>WUAM01000425.1:1877603-1890677 GCA_024336885.1 Actenoides hombroni | reverse complement strand
AAATTCAAGAGTGTTTAAGTTTTGTCTTTTAAGAGCATCTTCCAGTTTTCAGTTAATATTTTCCTGTGGTGCTCTATTTAGTTAATGTAATGAAATTTAAACTTCTATTTTAACTGTTAAAATATATTTATATGAAAAGATATTTTTCTAAAGTATAAATCAAACATTAATTGAAATAAATCAGAAATAAATTAGATAAGCACAGGTCTCTGTGTCCTAAATCTGTCTACATCTAAATAACATAGATACTTCAGTGATAGTGTGCTACCATGTTTTAGATTGTTGTTTTTCAGTTTTCACAACCAGCAGCACTGGAATGAAGTGGTTTTCTTATTTTCTCCTTCCTTGAATATTTCTTGGAGTAAATAAACAAGTAATGGTTGCCAATAAGAAACAGCAAACTAATTCTTTATTATTCTTACAATGAGTGGAAGAGAGAATGAATAAAAAAAAAAAAAAAGAAAAAAGAAAAAGCATTAGAAAAGCAAAATAGGAAAATACCTACTGGACAAAAGAAAGACCAATATAGTAATGGGTTAGTATCTGTTTCATCTGTGCTCTTTGGGTCTCTTAAGGCTAGGAAACAGGTGATCCTGTGACACCGTTTACCTTTTCTGATCTTTACAGTGGCAGCTTTTTAAACAAATAGCTTCACACAGCATAGTTAAAGAGTGGGCTTTTTTTGACTGTGGTCTGCAAAAGATGTGAGGATGAATGAGAATCTTTGGGAAGAGAATCGCAGCTGAATGTTTGCACCCATTTTCTAGCATCCATCAACCTGGAAAGTGCTATTAGAAAATTTATTCCAAGTAATTTAATTGTATTTAAAATACTTCAGGTTTATGTCTAATTTAAAATAATAAAAATATGGGAAATACACTGAAGTTGGAGATTGCCTTTGATATAGCTGAATTAGAGATAGTTTTATAGATGTATTTTAAAATGCACTTTACCTTCCCTTTGTCTAAAATGAATGCATACAGTGTTGTGGAAATTTAAGTGAAGACCATCTTTAGCCTTCTTTTATAGAAGTGTGCCAGTTTACTATAGTTTTTGGAGTTCTTCTAACGCATATTTTTCTTCTCTCATATTTTCTTAGTAATTCTGTACAATATTCACTATCATTGCAAATTTATAGTACTTCAAGATAGTGAATTTAAAAAATCCTGTCTTGTAGATGACAAAACTTCACAGAAAAGATTTTCCTCTGTCTTTTCCTTATCTGTTGTAAACTTTAGTGATCTAAATTACATTCTCTAGTTTAAAACTTTAGCTCATCACATAGAAATGAAAGCTCTTGCTACAACTTGGACTATGACTGGTTCAAGATGCTGTCTTTAAATTATATGAAGTGGTTCTAAGAGTGTAGTCTTAGCCACACCAAAGACTTTTCTTGCTGTTCTCTATATGGCTGAGATGGAAACAAGACCACTAGGCTTTGCTTAAAGAGCCATGTGTGACATAGCACCCAAGTAGTCTCTCCTTTCTATTTTCTTTGGGCAAAATTGAGCATTGTACTAGTATAGTGGTTTTTTCCTAGGTTTTTACCTAGCTCTTTGGGAAACAAGGCAGCTAATTACCATCTTATTTTCTCTAATACAGTATATCATGATTTGTTAACATAATAAATTACATGGAGAGGAATTTGGTGACAAAATTGCTTGGATATAATATTGAGATAAATAATAAAGAAAAAGACCTGCTGCAGTGATCTGGCCCTAAGTGACAGTATCTTTTGAAGAGATAGTGTTCATCTTCTGTCTAAAATTCAGGATGTCAGCAGCATCACTCATGAGTTGGGCTTTTTTTGGCCCGGATGCATCCGAGAATTCCCATAAAGGTGCTTTATTTAACATTAATTGGTTCCTTGGTGATTAGTCAGTAGAGTCACACATATTATTATTCAAGACAGCCCTAAAGCTTCATACATAAATACTGTCTAAGGTTAGGGCACTTCTGTGATCTTAATAAATCAGTCATTAAATAAGTTGGCATTGACCAAAGTCTGTTCCTAGGAAGGCTTCCTTCCAGAATATCAAGTAGAAGCTTACTCTGCCGCTATATACACTGTTTCTTCTCTATAGGTTACCACTGTCCAAGAAACAATTTTGAAATTCTGTTTTGAGTAAAAGAAATAATTTGAAATTCCTTCCATTCTTTTGGGTATTTCCTGCTGTGCAGGTGAAATTGAGTATATAATGCTGCTTTAAAGGAATCAACAGACTGTCATAATTGGACATCATGATTAAAAATACATAGGACTATGTAGAAGAGTTTAATCTTCTAAAGTCACCTAGATACTTCCTTAAATAGGATATTTCCTTTATAAAGTCTGTACGTATTTTTTTCATCTGTGAATAATATTGCAAAGTGAATACAAGAAATGGTTAACAACTCTATGGATTCATGTGTTCTATAATGTAGCATACAAAAACTTTCAAATATATTTTGTCTGCTAGAAAGTAACATATAAATAAATTGCAAAACTGTTTTCCAAACAGGTTTCTTTAATTTTTCAATAATTCCTTTATGAAGTTACAAATATCTGTTTAAAGTCACATGATGGAGACATACAGTTTTCCCTTTACTTGTCAATTTTGAACTGCTGCAACTATTAAGATTGAGATATGACATCTTTATCAGAAGTAATTAATATATATGCATAATTTCTTTAAAATAAGAGACATTTTCTAAATCACAGTAGTTCTGATTAGTCAAATTATGCTATAACGCTACTAGGTCTTACTTTTCTTCAGGGTGTGGTTACATTGAAGCTGTGGCATATGATACGCTTACTTTTTTGGTTTTTAAATTTTTTGTTTCACTTTCCAAAAGAGCTGGCTTACATCACACAAAGTACAGCATATGAGAGTCTTATGTTCTAATCTAGCTGAAATTAGTATCTTTTAATCTTTGCTTAACAAATAAATACCAATGGAAGCTGTCAAGATTAAATACGGCAGAACTGCTAGACTTCCCAATTTGTGCTAGTTGTGCTAGTCTCTTATTTGTGTGAATGCTAGCACATTTTTAGTAAGGAGCAATAGGTAAGTTTTCAAATAAGCTACATCTAGGTTCAATATGCAGCAGGGCCTCATCCTGAGGAGAGTCCATATCTGAAGGCCATTATCTATTCCATACTAAAGCAAATTCACTGTTAAGCAATTGTAAACGGACTGCCAAAGCTGTTCATTTTACCACTTGACCAAATGTATTTGACGTCTTGGAGGGCTCTAAAGGCATGAGAGCATGTGGAATACAGAGAACTGACTGCAGCATCAAAATGCTTTGTCATAGTTTTTAAGCTTTATATTTACCTCCTGAGTTACAGAAAAAAAAAAAAAAAGAAAAAAGAAAAAAGAAACCAAATTTACAACTATGAATATAAATGATAATATGACTAATTACTCTGGGTTTAATGTTTAAAATCAATTGTTATAGATGTTGTCTGTAACTTTCCTTCCCGTCCTCACCCCCCCATATAAATGTGAAAATAATGCACTCAAAGAAAAAAAAAAAAAATTGGGGATGAAATAAGTAGTCATCCAGATCTCTGAGAAGCAACCACAGGTATCACAAGATCACAAGCAACCACAGGTATCTATCCAATCCACCATACAGAGTTCACCAGAGTGTAGCAGGACTATCTGAGTTTTGGGGAGATGTGCCTTAATTTATGCCTAATAGTACAGCAAACAGACCTTTAGATATGGAGAAAACCTTTGTATTTCAGTCAAGTTGTGAAGATCAAAAGTAAGACAGTGGAAGTACATTCACACTTGTTAAGGCCTGTTGATTGATGGTTAAGGCCTGTTGATTGATGGCTTTCACTCTCAATGTCTGCAATTTTCTATTACTATTCCTAGGACGTAAAATTTACTGAAATGTTGTCTGATTTATGTTATTAAGAACAGTTTCATTTTAACTGGTTTTATTTCATTTTATGCCTATCTAAAATAGATTAATTTTATCATACAATAAAAACTCTAATGCAGCATTTCTCAATCAGTAAGCTATGCCTTAGGAGTGAAGTATTGTGAAGACATAAAGCACTCTCTGTCCAAGAGCAGTGCTGAAAATAATCATGTATTTTTGAAGTTTTGATTTTTATGTGACTGAGGAAATCAGATACATGCATTAAAATACATGTTTAAGTTTTGGAACATGCAGGCTTCTGTGTACTACAGTCATCCATCAGCAGAAAAATCACATACATGAGGCAATATTTACATTCTTACTTGCATATATAGGTTTTTTTATTATTTTTTTTAAATGTATTATTTTAATTAAATTTTCATGATGCCAGATGCCTTTTAAGGCCTTCCATTCATGGAATTACACAAGCATTTTATCAATTTATAATCCTATAGTCAGGATTTAGGGCTCTCTATACTTGAAAAATATACTTTTTTTTTGGTAACAATAGATAACTTGTTTATGATTGATGAAGGCCATCCAATCTCTTAATGAAAAATCCATGTTACTGCTATAAATTTTGTTCTACTTTCTAAATATATGCACACTTACAGGTAAGATGTGCTAGGAATAATGAAGACACAGATGACATTACCACTCACATTGGGCATAGGAAGGGGTGAAGGAAAGATTCTTTATGTATAAATATGGATTTGAAAGTAGTTTTATTGATCTCTGACAGCATTTGATCATACTTTTGCGCTTTCCTTATTTTATATATTGATGCTAACCATGGGCTAGCAAATACCATGTAGTTTACAGTTTGCTCTAGAAAGCAATAAACTCTTCCAAAGTTTATTAGACTCTGAGATATGACTGCCTTTGTCCAGAGATTTCTGGTATCTTCCGGGGTATTTTTGTATGTGTAGCACACCTATGATTAGTCCTCAGAGATGACTGACAGTTTGCACTCTCATATATCTTACAGCTGCTTGTAAAGAATACTTTCTCAAGCATTAGCTCACTTCAGGAGGAGGCACATGTTTGGTTTTTTTCCTGAACTTCTCATCAGGATGCCACTAGAAGCAGTGTAATGGTCCAGTAGTGCTGATAGATGTTTTACCATTTTACTCCTCCCACATATTCTGTTTGTCGAAGTTATTAACTCAAAAGCACAATGCAATGAGGTCACTATGAATTTTGAGGCCTGTAGTGAGGAGGGAACAAAAAATGAAACAGTTGTCAAGGCCTAACACAAAGAGATTGGAGGCTTTCTGAATGTAAACTACTTAACAGGAAAAATGATGTTGGGATTGTTTCCCTTGAAGAAAGAGGAAAGGAAATGGATATACTGATAGGAGTGAACTGTGCTTTAACAATGAGTTTTTCAGTTATAAAAGGAAATTAACAACATTCTCCAAGGGTAGTTAGCTCTAATGCCACTAGGTAGTACATTCTAGGTGTAGGCAATGACCACCACAAATACTTCTTTGGGGGGCATGTTTGATTTTGTGGGCTAAACCTGTGTTATTCCTGTAGTTCCTTTATTGTTGAGTTCCTTGGGGTTTTTTGGTTGGTGTTTTTTGGGGTTTTTTTGTTTGTGTTTTGGCCTTCTCTGTAAGGGTCAGTTCATGGATGTATATCTTGTCTTTGTGTTGCACCTGGTAGGATGTGATAGCTATCAATAAAAACAGTTTCTCACATGTAGGTAGATTCATGTTTATGGAAATATCCTCTCTCAATTAAAAATATGTAATGATGGGGAAAAATTCTATTTAGTAATCTAGAGATGATAATGCTTGGTGAAAAGCAACACATGAAATGTCGAGTCTTACCCAAAAGAAACTGTTTTTTCCAAGACTAGAAATTGTTTTTTCTGAGACTAGAAGTAATTTGCATATATCACTAACAATCAAGTAAAAGTATAAAATAAATTAATATAAATAAAAATGTATTTTGCAGATATAACAATATAGGAGACGGCCATATACACCAGCACTTCCCCATCATTGTTAACAGCTTGTTTGCATTGTGTATGATTTTAATATGTTGTTTGGTTTTGAGTATTTTCAAGTAACTAATGCATTTTGCCACTTTTTCAGGTTCAACTTATTCAAAACCATTCTTAAATGATTATCTAAAAATTTAGTTTCCATTTTCTTATTCATTTTTAATCCTTATAAAATGTTAACCTACCTTGCTTTTGATATACTATTTTGGCTTAAGCAATGACACATATCTCTATGGAATGAGCATTGTTTTTAATAGTAATGGTTTGCAGCTGCTATAATCTTTTAAAAAATATTCTTTCTCATTACGGTGTTAGTATGTTATACAGTTTCAGCTATGTGTTTCTAGTAAAGATGCTTGTCCAGAATATAAGGAAGGAATCCGCCCATTGTATGTTCTACAGTAAGGCAACTGTAACTAACAGGGATAAGCCAAAATTTTTCCCTTTCTTTGCTGATTAAAATTGTCAGTCCTGGATTAGCCTAACCTCCATTCCTTAGTGCAAGATACCAGTTTCTGCCTTGGGTTCTGTTATGTGACTGTAAATGAGGGAAAGATAGGAGGAAAGAAACACCGGTGACCTAACAAAAAGCCCACTGAAGTCAAAGAACTTTAATCCTTGATTTCTAAAGTTATATCATAATTTCCAACTCTTTTATTTAAAGAGTATTCAGAAACTAATTAATTTGGATTACTACTCTTTTTTTATAATAAGGTATTTAATAATGTTGCTAAATATGAGGGCAGGTTCTGGTAGCTCTCTACTTTCAAATATCAGACAATTTATTTAATTACCCGATTATAATACTTTATAGTTTAACAATATAAACATTAATGGTTTGCTTGAACTAGAAATATCCTAAGTCATGTTTCTTGTGGAACTATATGAGTAAACGTCCAACTGTGAGAAATATGAATGTAAAGATTTCTGTAAAGGGTAGTATGATTATATGGTTCCGTATATCTCATTAGCATTGATGTGAGTTAAATTATACACGTCTTTTGAGGGTTTACGAAACCATGTCACACAAAGTTCAGACCTGTCTTCAGATTTTAATTAATTTTACCTTGAAGAGTACTTTTATATGAGCTCTTTGTAGCAGTAATTGGAAGATACCCAATTTTGGCATTACTATAAAGAGTTAAGCATGATATCCATGAAGTGCTCACACCAGATTTCTGCTTGACTTTTTTTCTGTTTTCCAAAATTATATAGAGCACAAAGGCACAGATTTTTTTTAATATACACATGTATGTGTGTACTTGTATGTGTACGTTTGTACATAATTTTTAGCCTAAATTTGGCTTAAAAAAAAAAAAAGGTTAAACTAATACAACTATAGAAACTAGTTATCTTTTGTGTGCCACTATATATATTCATGTGACCTTATTTTGCATGAGTGACCTTGCACACCTAGCATGCTCTTTTCATTACTGCAAATGTAAATACCCTGTTTTCTCAGACAGAAAGAAAAATACAATTAAAGTCAAAATGTTCTTCATGTGGGTCTAAATTTCTTGACTACACATGACAAATGTCACAGTGGAGTCTTGAGGAATAAAAATATATTGCTGCATGTCTCAGTGGCTTGTTGAGTATCTCCCATTTCCTAATCAAGCAGGACAGATTTTTCTTCAGGTTTACTGAGGTAAACTGTTATTTTTATGGAATGTGTGATTCATGAAACATATGGGGGACAAATACTTTTTTTAAGCAATTTATTTTAAATAATAAAAATTATAACAGTGATAAGATAGAGAGGTTTCAGTGTTAGCAGATGTACTGAGAAAGTAATTTAGTGAGAAAAGTGTAAGCAGAGCAATTAAATTTGCATAAGAAATACAACAGAGTAACACAAATCTACGGACAACTTTATGGGCTTTATATGTGATATGCATACATATTGTATATGGTGTATATGCATATTTTAAGACTCTAAAGAAAAGTGAAGAATCAGATTAATCAGCTCAATAACTAAGGAAAGAAACATGCCATGAAAGGATGGACAAGACAAAAAGATAAATTAAAATGAGACACCTTGCTGAGGTAGTATGTGGATGATAGTGTTTATATTTGTTTTCTTTTACATACTGTGTAGCTAACTAATAATATTGTTTTCTTCAGAACCATTGGTCCATTGTCTTTCACATAGATGGCTCCGAATTCAATTATTATCTGTATTAGGACTGAAGCATCTAAGTAATAGGATTTTTGAAACAAAGTTTACCAGCAGTTGCTTGTAAAAGTACTTTGAGGTCCTCAATATTTTTGAGAAGACAGACATGAAGCACAGCATATCTTGAACTCTCAGCAGGAATCCTATGTGATGTGACAAAACAAATAATAAACACAAATAATTTCTATCTTTTAAATTTTGCCTTTTCTAATGGAGGTGCAGCTGATCATGTGTTTGGAGTTTAGTTAAAAGGAGCAACCACAGTTCTCCCTGCTCCAAAGCACATTTTTGGTATTATTTTTTTTCTATGAGCCATAAGCATATAAAATCAGAAATGTATTTATATAAACAATCACCATTTTGTCACTTTATATGTCAGTATCTTTCCAAATGCCATAGATCAACTATCTATTTTCTTAGAACCTAAACCTTCTGAGGTTTCTTTACATTTGATGTATGCATGTGCTTTCAGAATAGGGAGTTGATTTCATATTGGTCCAGATTAAAAAAAAAATAAAAAATCTTACTTTCCTGAAGAGGTGTGTTCTTGGGATTTAATTTAGAAGCATGAATTCTTTAAAGACCTTTCAAATAAAAAAAAATCCAATTCTTACTTTCTAGTTTAAGGAGAAAGCTTTTAGTATAGTGTTGAAAGTGATGAGTTTATCTAACTGTTTTGTGTTGCATGTTATTTAAGAAACTGTGTCTATTACACAAGTCATTATTTTACCTGACACCTTTAACTGATTTAATATTTTAGGCTTGGCATACATGGAATTTTTGTGATGAAGAACAGATTCTTAAAGTGGTGTGAAGATTTAAAAGGAAAAGGCTAACACTAAAATATCAGTAACACTGTAAACTCAGAGTACTCTTGAATTTCCCATCTTCATTTCTTTGGAGATTTGGAGAAGAAAAGTTTGTACACTTTTGCATGGATTAATTTTAGTACCTGCCATTTCAAGCAGATTAGTGGAGTGCGAATGATTTATGTGAGAAACCTGAAATGTTTCCTGCATTTGTCCTTAGAAATGATTTTTAATTGTTTCTAGGTTGTGAACTGGAAATTGTATTGTTATAATTTTGTGTAGTGTTAAGAAACTAAAGGAAGCATTCTGTTGTATATCTATACTAGCAAACAGTTCACGAAGATACAACTTTTGTGGTGACTGAAACTATGACTGTGGAAACCACACATGTGCCTTCTACGTACCTGGCAGAGATCCTTCACCTTCTGCAAGCCTTGTCTGAAGTAGAAGAGCACCTTAATTCTCCTGTTCTGCAAGCTAAGGATTGTGAGGATCTCTTCAAACAAGAAGAATGTCTCAAGGTAAGATAGAAAGCTTCTCTTAAAAGGATTTGATTCCATTATTTTTGGACTTCTGTATATTGACAGCCTGCTCTCACTCTCAGAGACATCTGTTTTATAAGTGTGCAGCCACTATCTGTGATGTGTGCATATGTATATGTTTATATATGCAGGTACATTGGTGCAAAATATAAGAACACTGAAGAGTTCATTTATTTTTATCTGTTTCACCTGTATTTAGAAGACAAGAGCATTATTGTATCTGCAAAGTATGTCCCTCAGTGGGAAAGACAGTTTCGAGAGGGGCAGTGATATATATTTAAAGTTGTGAATTTGTGATTAAGGTTTTGTTTATGTGTTTGTAATTTGAAATAATTAATAAGTAACTATTCATACTCAGTCTTGACAGCTTTATTTTACTGTTTGATTTTACAATATTTTTTTTTTAAACAGCAACAAAACCAAGTAAAATTTAGCTGGTCCACACCATGCTAGACCAAAAAAGCTTAAAGTCTGATTAGGGCTGTACTCTGCAATTATTACAGTTTAATTAGCTAAACAGAAAATATTGTCCAGTAGGAAGACAATGTAGTTAAGAAAGAGCTACTTCAGTATTGCTGAAATGACTTTAAATATTTCTGTCTGTTTTCTTCATTACTTGCAACAGTGAAATCCTTTGAAATTGGTGGAATTTTTCCAACACAGAATTGACATAAGAAGAGAATAAGATTAAAGTCGTAAGCCAAAGTAGATGAGTGAGTTATCAGCTTTTGCAGAATAATGTTTGTGTTAGGAAAGCCTAGTAAAAAATCATGCTTATGTGCTGTATATAATTACAGCAATTTCAAATTGTCATCTAGCATGAAGAGACCACATTTCCATTTTTCTGTGACTGTTTTGGGGGAGGAAAGGTTTTAACAAAAGGAAGTGTTAGCCTTAAAAAAGACTGGAATTTGCCTACAGTCAGCTATGATAACGAAGATTAGAGGGAGAATCAGGGCAGGGGTTCTGAATTGTCCTCTGTAAGAGACCATTTATCTCTTTCCACAACAGAGGAAATTTAACAAAACCACATCCATATGCTGTCATTAGCTTCTATAAAATCACTGCTATTTATAATTGTTATACATGCAACTGTATACACACACACACATAGATATTAGCTCTTGAAAATTAGGATGTCTTCAGTTTCATAGCAAGGCAGTACAGTATAAGTAGCGAAGCATAACAGTAAAGTATCGGAGCAAAAGAAGAATTTAACTGATAATAAGACTGTGTGAAATAGCAGTAGGCCATTCTTTTTACCACTTCTGATTTAGTACCAGTAAATTCAAGTGGTTCTGAGTATTGAAACACACAATATGCCCATGATATTGTCATTCTTCATTTTAAACAATCCCTTTTGATATAATGACTCTTCTGCATAAAATAAATAAATAAATAATATAGTAATAGACCATGTTAATCATGGCTAATGAGCTACCCCTTGGCCCTTGTCTACAAACTTATGTTCATTACTAGACTGGGTAGGAAAACAGTGACCTACCTCAAGTAGTTTACTGGTAGTTGGCTTCCTCTTAGTGCTTCTTAATGCTTTACATTTGGGCCATCTTTATCTGATTTATATCCATAACTAATCCCTTGCTCACCCACAAATATTTGGTATTATTGGAGTTGACACTACTTAAATAATATTGATTACTCAGGTTGCAAGTAAGTACTGCCATCGGTTTAATTTAACTGAACTATTAAATTGTTATGAGATGCATTTGTGGGCACAGTTCCATCTTCCTCCTAAATAAATCTCTTGGAAGACGCAAATGGATCTTGCACATTTGTGGCCCTTTGGAAGGGTACAGTTTTGATCTTATCCTGCTTAATGAATATTTATTTCCAAGGAAAAGCATTTATCTTTGACATTATCCTGCAGTAAAAAAAGTAGTGAATAAATTGTTCAACAGCTGGTTGGGAAAGGTTTGAAATTAAATTGTGGTTGATTTTTACCCCTGACAAATTTACATGAATCAAATTACAGAACTGTCATGAATAGCTCTGTGTTTTAAAACTGAGTTTGTGATTTTTTTTTCACTCCCATTCAGAAAGAATTCATTTTAATTAATCCTTAAAAGGAAAAATAAGTTTATTTACAACAAGTTTGCAGTGGTAACTTCTTTGAACTTTTTTATCTAAAGTAAATATTTATAGTAAGACTTAAACCTGATTGTTTATTATCAAGTAGGATAAATATCAAGTGCAAACTAAAAATTGTTTGGGTTTTTTGATTGTCATAGATGATTCTAGCACTGACTTTTTATATCAAAGGCATGTAAAACAGCAAAATATGAGAGGGTTTTGCCACAAAAATCTGATAACTTCTAACATTAAAGTAAATTATAATGGGTTTATAGGCACATTTACTAAATCTACTGAAACCAGATCATAGGAATGTTATTCTCTTCATTTTAAGCTTTAGGGAGTAGAAAAATCAGGTAAAGAAACCACGTCTTGTCTCTCTATCTCATAAAATCAACAATTGCAATGTTTCCATTATCCTATTGCAAGCTCTTTTAAGTATTAGGATGTAGAGTACCTCAGTTTTTCTCCCTCTCTGTACTTACAGTATTTAAAAAGCAAATATTACAGTTCTGCCAAAGATGAACCTCCAAGTGATTGTATGGAAAATCATCGTTCATGGAGTGAAGGATTAGGATACTTGCCTTAATGATAGAATCTCAGAATAGAACAGATTTTTGGTGAAAGCACAAACATTATGGTACTTTTGTCTGTTGTTGATGATGTTCATATTGATGGAGTTCATAATCTTTGAGTTCTCCATACAGATGCAATTGTAATCACAATGGATTTCATGACATGATCAAGTGTAGGGAGAAAATAATTTCAGAATTTAGCTAATTATTTGGATGTTCCAAATACTTCCTGAAATTGAAATGAATGTACAAATTTGCATATATTCAACTTAATCTGATTTTAGAAAACCAAGCTATATTACTATACTAACCCAGGTTTTCCTGATTATCTCATGTAAGCTACTTGACTTGATCAAGCTCCAGATTATTTAGTGGAAGATGTATACTCTGTAATAAATACATTTATTATCCAGAGAATTAAAACTGATGTGTAGTTCTGTTTCCTAACTCACAGCAAACATGCATGTGCTGAAATGAAATGCTATACTTTGCATTTAAGTTTAATCTGTGTTTATAGCTATATGTGAGAAAATATTTAATAGAATTCTATGTTAAGAATCACTTTGATAGTCATGGCATAATTGTGCCTGTTCATTACTTCATTACTTAATATTAACTGTGAATTTAAAACATTGTATAAGAGTCTACTTGCTTCATATAATTAATGCTGCAAACATGCAGTAGGGCCTAGACATATTAGGGACTTCTTTTTATTATTTTTTAAATATTCTTAATTTTGTTTGCATTGTAGAATAAGATTATACATTTAGCTATAATATTTTTCAATTATGTAATAGTTTTAATATGGAAAGACGTCTGGGTCTTTGAGAAAGAGGTTTCTTTTTTATGACACTTCTTGCGTAATCATTCTAACAGCTCTTTTTCTAGTTCATCTTCTGTTTCCAGTAGGGTCTTTGCTTATTTTGTTAAAAATTGAGTGGTTTGCTGTTGTTGT
>WUAM01000425.1:1841561-1877367 GCA_024336885.1 Actenoides hombroni | reverse complement strand
CATACGAGATATTGTAACTCATAGTCCTATACAGATTTTAAAATTATAAGAAATTTATGGAATTTTTCCAGCTTATTCATGATTACTAACAACTGTGTTATTGCTCGTTTTCATGTTAGTACAGAAATAATGAATTATTGTAAGAAATCTGCTATACATACTGTTATAAATCATCATTCTACATATGTTTGGACTGCTAAAAGTATATTTTTTATTTTGAACACCAGAATATATATTTGGCATGTAGTAAGTAATTCTAATCAAGAAACATCACCTAATGTGATATTCAGAGTGGTTTTCTGCTGCAGATCAGTAAAACCCAATTAACCATAACTTAGAACTGAGTATAATCAAATGCATTCTCTATATAGATCTATCAGTAATGCAGTGCTTGGTGGCTGATTTGTACACAAATAGCCAAGGAAATAAATTTTTACAGAAAACTGTCTTTCTCTGGCAGATAAAGACAAATTCCAGGTAGTGAAAATGAGCTGCTGTTCAAGTCTCTAGCACTCAGATTTGTCATTTGAAGAGCAATGAGATGGATCATTCCCCAAAGGCTACTGTCACTTCATCTGCTAATGACTTCCTGTTATCCTTTTTTTCTTAAATATTAAAGCTTTGTGTGCTTCTGTTAAGCATGTTACATAAATTCCCAAGGCATTGGTGGTAACTAACTGCTTGAAGCTGTTCTCTTCAACACGGAAGACAGATAAGATACGTGTGTGAGATACACAAGTTTGTGCATACACATATATACATACATGATATACTTTTTTTTTTTTTTTTTATCTTGGCCACTTTTAAGCCACTCAGTTGTGGATTTCATTTATAGAAGCTCAGCTGTATTATCTTTCTTTGTCTATAGCAGCTGTGCTCTAAACAAAAGCAAAAAATATAGTATATAAATTGGAAATTATGTGCCTATTCATAGACCGCTAGTTCTAAACATTTAGGGATATGCCACTTAACAGTTCTGAAGTGCACAGATTTATCAAATCTGTTTTTACTATTTAGAAAATTGATCTACTTGCTATATATGTAATAGGTAGGCACATATATCACTCTTCATCTGATTACCTTAACATGCCGAACACAATAAATGCCTTGTTAGGTGGATGACATAAGCTGATATTCAAACCTACTGAAGGGTACTTAACCTAAGTGCTAACTGTGTACTAGCATCTTTTAGTATTTTAATTACATTTTCTCCTGTTCTTTAAATATGCAGAATTTTAGACATAATGAGGTTTTGCGAAGATGCTGTCTCCTTTATGTTCAACGGGTATAATCTTGGAGGATTTGGAGGCATTCTATGTTTTTATCCCCTGATATTTCTTATATTCAGATTAAAACATTGAATACCTTCATTATCCATGGCCTGTATATATAAACCCAAGATTTAGGTAGACCTGAGCAAGGAACACTTAGTGTGAGATGTTATGCTGTGAAAGTCAAATGAGGTTTGTTGAGTAATGACACAGACACAGCCAGCTTTTGCTCTATATGATGGATTGCTGACAAGGGAGGAAACATGTTCTTTATTGTGAACCATCCCAGAGACAGGATGTCTGCCATTTTGGGTTTTATTTTTTATTTATTTATAAGTATTTCCTTATAGTCTGCTAAATGTAAGTCACATTTCTCAAGACCTATGTATTGAAATTACTAGCCATAAGGGGCTTTATGGAACATTCATTTATCTGTTTTTGGCAAAGAACAACATAACATGCTATTTGTAGCCATAGAGGTTTAGGAACCTAGAATACTTTTTTTTCTTTTGTTTTGTGTGGGGTTTTTGCATGCAATTATTTCAGAACGTTGCTGACACATAAGGAGTTTGATTCTTATATTTTACAAAACAGTAAATACAGTTTAACAACTTTAATTATAAAATGACAACCTCATTTTGTCACTTAAAAAGGCATTTAGATTTTATCTTAAGTGCTTGTTGTTTTAAAATTATCTCTCAAGTAATTCGCTGAAGAAAATGATTTGAATAATTATCATTATCTCCCTGTCTCCTTACTAATAATGGTACACTCTGTTATACTCATGGTTCTAAAATATTGATTTTAAATCAGATTTATTACAATAGAATTGTAGAGCACATTAGTCAAGACATAAGATGGTGTGGATGATGTGTTTAAAAAAAAATAAGATTAAAATCCATTAGCAGAGTCAGAAGAATTCATAAATGCTGAATAAAAAGGGATTGGTAAGTATAGTTTACATGATATTTCAACAGTTTATTAAGAAAAATGAGGTGTTGAAGAGTTAGAAACCAAGTCAACATACACAGAAGACATATATTAGAATACAGAATTTTAAGGAAGGAGAAAGAGAAGGCCTCCCTGCTCACTGAGAAGAACTTTGGTTTAGTTCATACTTTCCATGAATCTGTCCAGTTTATGACAGATTTCTAAGGCTAAAAGCTTCTACCTAGTAGTGACAAACGTTTCTGCAACAACTTTATTGTAAACCAAATTTTATATATGGAAGAAGGTTACTAGTAGGGTAACACTTAAAACCTGCATAAAAACTAGTATGTTCAATGCAGTTATTAAAAGCAGTTTGGATACAATGTGCAGTAAATTGGAACAAATGGAAAACGTCAATTTAATTTGATTAAAACCAGGAAAAAGGAATGAACATCCAAAAAAATTTTGACAGTACTAAGCAATGGATCAGATTAATGACAGAAAAATTGTGGCAAACAGGTAAAATATAAGGCATAGTGAAAGGAATAAGTTCAGTTGCGATTGACACTTAAGAGTCTTGGATAATTCAACTTGTTGTGGACTGAATTATACCTTCAAAATATTTGCTTAGTGTTCATTTTTATCCAGAAAGCACCTGTAGTTCTGTAGTAAGAGTTAATAGTGATATTCAGAATAGAACACTTCCTCAGTAAGAGGTCAGCTTTGCTGTGTATGTCTAATTTTAAAAGAATATTAAATATTTTAAAGTATATAAAATAATTAGAATGTATTCAGATAAAGGCAAAACAAAGGTCAGAGACATATGAACAAGGCCTATGTAAGAAGAGACTAAATTGATGAGACTTTTGGAGAGTTAAGAGTAATTGGTGTCATGATAGAAGAGGTCATTCATCAATTTATTTATTTTTTAATAACACTGAGAAGAGTGAATATTTCTTCAAATTAAGAGTGACTCACTGTTTATGAAAGGAAATATATTTTGCATTACTTTATATCTATTTTACATTCTGAATTGTTACTGAAGCTGTGTGATATTCCATATATGAAACCCCAAATATTTAAAACTATGGGATATTTGAATCAGAGGGGTAAAATTTTCTTGCTGAATGTTTCATTTGTATACCTTTCAAGAAACTAATTTATTCCATTCTAGGAAACCTACATAGTGAAAAACCAAACACCGTTTTCTGAGTTTAACCAAAAAACATCAAGCGATACACTTTTTTTTTTTTTTTTTTCTTTAACAGTCATGTCCCGGGGACATGAAACTTGACACAGTGTCATTTTTGTACCAAGTTTATGGGGTTTGCCATCCCAATGAAATTAATGGCTGAGAGACCTGGGGCTGTTTAGCCTGGGGAAGACTGAGAGAGGATCTTATCAATGCTTATAAGTATCTAAAGAGAGGCTGTAAAGGGTATATGGCAAGACTCTTTTCTGTGGTGCCCAGCAACTGGACAAGGAGCAATGGGCACAAACTGGAACACAGGAAATTTCACCTGAACATAAGAATAAATTTCTTTGCTGTGAGGGTGATGGAGCCCTGGAACAGGCAGTCCAGAGAGGTTGTGGAGTCTTCTTCTCTGGAGACTTTCAAAACCTGCCTAAACTCCTTGATGCGTAACCTGCTCTAGATGAACCTGCTTTAAGAGGGGGATTTGGACTAGATGATCTCCAGAGGTCTTTTCCAATCCCTGACATGCTGTGATTATGTGTGATTCTGTGTAGCTAATTCCCCAAGCCACTCTCTCTTCTTTACAATTTGAATGACTTTATGCATCTGGCTTAATTATTGTTTACTTTCACTCGCTAAATTCTAAGCATTTTATAAAAGTTACAATATAAATGTCAGGTGTCATTATTTCTGACAGAGAACTATTAGAAAGGAATATACCTCCTCCTCTTCTTCTCGGTAATACTAGTAAACATTAAAGTTGAAAAGTAAAATCTTGGTGTGAAGTTTTCATAAGTAAAATTATGCTTTAAACTACATTCAAATTGTTATAATTTGTAATAACTAGACTCTTCAAATAGCCTAGTAATTTCAGGTTTATGATATAAGATCAGAAATCTCTTTTTTAAATGTATGAATTGAAATTTTGTTGCCTTTCAAATTTTACAAATAAAAGCAACAAACTATCAAAAGAAAAAACACAATTTTTATTATTTTTTTTTTCTAACTGTAAAAGATGCTATCACAATAATGTACTCTGGGCTTCAGCTTGTATAGTTGAGATTATTCCACTAAGCAGAAGTTTGCAGGATTGTACCTCTATCTCATATGTTTTGTAATGTGTTTGTGTATAAATGAAATTCTTGTCCTTCAAACTAGGTGAGCAGAAGGACACTGAACAAGCAAAGTTATCTTTTTTATCTAGTTGTAGTTAAAATAGATGAAAACCTGTTTTATCATAGGTTTGTTTTGGTTTTGGTTTTTTTCCAAAATTGAATTGACTAGCTGTGTTTCTGTCTCTCACTGAAACTCACAAAAAACAATTCTACTTTTCATTTGTATTTACCTAATTATCTGAGGCATAACTTTTAGTGGAAATACAAGGAAGGCAAAACAACGTGATGGAATATTATGCTACTTAATGCTTAGTACAGCTTTTATTTTCTTTAATAACTCCATTGGATATTGTGCAGGAGGACTGGAATTCTGTTGCACCTACATAAGTACAACATTCTTATTCCTAACCACTCAAAGGGAAATAAACCACAGATGTTCACTGATAACTTCCCATATCTATCTAAATGCATGTGAGAGAATAGTTGAGGGACACTTTGTATGGATTCATCTGCCATGACAAGAATGGCAACAGGTTGAGGAAGGGTCCACTCATGCTAATGGTATTTTTTCTTCTATTTCTGGTACATTGTAATCTCCAAAATCTCTCCTGTATTATTCAAATTTTATGCCTGCTCTTCACAAATGAAGGAAAGGAAAATCTGATTTATTTTTTTTTATGAATGGTAAGATAGAACAATCAGATTCAAGCTACAGTCTTCAACCAGACTGTGACACTGTTTGTTAATTTTCTTTTTTTTTTTTACCACTCATTATTTTTCTGCCTACTGCAAAATAACACAATATCCTTTGATCCTTGTCTCCTTTCAAAAGTGCTTATAATGTGAAAGAACTTCTCACACACAAACTAGCAATTTGTACTTCTCATAACTGTCGAATTAGCATTCTCCCTTATCTTTGGAACAAAACAAAGTTGCTGCAGAGTTGCGTGCAGCAACTGGAGAAAGCTTTTGTGTTCAACAAGACTAAGAATCTTTGGTTAGTTGGTCTGATAAGTTCTCCTCTACATGTTCTCAGTATTCATTCTAGGGCTTATGTATTTCAGAATAATAAGGGATGAAAACAGTAAAAGAGTTACACATAGTGACAATGGAAATTTAGGAAGTTTGAAGAAATGTTTGGAGAAAGATTGGCCACAGAAGTTGTGAATTCCCTGTTATTGAAAGTGTTCAAAGTCAGACTGGATGGGACTTTGAGCAACCTGATCTAGTGAAAGATGTCACTGCCCATGGCAGGGGGTTGGACTAGATGGTCTTTGAAGGTCCTTCCCAACCCATCCCTGGAAAGATCCAAGGTCAGGTTGGATGGGGCTCTGAGCAACCTGATCAACTTGAAGATGTCCATGCTCATTGCAGAGGGTTTGGACTAGATGACCTGTAAAGGTCCCTTGCAACCCAAACCATTCTGTGATTCTATGATTCTGTGATAAAAGCTGCATATGGCTGTAGATTTTTATCCAAAAAATATTCCTTGCTCTGTGCAGCAGTTTCAGTGAGACAGGTACATGCCTGTATTAAGAATTTATTAAAAAGCAGAATGATAAGAAACAGCTAAATATTATGACACTGAATGAAGTAGGGAGACATTTATTTTTACACTGCTATTTGAATATACGTATCTCAAGAATTATCTGAGGCTTTTATTGTCTCAATAGTATATCAGATCCTTTATCTTGGTACAAATTTTTATGATCTATGTTTCCATCATCCAAATTATTGGTTTTAATGCAGAAAATCTGATAGTTGTTAACCTTACATTAGAGAAAAGGAGAAAAAAACCCCAAACTTTAAAAACTTTGAAAACTTTAGGGAAAGAAAGTCTAACATTAGACTAACATTTCAAATAAAGGATGGGCTTTCAGTCATCATTACTTGTTTATTGTAAAACTGTTGATATTGTCAAAGCTATTTTTTAATTAGCGTTTTCTCCCTCTTTCTTTTGCTTCTGAACATTTTATTTTAATATTTATAAAATAATGTTTTGGTCTTCTTTTCTAAAATCTTGATATTACAGAGCATTAAAGATAGCCTGGGGAGACTGCTGGGTCATATAGACATTATTCACAACAAGAAGATACCAGCTTTGCAAAGTGCTACACCAAAGGAAGCGGAAAATATACAAGAAAAGCTCACTCAACTTAATTCTCAATGGGAAAAAGTTAACGAGATGTACAGGGACCGACAGGCGTAAGTAGCTTTTAAAGACTGATATTTCTGTTGGCATCCATCAGCATTCGGCCTACTGCTGGTGATTGTTTTCTAGTAATCTTTTTGTAGATACACCTTTTAATGTTGCAAATAATACTTTCTTTTACCTAAGCATAGAATTTTTATAGAGAATTGTAATTTAATTTATGAGCTCTTCTGTAAAACTGAAAATATTTTGACCAACTATCACTTGCATTGGACCAAAGTCTGGCATGACATTACTTATTTATTCCTATGTCATTATAAATTACATACCTTTACCCTGAGACAGTATTAGTCATTTACTCTTTTGTACCTGTACAACTGATTTAAAAATTTGAATCTTTGATGGGTGCATCAGAGTAAAATCCCTTTTAATTGCAGGGGATCTACTAGTTAAAGTAACGCGAGTTCTCACTACATGTCTATGGGGCACATCTAGAACTGTTAGTATCTCTAAATCCATTGTCATCTTTTTATAGGTCTTTATATTAGACATTATACAGCAAGACAAGACAATCAAGAGAAGTATAGAAAGACATTTAAATGATAATAAATAAAGCTGTGATCTCTTACAATATAATACTTGTTATTTTGCTTGTATATTATTTCTGGTTTTTGTAATCTGATAATCATGAGAATATAACTTCTTACACTAGACATATTTTTAGAAATACCCCTTATCTCAGAAACTGTTCTTAAAAGCAGTATAATTGTTCTGAAAAAAAATTAACGTCCAAATAATTATTGCACTGTATAGTAAGAAGATACATGAATCTAAACATGTAAACAGTGACTAGAAGAAAAAATCTACTTCCTGTGGGTTTAGGCCACACTGATTTTTTCCTGCAATCCAAACCTTGCTAACTTTTGTGTTTTTGTTTAGACTGGTCAAGTGTCATATTGCAGACTTGTACAGACATATTATTTCCACTGCTAGCCAGTCACTAGATTTGACTTTCAGTTGTTGGAGAGAGAGGGTAAAGTTTTAAAAAAATAATAATCAGAGAGAATCATAGTAAAAAACATGCATGTCATCTCTGCCTTGTCTCAACATTTCAAGTGTGAGATACTGAGGCAGATTTATAATCTGGTAAAGTTTCCAGATTTTCCCATGCATAATGCTTTTTTAAAAGTAAGCCTGCCTCTGATGTGATTCTTGCATTTGCTGTGATGCTATATACAACAGTGAAGAACCTTAGAAGCAGAGACTGGAGCCAGGCTTCTCCCACAGATATAAAAACTGGACATATTTGATGTTGTGCTCTTCCCAGAGACTGGCTTTGCCCAAACTCTTACTGGCATAGTAGACCAAGCTCTGATAAATCTTTGGAATCTCACCATATGCATTTCCTACCATTAGTATGTAGCAAGAAAAGCAATTTACTGTTAGCTGAAAGCTTGGACCACCAGCACGGCCACTTGGTTATCCCTTATTTAGATTACAGTGATATTTAGCCAGCAGCAGAAAGTATTTTGAGGTGAAATGAGTGAATGCTTGTCAAGTATTTTGAGGTCATCAGATAAAGGCACTAGAGAAGTGAAAAGTATGATTACCCTCCAGCTGACTTTTGCCTGGTGGAGTCATACTTTTAGTATGATGAACAGCAACTCAAGGTGATAATAAGCTTGACTGTTGTCTGAAATTGCAGGCCTTTTATTTTCTTTGAAATCTTTTTGTGTTGATCTTCTTATGTCATTGTTTCAGTGTTTCATTTGGACTTCGATGACCCCTATAGCTTCTGCAGTTTTGTGAGGTGCATTTGGACTGCACAGAAATGTAGGGAGGAGATAAAGGAAGACAATATGGCCTTCAGCATTTTGCTTCTAGCAATTTTTGTCTGTTAGGGGTGAAAATATCAGTGTAAGTCTGTCCTTGAGACAGGGATGAAGCTGTTTTTATGAAATATGCTATTGATCATGATCTTTTGGTACAGTTTTGGAATTATTATTGGAGCTCTGTCTTGCTTTCAAGGGAATATGTATAAGTGAATGTGAGTATTCCATGTTTGAAAGGTTACAGAAACAAATATACTATGCTAAGTTCATTTCTGAATATTGGTTTTAAGTAATCAAAGGACTGTAGTAACATGGAAAGTATTATTTAAGTAAATGCTAAGTCAATCATCACCACAAAATATGGAAGTGCAAAATAACTTTCATTACCCCTGTAGTTACTAGCACAGAGCTTACTCTAAATCTCATAGAAATCAATAGAAACATTCATGTTGAATTATTTTATGTGAAATAGATTTCCTGGAAGCCCTGACTCATATCTAGGCACTTTGTAATTAACTTTATAGTGAGTTCCTTTTAATTAGAAATCAAAATAGATTTTCAGTTTGTTTTACAGCAGAGCATGTGTCAGTGTGACAGAAATTCATTATGATGATACTCAAATAGCTTTACAAGCCCAGTTCTACAGCATTTGAAAACTTAATTTCACATTGTCACTTCAGTGTTTCCTGTATTTGAATAAGTGTTTGTACTGTACTTACTGTAAGATAATGAGCAGTGTTTCACTGAAAAACTATAAGCAAAAGCAGTGTGATCATACTAGTGTACTCTTTCAGATGTTTCAGGATGAATGAAAACTTTTTTCACTACCTCATTGAATCACTAGTCTTCAGTTGATGAATTTTTTAAGTAAAACATAGATCTAGCATGGTTATTTCATAGGAGTGAGTTTATTTTCTTTACAAATTAATTTCAGAACATGGTACTTGGTTGTGTTTCCAATAGATATATGCAGGAGACACTGTCTTACACCAAGTGGAATTTGTTTCTTTGGTTTTAGCTTTCTGAGTGCACAGCAAACTCCAGGAAACAGCAGTAGGGGCATGATTTGTCTTTTGAGAGCTAAGGAGTAATTTGTGATTTCATTTATACCTTTAACCTTTGCTTTCAGGTTACTAAATTATTTGTTATCTTTTCCAGTACTCACATTAAGATAATATAATTTGAATTTTGTTAGGTAGGGTTACATTACAGTTCCAGTAAGAATAACCATTCAGATGCCATAGGTTTTTCAGTCCTTGTACCAAAATTTAGCAATAGTCTCCTTCTTTGCAGCAGCCTTAGATAGTGGCTTTTTTGCATTAGTCATGACTATTTAGGAAGTGATACTAACACCAGGTCCCTATAGATCTTCAATAAGAACAGATAATATTTGGAAAAAAAATTATATATTATTCAATACATAATAGAAACTAGATTTTTAAATTACTGTCTTCTATAACTATTTATTTTATCTTGTGGAAGATCTTGTTTCTCTTGTCAGGATACTGTCTTCCCAGGATATTTATGCCTTAGTCTTGTTTCCGTGAATAAGACATACTCCCTAAAAGTATTCCTTTCTAACGGTACCAGAAATCATTCGATCAATAAAGTGCAACAAATTTTTCCAGACTAGACTGACAATAAATTAATTTTAAATATTTCTGTACCAGTTGCATATCACTCACAGAGAACATTAAGAAGAAAAAAAAAGAAAACAGAAAGCTCAAGACAGGAAAAATAGAAAACCAGTCAAGAGAATATAATTTAAAAATTACTTACATTTTACGGATATTGCAGCCCTTGAATGTTTTTGGAAGTGTTTCTTGACTATGAGTTAAAATTTGAATGGATTCCTCATATTAATTTTCAGGCAACTAATTTTTGCCTTTTTCATGTCTTTTAAAAAAATTATCTTCCATAGCATATAGATCAGATTTATGCTCTTCTAATTAATCCAAAATCTACTAAAAATTAAAAGTTGTGAGAGAATGTGTGCAAGTTGATACCAGATATCTTTACAAAGTGTTTCTTGCTAATTCTGGGAAAAAAAAAAAAAAAAAACAAGAAAAAAAATTGATACACCAGTTTTATATCAGAAAAGATCCCAAATCTTAATAATGGTACAGGAATAGATTAATGACTTCAGAAAAGTCACAAACAACTAATAATTTTTATAGTAGCAAGAGCAGTCCATAAAGAACTAGGCTTATACTAAGAATGATTTTCATTTTTGGATGACACTCCAACTGTCAACTGTTCCTGAATAGCCTTAAATTAGATGTTGATTAGCTTGATAAGACCTAATGAAATAAAGTATTATACATAAAGAATCTATTAATTGTCAGAGAAATAATATTTTGTGGTCATATTTCTACCACCACATCGTAGCAGATATTGTAATCCTTTACTAATATATTCTGTCAAGTTGAGAACAACCCAATGCTTAGATCAAGATATTAGGAAAAAGAAATGGAAGACATTTTTAAAAATTTAAGTAACCTGAATATGTCTTGTATAGCTGCAGAACCAGACACCAGTAAGCCTTGAGGACTTGCCTATCTATGGTATCTGAATCTGTGTTGTGCTTGCTTAGATAAAAATATATAGTTATGATGCTAATACATCTGGATTCAGTCCAAGTGATGTATTTAGAGTATAGTTCTCTTTTCAGAGTAAGATATCATCTTGGAGTAATATCTATAAACAGATGGCAAGTGCAAAACCAGGTAGTATTAAAATACTGGAAATCTACTTGTCTGAATATAGATTTCTAGAAACCTTGATGCTTGAAGACACCTTGCACCTCTTACTTCAAAGGGGCACAACTCTTAATGAACCTGTGCCAATCTTGTATGGATTTCTCATTAACATTCCACTATAAAACTATGTTTACAATCCTCCTGTGTCTGTCTATCATACAACTGTTTAACCTTACAAACACTGAACCATCCGAACTGAAAACAAAGGATAAACCAGTCACTTTTAGAACCTTTAAAAAGTGGGGTTTGTAGCTTTGACTATCAAATCTATCTTAAGGAACACAAAAATAAAATTACTTTAGGTGAGTCATTCATTATTGACTAGATATCCTAGGGGGCCATTTAGGCCATCTATGTTTTCTGTATCCAAGTTTCTCAGTTGTGGATTCCCAGTTTCCATCTGTAGCACCAACAATGTTCTGCAAATGTAAAGTCATTAACGATGTGTCATTTGACGTATCTTTAGTTATCCAAGTTTTAGTTATTTATTTCACAGTACTTGTCTAGATTCCTTCTCATTTAAATACTCCCAGGCAATTCTTTCACAGGGAACTAACTGTCTGTTGCACTATATAGTGGATCCACTGACTCTTCAGGGATAGTAGATGGGATAAGACTAGACACATTACTTTTAGATAGATAAAATTAGGGGAGATTAATCTTAACCTAGAAAGTATATTGAAACAATGTCATTTAACTTATATCTAAACTTGTTGTTATATATCTCTTTTTTGCTAAGCCCAGTCAGCATTTATTTGTTCCCTGCCTTAACTCTGACAAAGTGAACTACAAGAATGAAGGCTAACTGGCTTTGTTTCAGTACAGGGAGAAAAACAAGTTGTGGAAGGCCAAGGTATTCTGAGAGCAAGGCAGAAATAGTGTCTGTTCCCTCATCTAAGTGTCCAATCACATATTTCTGGTCTTGTTATTAGCCTTACCCTTGGCTCAGTATTCAAGATTGTTGTGGTTTAACGTCTACCAGCAGCTAAAAGTGAAAACCAGAACAGATTAGTTCATCCTCTTCTTTTTCTTGCTTTCTTTCACAGCAACTTAAAATATTCATCTAGATAATGAAAAGAGCAGAATGAAGACAGCTTTTAATACTTGACTCTTACAGCCAACATTAGTTGTTGATTTATTTCCTTACCGTACTTACAGTATAGAAATACTCTTTATGGCAGTTGTCTTATAGTATAATTCTTGCAGCAGATTTGCCACTTATTTTTACCCCCGTAATATCACACCATCAATTTAACATATTGGTAAAATCATTGGTTCCTTAATTGCTTGGAAATAGGTAGAAAATAATATATAATAAGCAGGTATAGTACAATGTATACATGTTTTTATTATAGGCAGTCTAGATAAGGCTTTCTGACAATACTAATAGTGCAAAGAACCCTAAAATGCATGGGAATATTTTTGTTGCTTTGTTTATAACTAGAAAAATGTAATTTACAGCATAAGATGGAACACACTTTTGCCTTATATATGGCCATTAAAATGTCTCTTTTCATAGGGCAGTGTATATAAGAACATCTTTCAAATGGAATAGCTACAAATGAAATTTTAAATAATTTTTTAAAGCTTAAATAGCAAATTTGACGCAGGATGTGAAATAATACTGTAGCTTTTGGGAAGAGAGTCATGTTTGTTAAATCACTGTCATACAGGTGGTTTTAGAGCTTAACAGACAATTCTTGACTAAATGGGAATTTAAGGTGTCTGTATAGTAAGATGAGGTGGAAATAACTAATTCAGAATTTCTTTTACTAAATAGATCTAGTTACCTCATATGAAATAGCATATGTCTGTGCTATGAAGATGTTTCAGCTGAAAAAGAATCTTGAATTTTTTAAAATCAGCAACCCCCAAGCCTGACAATTAGCATAACTTAGCATAACTTTACTGTAAAATGCTCTGACAAAAAAGCATTACATTCATATAAGAATTATTGTAGTGAATTTTTCTGCTGTACAAACTAAAAGAATTTCACTGAAATGTCTGGGAAATGTTATGGTTTAGTCATGAATATGTGGGCTGTAGAACTATGGGAATGTGAATATGTATGAAGACAAACATGGGTAGGAGAAAATAGGCTCTGACCTGTTGATATGAACGGTCTTGGGCCTTCATGTCAGATATAAAAAATATTATGACATTTGATCAGTGTCATAAGCTATGAGAACCATCTGAAATGCAGGATATACTTGCTTTACGGACAATGCCATGTTAGTGCAGCTATGTAATTTCACAGATAGTACTGATTTATGTCCAACTATCTCAAAGCACTGGCAGTGCTCATTCATGCTTAGCTACATCCATCTGTGCAGCCATAGTCTAAGAAAGTTGCAGTATATCCTCAGGTCTGAAACTTTATTTGTGATGACTTCTGTTACTTTCTGTAAGTGTTGACAGTTGAGGTATGCTTTCACTGTTGGTATTGAATCATTACATTGTGCTGTGTAATAATTTTTTAGCTGGGTGAATATTTAGCTGGGTCAACTGTGCACTGAATGAAGGATGATGTTGCAGGAAATGCCATTAGGTTCAAAGCATCTTGGATGTACTAAAGTGAGCTCATTTGTATAATTCCCTTGATGCTTTTTAAGGAACTGCTGCTCTCCTGTTGCTATGGTAAAGTGTACACCTAATTTAAGTACCTCCCGGGAGAGCATTTTTTGACAGTAGAGGGAGCCTAGTCTTTAAACATTTGTAGCTAAAGTCAGAAGTTACAATTTTCCCTTTTATATAGTTTTCATCATTGTCGTTTCTCAGTTGTGTTCACATTGTAGCTATAGTCTAAAAATATAATTTTCTCTTTCTTCCTCCAAGGCAGTTTGAATGCATTTTTTTTCTTTTATTAAATGTTTTTCTTGCACCCCTATGTGCCAAAGGGACAAAGACACACGTTATGTTTGGAGTAGAAAACAGTAAGCTTTGTGGTAGTCATAGACTTGGTACTAAAAGTCTCGAGACTCAATCTTTTGTCCTGATGACCTTCAGTAATTCAGTAGAGTTGATCAGCTTTCAAATTTCCTTTTCTTCAAGGGCGAGTCAGCATTTGAGGTGATTTGGGCAAAATCCAGCCAATACATGTGGTTTGATCCAGAATATTATGGGAATCAACCTGAAAAAAAAAAAGTTTGCATTGGCTCATTCTTATAGCACTAAATACACTATGCATTGCTAGAGTAGTATGTGCTCCAGAAAAATTTGTACCCTTGAGATTAATTTATTCTTGTATTTATTTATCTGGGGAACCACAAATATAGTTTTATCTAACATAGAAAAAAAATTCTCTTCATAAATTGAAGCAGAATGTTCCAGAGATTTTCTGTTAAATAAAGCAAAATGCCTGTTTTCTGTTTATTGTTATTTTGGGGGGACAATACTATTGATCCATTGCAAGTAGTTCTTTCTGATGTGATATTCTTTGTTGCTTCCTCGAATATATAATTTCCTTTTAAATTAGACTTTCATTTTAAGCTATTTCATATGATTGGTAATTATCTTAAGTATCCAGTTTCTTTTTCCAGTAAAAGATGGATTAATTCATAGCATAAGGTTGAAAATGTTCTTTCAGAAGTTACACTAAAATAAAATAAAAGTGACAATTATTTTGCTGTTCTCCTATATCATTATGCCTGATATCACTCAGGAAAATTTGGTTTAGTAATAACTTCATTAAGACCTTGAGGCAATTCTCTATCTGTTAGGGCAACGTGAAGATAATACTGTGAAATTGTACAGCCTCAGTTCTGGGCAGATGATCTGATTTATTCTTCCTGTCCAAAGGTCTTGTATGATAGCAGCAAAATTAAAAAGAAGTGGGGCACCAGGTTTGGAAAACAAGAAATATTCACATATGCTTCTCATAGAATACAGAGCATACCTATATTTCGGATCTGTGCATCTATTAACTGGATGGATGGAATAGATATGCCAAACAAAATGGACCACAGTGACCCTTAACTTGTCTTTCTGGAGTGGTAAAACAAATAGGGTGTTCTTTCCTCTCTCCAGCAACCAATTTTTCAAAATCCTATAACAACACAATTACCTTTCAGATTGATACTTCCCTGTCAGATTTGGTTGAAAATAACTGAAAAGGCTAGAAAACTTGTTGATGGAAATGAGTGATGGACAGCACAATCACTGAAGTCTCATTTCCTTAGGTGAAAAATTGAAGGAAAATATACTTTTTATTTGCTTAGCCTGTTAGTCATAAAGAAATTCAGTGGAATCCCTTTTAGGAACTTACTACTTTGTGATTACACCTTGCTCCTTCATTTTCCATCCTTCCCAAGCTGCTGAGCAAAGTGTTATGTAAGATCTATCTATGGTGATTTACAGGTAATTTTCATTTCTTTAATCGGTCTCATAGAATTACAGAGTAATTCAGATTGGAAGGGACCTCAGGAACTCTCCTGGTCTAACACCCTGCACAAAGCAGGGTCAACACTACCTGACCAGGTTGCTTGAGGCTTTAGCCAGGCAGATCTTAAAGACCTTCAACAACAGAGGCTGCACGACCTCTTGGAAACCTGTTCCACAATTTCACTGGTCTCATGGGTTTTTGTTGTGGGTTTTTTTTCCTTATACCTAGGCTGAAACACTCATTTTCCTTTATCCCTGTTGTCTTTCATCCTCCCCCCATGCACCCGTGGAAAGATGCTGGCTGTGCCATCTCAATGACCTCCTCGTAGATGTGGAAGGCTGCTTTTGGGTTCACTGAAGCCATCTCTTTGTCCAGTTCCCACAGTCTAAGTACTTGCTTGGTGGTGCCCTGCTGAGCTCAGTTCAGTTTGTCTGTATTGACACGCCCTAAATTGGGTATAGTGTCTAGATGTGTTCTGATAAGTGATGAGTGAAGAGGGGCAATATTTTCTGTCAATCTGCTGGCTGTGCTGCTGCTAATTCAGCCCAAGATATACTTGGTCATCTTTGCTGACAGGGCATACTGCTGGCTCATGTTGCTTGCTGCTCACAGGAACTCAGATCCATTTTGCAGAGCCACTTCCTAGAAAACCAGTTCCCAAACTGTGTTGTTGCAAGCTTGTGGTCCACACTTTACTGACAGATACAGCACTTAATTATGCAGAACTGGAAGTATAGTGGCTTCAGGTTAAAACAGACATATGCATAGCACTTGAATGCCATAAACATTAGTTCTATGAGTGGTTTTGTGACTTTAGTCTTGAGATACAGGGTTCAAGAGCATTCACTTATATGGAGGTTTTCCAGGGCAATAGGAGGTCTTTAAGTGTTCTATCTGACACATTACTCTTCTAGTTCAGATCAGAAGAGAATTTTTGAAAGTGATCTTCTGATTGTCCCCACCATGATTTGATTCATGCTGAGAAAGGCTCCTTGAGCAACTGAATTGGACTTCTGTTGGATTAAACAAATTCAGAAGATATGCTCTAGGAGTGCACCTAAAGTGCTTCAACTGCAACTAAACATTTAGTCTACTGGCCCACATTGAAGAGCTTAAAGTGAAACCTCCAAACATATAAAATGTGTGAATTGGCCTCGTTGGCTTAAAATTAAACATATTTTTAGCCAATTGTTTAATGGCAGCCTAAGAAATGAGTAGCTTGTTCCTGCTTCCTGGCCAAGAAGTGATTTTACTTTTTCCCTATTCCCTTTTGTCTTTTGCAGTGATCCTGATTACTTAAACTGCCTTGTGTTACAATAACATACTTTTCACTGAGAGTCACACCCTCTTGCAGAAATTTAAGTATGAGGAGTGTCAGGTCCTGTGAGTCAATCAGTCAGTATAGTTATTGAAAAGCAAAATATAAGGAAAATGCAGCTGAAGAATATTCTAAATATTCTTTGAACAGCCATAAAATTAACTATTTATGGTGTATATTGCCCAAAGTAGAAGGAAGTGCTTATATTTCTGTTCTCAAAGAAAAAACACCACAAAAAATCCGTAAGATCATAGTTTCAATAGTTGTTTAGAATAAGCCAGCACATTTATAGAATTCAGATGACTAAGACTTGTGTAATTACTATTTATTCAGTAGTTGTCACAGGTTTCATCTGTTATCTCAGAATTGCATACCAAAATCTAGGTGCTTTTAAAGCTTTTAATATGATAAAACTGTCAGTTTTAAGAATAAAAAAAAAAGATATTTGAAAAGAAGATACTGACAAAAACAGTAAATCTCCACTTCCAGAACTGTCATTGCATCTGAAATAGTAAAAGTCTGAACTCATTAACTCAGGAGATTAATAGTTTAGGGATGCAGGCTGGAAAAAAGTTTAAATTAGAATCATAGAGTAGTTTTGTCTGGAAGAGACACTTCAAGATCATCAAGTTCATCCTTATTCCTAGCCCTATCAAAACCACTAAACCATGTCCTTAAGCACAGCATCTACCCAGTTCTTAAACACTTTCAGGGATGGTCACTCCATCACCTTCCTGGGCAGGCCATTCCAATGCCTGACAACCCTTTCTGTAAAGAAATGCTTCTTAATATCCTGCCTGAGCCTCCCCTGGTTCAACTTCAACCTATTTTCTCTCAAGTTGAACCAAGGGAGGTTGTTTCACTATTAATCTTTTTGCTGAAATTTCAGTTAACATGCTTCTGTGCTTAATATAGGCTTTGTATTATAGCATGTAAACACACTAACTGTAAATTCTTCCTGTGTAGTAATAAGAAATAATAAAAATCAAAATAATTTGCAGGTTTTGCTGAGTAACAGAGTTTCCTAAGGGTCATCAAGATAATTGCTGAATATTTTTCTATTTCATGGCCAAACTCTGCCCTTTGTAAGGTTCTGAAGTATTATGTCTTCCCAAATGGTACACATTCTGCAATTCAAGTTGTAAGTCATGGTGCTGTAGGGCCTCTCAAGACACATTGTTCTCTCATGACGCATGAGATTCACCCCTGACTACTGCCCTCTGACAAAACCTTCCGTAATGATTTCTGGCTGTGTAACACAAGACATTTCTACTCAGATGTCATATGGTTTATAATGATATATGAAGATATCATAATCAATAATGAAAGCTGTCTTACAAATTAAGTCGTTCTTAAATTAATTCCATATATAGTCCTATTAGCCATTTAATTAATTTCCCTGCTTCTTAATTAATTTCCCTCACAAGTCTGGCTAAATAAACTCACAGAATCCTATGAAAATATATTATTGTCATTTTTTTAAAATAAGACAGGAATAGCTGTGGTATTCAAATGATTTTTTAAGGTCAGATACAAATATTCTGATATTCCAAGAAGAGAACTTTGAATTTCATCCCAGCCTTGTACCCACAAGAGCACCATTTCTCTCCATTACTGTCTTTATGAGCATACAGAGTGGCTGAGATACTGTGACAGTAGGTGTTAGAAATACTAAAGTGCTTGGAAATTATTTGCATTTTAACGAGGAGGGAAAATATTGTCAGAGTATACTTCGTGTTGTGGATTTTTTTCCTGCTTTAGAAAAGACTGCAGTCTTCACTTACGTTTTGGGAATATTTTTCCTTCCCCCCCCCCGCCTTTTTTCCCTTCTTTCTGCATGTTGTATCTGAGAAGCAGCAGTCTTTAACAGTCTCCAAGGCAAGATTAGGCACAGCAGAGAACTGCACTGCAGGAAGGTTGCCTGGTCTCCTTGTAAAAAACTGAAGGACCATGGTGGGTACCCCACTAGGGGGCAGTTTTGCAGTGAAAGTGCTCTCAGGGGTGTACAAAACAAACTAACATGAAAATTGCTTTTTCTGTCTTTCCAGTGTATTTTCTCTTTCTGTCAGAATACAAGATACCCTCTGACTAGCTGGAAACTGAGATAAAACATAAATCTGGGGAATCACTGAGTTGTTTTTTTCCTTTCTGATTCACAGGCCTTTGGGTACAGCAAAAATGTAGCACACACACTTACTGTTACAGGAATCTTTTTCTCTGGACTTCTTAAGGCTCTTCCATCCTTCCTGACTTATTTCTATTTTCCCTCTGATTTCATTGTAGAAATGGTGGGATTAAGGATTAACATCAAGATTTTTAAACTGTGAAAAATTATTCCTGGTTTTCCAAAACAGTCAAAAACTGGTTAGCATCTTACAATGAATATTATTTTTAGAAGCCATTATTTTAATATAAAATCAAGCAAGAAGATGAAATTAGAAAACTTAAACCTCCAGTACAGATACCCCAGGCTCAAACATATTTTAATTATAAATCCTTTAAGAATTTTCTGTTTTTCCTTTTGCACTACACATACCTGTGTACTTTATCTCTGTTTATAACATTTGACAACATGCTAGATTGGTGAAAAAACAGACGGCATAGAAATACTTAACAGAATAATGTTGCATTTTCATGTTGTCAGAGTGATTAATGACAAGCACCGTAGTGGTTGGTAACAGAAAGAAGCAAATGTTTCTGCATTTCTGAATTGATACTCTTTAATAGACACTGTGGGAGTCTGCAAGACTAGAAATAAATTCTTCTAATAACCATGAGTGCCTTTGTCCCTGCAGTGCACTAAGAGACCAATAATTCTCTTTACTATCTTTAAATCCTCTGGCATTATATTAATGTCAGTTAAACTGTATTTTTTTCTTCTTTTTTTTTCTTTTTTTTTTTTCTTTCTTTATTGATGAACAATAATTTGATCAGTTCCCCTAGTCTTCCTGCATCCTATAAACTGAAGTCATTTTCCACATCCTGTAGAAGGGAAGAGCTTATTTCCAAGGTACCTGCCTGGGGAGTACTCCTGAAATATGGTGATCCTAAATCATACAATCATAGAACAATTTGGGTTGGAAGAGACCTTAGGGCAGGGACACCTCTCACTAGAGCAGGTTGCTCAAAGCCCCATCGAGCCTGGCCTTGAACACATCCAGTGATGGAGAATCCACAACTTCCCTGGGCAACCTGTTCAAGCATCTCACCACCCTAATAGTGAAGAATTTCTTTCTTATTTACAATCTAAATCTACCTTCTTCTAGTTTCAAACCATTACCCCTCATGCTATCAGTACAGGCCTTTGTAAAAAGTCCCTTCCCAGACTTCTTGTAGACCCCCCTTCAGATACTGGTTGGCTTCTATAAGGTCTCCCCAGAGCCTTCTCTTCTCCAGGCTCAATAAGCCCAACCGTCTTAGACTGTCCTCACAGGATAGGTGTTCCAGCACTCTGATCATCTTCATAGCCCTCCTCTGGACCTGCTCCAACAGATCCATGTCATTCTTGTATTGGGGGCTCCAGAGGTGGACGCAGTACTCCAGTTGGGGTCTCACAAGAGCAGAGTCACCTCCCTCGACGTGCTGGCCACACCTCTTTTGATATAGCCCAGGATATGGTTGGCTTTCTGGGCTATCAGCACACATTGTGGGTTCATATTAAATCAACAACCATCACTCCCAAATCTTTCTCCTCAGGACTGCTCTCAGTACACTCATCATCCCGCCTGTATTTGTGCTTGGGATTTTCCCAACTGACCCAGGTGCAGGATCATCATAGAACCATAGAATGTTAGGGGTTGGAAGGGACCTCTAGAGATCATTGAGTCCAAACTCCCTGCTAAAGCAGGATCATCTAGGGCATGTCGCACAGGAACACATCCAGATGGGTTTTGAAAGTCTCTAGAGAAGGTGACTCCACAACCTCTCTGGGAAGCCTGTTCCAGTGCTCCATCACCCTCACAGTAAAGAAATTCCTCCTCATTTTGAGGTGGAACCTTCTATGCTCAAGTTTATACCCATTGTTCCTTGTCCTATTTCTGTGCACTACAGAAAAGAGATTGGCTCCTTCCATTTGACAGCCACCCTTCAGATATCTATAGACATTAATAAGGTCTGAGGGATCTTGCACTTGGTCTTGTTGTACTTCATGAGGTTGGCATGGGTCCACCTCTCAAGCCTGTCAAGATCCCTCTGGATGGCATCTCTTCCCTGCAACATGTCAATCACACCACACAGCTTGGTGTTGTCCGCAATCTTGCTGAGGGTGCACTCAATCTCCCTGTCCATGTCACTGACAGAAGTTAAACAGCACTGGTCCCAATACTGATCCCGGAGGAACAGCACTTGTTACTGGTGTCCACTCTGCCATCGAGTCATTGACTGCAACTCTTTGTATGCAATCATCCAGCCAATTCCTTATCCACCTAGTGGTCCATCCATCAAATCCATGTCTTTCCATTTTAGAGACCAGGATGTGTGGGACAGTATTAAATACTAAATGTAAACTTAGAATATGGAATGGAGGAATCTGACAAGCTGGAATTCCCTTGATTCTCTGGGGACAAGGGGCCACTTGGATCCTTTGTTGTATCTTGAAGCAGGACTTTCCAAAGAGTGTTGAATTCTCTCTCCTGTGAATATGTAAATGTATGAGATTGTCTTTTCTTCCAGAAAATAACTTTTCAAATGTCAGAATATCCTGTGAAATGTGAATTTTCCAGTTCAGGAACAGAATAATTTTGCTGTCATTTCTTCCCAGGTTTCCCTGATTAAAAAATGTTTCTATTATGAGACTAGGAGACAAAACCCTCTCCTTTCCTCACTGAAGGTGAGGAAAATCCTAATAGCAGAGGATGAAGTTCTAGATAGGAGTGTAGAGTGGGAATGGAGAAATTTTCTGCTTCCTTTCCTGGAAGACTGACAACCCGTCTTGTAATTTTTCTCCCAAATGGCTTGCTAAAGAACCAAGCAAGAACATGAATTGGTATATGATCAAGCAAGATCCCTTGATTGCACCCTAATGCAAAGGAGTATTTGAAGTTCTACCAAATATATAAGGGACTTCCAGAAAGACAAGGAGCTAGGATAGAAAAATGTGAAAGTACTTTGAGCAAAAATGCTTAGATAGTGCTAAGATGGGAAAATAGCTAGATTTATTATCATATTTGTTTCTCTTATCCATCCCATAAATCCACTAATGATACATGTAAAGCACTACTATAGTCACCCTTTTCAGCCTCTGTTGCTGTCTTGTTCTTTACTCAAATTGTAAATTCAAAATTTTTTTTAAAAGTGAGTATTTTTTATTGATCAGAGTAAGTAATTGACATACAAAGAATGGTATGTGGCATTTCCCCTTTCACCTTTTTTGCTCCTTATTTAGCATTCAAACAAAAAATGTGGGAGAAGAAAACTGATGCAATTCTCAAGAATGCTGCTTCCGAAACTGCCTAACTTAGAGGAAATGCTTGTACCTTGAGTACACTTCTGCCTTAGAGTAATCGCATACTGAAGTAACATCAGTATGCAGTCTTCATAGCATGTACTAAGGTGTTCATGTTGTTGTTTTGGCATCAGTTTTCCCATAAGTTCTGAAAATGCAATTAGATTTGTAAACAATACCTTAGTGGTTTGTCTGTTTCCTTTGTAAAAATGGGAGAGCAATTGTCCATGTTAGACTAAGAGGATGAGATCTATAGTTCCATGGCAAGAAAATACAAGGGTTTTGTAACCGCTTGCCTTCTAATGGTGATTCTTCCCTTTCTTATGACACTGTAAGTCAGAAGCATCTCTGCTGTTTTTTCAGTGGATTTGAACTACAATGAAAGCAGTAGGAAAAGAGATTTATAACCTGTGACTCTCAAAAGAGATAGAAATCATTATGCAACAAGCTTTTGTTTCAGCTTATGGTCTGTAAAGCAATAGTGTACAATCATATATGAAAACTTATCAGTCAGCTTGAATCTCCAAGTCAATTCCCACCTGGATTCACAATTTTTATTAGACCTCTTTTTCAGGGCTGTCATCTACTGCTATAGTAGAAATCAACAGAAGTTACAGATGCTTAGATTTGAAATCAAGTCCATGATACTCACTGCAGACAAGAATCTGACAAAGATGTAGCATCTTCTCTGATGAAAGACAGGTGGGAACTAATCATAGTCACCATATGCTTTTTCTTCACCAGCTCTGGTTACTTCAGTCATTTTTTACTGTTAACTCTTTAGTCTAGTCATCCTCCTCTGAAGGAGGTAAAGTAAGGAAGAGACTGGCATAGTAGCATAGAAAGGTGTAATAGATATCATTGAGAGTAACTGCTAGGAATGTTGAAACAGTAATGAGAGCATTCTTGCTATCTTCTGAACATTGTATAACATGCAAAGCCAGAGCAGAAATTATATATCCACATTCATAGTCATTTGAATCACCTCAGTGAACTGTCTTTGATCTCTTCCTGTGCTTAAGTGGAAGACAGACAGGAGAGAGTGAAGCTGAGACCAGAATTCTTGATTCAGCTTGCCCTTTGTGCTAGCATAAATGGTGACTCTGGGAGCATATTATGTTTAGCCTCCCACTCACTCTAAGGTTCTGCTGGAGACAGAGGAGGTACACATTTTTTTGTGAAGAATAGCACATTGTTGACTTCTGAGGTGTGCTTGTTTCTTCAACCTTGAATATATTGTGTTCATGAATAGAGTAGGAGAAGGTCATACTGGAAAAAAAATAAAAAGATCTACAAACACCTATGAGCTTTCTAGGGCTTATCATTATCCAAGACTTTTATATTGTATAAACTTGAAACTTTGATGAAAGTGCGTGCAATGACTATTCTCTAACTTAACTTTGAATTATCTGGTCATTAAACAGTGGATTATATAGCAGAAGGTGGGGTTTTTTTAAAAGCAGCTTTAACTCTCCACAATTTTATCTTTCTTTTATTCATAACTTCAAAACAACACTAGAGTCTTGCATAAGACAACCAGGCAACTAAGCTCATTCCATTCCTCCTTTATTTTCTTCTTCTTCTTTTTTTTTTTTTTTTTTTTTTTTTTTGATACTGTTCTTTCATTATTATCACCTATCTAAATTCTGAGATGCAATCAGGGTTCCTCGCCAGTTAGGCTAAATGACAGCAGGTTGTTTGCTTAGCACTCTTCAAGAGTGCCAAGCTGGTAAGATTCTCCAGATTCCTTGCTTGTTTACAGAGAAGTAAATTACTACTGACAGTTTTCTGACTCCTGAAATCAGAAGCTAAGATAAGGAGCAGAGTGGCCTATCCTAGATTGCCCTTGATAACTGAGGACCTTTTAATCCTCTCCAATACAAATCTATTGATCTCTTGTTTCTTATTTGTGAAATTGTTAGTGCCACAGGTTGTTAATGACATCCTTTTAGGTTTAAAGACTTGCAACAAAGAGTTGACTAAGACAATTATTTTCCTGCAGGCCATGTCATGATCAGTGGAGTTTACAACTACAGTAGTAGATGGTCATAGCATATTTATTCTTTTGTGGGATTGAACTGGCTTAACAGATGTAGGTGTACAGTATATTTGTACACATAGCATACCATATTTATGATACTAACAGAATATCCTGATTGCAAGATCCATGCTAAACTAGGGTATAGTCAAGAAACTTTTTGCATTGCACGATTGGTCAGTATTTATACAGTATTACTGTAGGTTAGGAGCTCTGTGTCAGGTAGCAGAAGGAGCAGGACTCTTTCACCAGAAAGAGTCAGAAGCCAAGGATGACCCCAGTACCTGTAGCGCCCTTAATGGGGCACAGTTCCACAGCATCTGACCCAAGTAGGCAGAGGTGGGTACAGGTAACAGGGTCCATCGGTAAGTCCCGGTGGAGTCAAAAAATGATGAACCAGGACTAGGGTCTGCCTAGGGTGGCCTAGTCAGGAGCCAAAGGAGTCAAGGCCAGAGACAGGACTGGAAACAATACTGTAACGCATGTCCAAAGTTCATCCAGGAACTGGGGGCAACAGCAGGAGTGGGGATAAGGGATCCTTCCAGGAGGCAACCTACAACCTCCAGTGTAGGTCCAAGGTCCATATACCATAGCTCAGGCCCAGGACTGAGATAGAATGGGGGTCCCACAGGTGGGGTGGGAGTCCCAGCGAGACTAGTCAGGGCTGGTAAGGCTGTGATACCTATAAGGCCCTGATACTCTGCTGGTTTCAGAGGTTACAGCTCAGTTATAACCTTCGGAACTTTGTTTTACTGGGGGTTTCTTTGGTGGGCTTTTTTTGTGGTGAGTGTTTGAAAGAAGGGGCCTGTGAGTGTTTGTGCTGCTTCTCCCTAAGCCTGGTGACTAATGAAGGCAGAAGGACAAAGCCTGACTGGCCTAAAGCATCAAAGCCATGGAGACCATCCCTAGACAAGAAGATCTGGAAAGCTTTACTAGATTTGGTTCAATTTTTACCCAGTTACGTAACTCTTGATCTAGCTGACGTCCTGACAAGGCTTCAGATGGGCTGTTTCTGTATGACTAGCAAAGGTATAAGGCTGTGCAGCATATGTCCACCCTGGACAGGACCCAGCACCCAGCCACGACCCAGCACCCAGCCACCTCAGCATTGACAGTGGTAAACATTTAATCTTGCACTCCATCTATGCAAATCTTTTGCAGTTAGATTTTACATTAGTACCATTTGAGTCAAAAAGTGGTAGGTTACTAACACATAATGGCACACAGATTCTGAATGGGAAGTCTGAATTTTAATCCTGGGCTCTTACTGCATCACTGATTTTTCTACTTAGCAGGAAAAACACAAGAAATCTTGTCTACAGTGGTGTGGTAATCATTGAATTTAAACATTTTCTTTAGTCAGCATTTTTGTACTTGAAGTATGTTTTGAAATACAATGTAACTTTGAAATTATGCACCAAAATTATCAGTATATAACAGGCAAAGACAGAAAATTGGAAATTAAGCCTTTATAGACATATATATACACAAGTGTACATATCTATATTGCAGGTACACAGCTATACTATTCTATAGAGATAACTGTTGAATTAAATTACTGTTTAAAAGAATATATATATTCCAAAATATTGAACAGTAACATACAAGATGTTAATAAGATTTTACTTGTGACAGTGAAGAATCTAACAATTAGTTTTATATATGATTTTAAGGATTCTCATTTTAATACACTTAATATTGTAAGTAATATAAATGGTCTGTTGTGTGTGATTTCTACTAATATACAGCTCCTTCTGTTATCCAGTTTTCTACTGAGACATATTTATAGTAAGTAGAATAAATTAATTAAAGAACCTTGTAATACAAGGATGTAATTACATCTAGTAAAACCCCCTGAAGTGAAGCCTTGAGATGTTTGCCATGTAAGGGAAGCAAAGCATAGGTAAGTAGACTTCACTGTTATGTCAATGCTTCTCCCTGGGGGTAATGTCCAAAAATAAGGAAGACTGTTTTAATCTTCTACAGCTTGTTTTATTGAGCCTTTTCCTGGCTAGCACAGAAAGTAGTAGGATTCCTTCTGCCTTTCATGTCCTTCCCTTTCTTTTTTATGCATGTGTCTATAAATGAGCAACATCTTTTCTTCCTGCCTAATTTCAAGCAAGCTAAAGACCTGCTCTACTTTTTTAACTAGGTATAGCCATAACTTTTTAATTTTAAACATAATTTTCTCAAAATCTCAATCTATTTATTTGACCATCTATTGTTAAAGGAACAATGAAAGTAGGAGTTCCTTAAGAAATATAAGGCAGATCTTGGGGTGACTGCAGTATTTTTATCTGTGTTTACATAGCATGATGTGCATAGTCAGCTATTTTTTCCTTCTGCAGTTATGCACCACTTTCATAAAAATTTCAGTCCATTCTGTACAGATGCTTTACTGCAGAAGCCCCATTAGGATCTGTATGGTTCTTTGCTGATGCTGGAATGTACCTATGACAATCACTAGATTTACATGGGACTGAACCAGAAATAATCAGGGCCCAGAGAATTAAAAATACAGCTTACCTCAGCTTGATCAAAAAGAACTGTTCTTCCCTAGTTAAACAACTTAGCATGTCTTTTCCCATAGCAATTTTGGAGAGATTAGTTGAATGAGAGAATGCTCTATTGATCCTAAGGAATTGGCAGGAGACTAAGAGCCTTTTTTAAACTACTTTAAGGGGTTTCTTTTAGGAAAAATCAAGCTGACTGTCAGCTTGTAAATGTAATTGTACATCCTTCCCCCCTTCCCAAAAGGAGAAGTTGCTGAAGCTTATAGAGCTCTTTCTAGTTTCCTAGTTACAGAAGGAAGGGGAATAAAATACTTGTGGAGAACCAATTGCAGGATCTTCTGCTGCGGTTAGCTGGTTACTCTGGTGGGCAAGAAGGGATTTTCAAGACTTTCTTTAGTGCTGCAGACAAAGCACAGGAAATCTTAAGATCCTTTGGTGAAAATCTATTTCAGTGCTGCTTTCTACTCTTAAGTAAGTTTGTACCATAGAACTGCAGTTCTGCAAACTCTAAGCAAAATGTAATGATATTTGGTAATTATTGTTTATTTGTCCAATCTGAAGAGACGGAGAAAAATTGTGTTGGTACCCTGGAAATCCCTGAGATACCAGCTCCAAGCTAAGGTGGGAAATATGATTAATAAGGGCAGGGGAATTAAAGCCTCTTTAGTACCTGTTGTAAATCTACACGTTTTAGTTGTACCTTATTGTGCTTAAGAGTATCTCTTTTTTTTTTTTTCTGTGAAAGTTGAGTTGTTCACTGAATTAAATATTAATAATCCTGGAAGACATACTTCCTTCTAATAAAGAGTATCAGTACTGAAATAAAGAATTTTATATTATTCTAGAAGAAACATGAGCATTTCTTCCCCCGTCTGTTTCTCACAGCCTTCCTGGGTATTCTTTCCTGATTAGGCTTTTTTTTCTCCTGTAAATTTAATGAAACAGTGAAAGCTGCTGCAGTCCAAGCTATTTAATTACTGTGTTCTGAGGAAAAGTGTAGACTTTCTTGGAAGATTTCTTTCCAAATTCCAAACTCCAAACTCCTTGATTTTATGGCCAAATTAAAAGATCTACATTGAATTCAGCATATGCCTGTGTTCCATAACATTTAAAATTCTTCTCATGGGTCCTGGACAATTTTCCTAAAAAGAGTTCTCAGGGTTCTTTATGACGTAAAAAAAAAATATCCCACAGAAGCTGCAGCTTTAGAAAGAACAAATGTACATAATTCCAGAAATGTTCCTGAGCTTAATCTCTCATAGTGTCTGATTAATGGTTTTGTATGCCACAGAGAGGTTATAAAGACCCTAATAGTGTTATTGTTGTGAACACACCTCCAGATTCACTATGTGCCAAATAAGGTGACCGTGTTTGCATGTTTAAAAGATGGGCAGCTCCATCATTCTGTCCACTCTTTATGTTAATAAAACACCTGAAACTTTCTGGTATGATATAGTACTGAAAACATTTATCATTGTGAATTTTCATACCAAACTAGGTCTCTCTAAAACATCAAAATGAGTTATGAAAACTTTACTTAGTGAAATGCACACTACAAATATCTTCTATAGCTTCACGCACCACTTTTCTTCACTTAGTTTATCTACAAAGAAGTAAAATAAGACTTACAGATTACAGAATCACAGAATGTTGAGGGTTGGAAGGGACCTTCAGAGATCATTGGGTCCAACTCCCCTGCCAGAGCAGGTCAAAACACAGAATCTAGAGTAGATTATGCAGAAAAGCATCCAGACAGGTCTTGAAAGTCTGCAGAGAAGGAGACTCCACAACCTCTCTGGGGAGTCTGTTTCAATGCTCTATAACTCTTACAGTAAAGAAGTTCTTCTTCATGCTGAGGTGGAACTTCCTGTACTCTCTCTTGAATTCATTGCCCCTTGTCCTATCACAAGGCACAAGTGAAAAGAGGTTGTCCCTGACTTCTTGACGCCCAGCCCTTATGTATTTATAGACATTGATTAGATCCCCTCTCAGTCTTCTCCTCTCCAGAATTTATTGAATAGTTAGGTCCAGACTAGCAGTGGCAAAGTATGGACATTTTCATCAAGTCTGGTTTAATACACCTGACAGTTCAATTAACAAGTATTAACCAAAATTATCTCCAGCTGGGACACTTAATGACTAGAAATTAATTGTAACTGCTTGGAAACCTCATCTTTTCCTTTTCTTTTTAATTTTTTATGCCAGGAATCTTCCCGTAGTTCTTTTGGATCATAAATGAGTGTTGCTGTACAAAAATATAGAATTTATTTTACTCAGAGGAAAATGGAACGTATTTGTTATATTATTAAATAGAGCTCATATCTCAATGCAAACTTTAAATGAACCAGTAACCAAACTTACAATTTTGTTATGACTAATTTAAAAACTGCTAATCTAAATATGCATATATTCTACCAACTAATTTCTTTACTGCGAGCAAATAAGTCTGAACCAGTCTGTTTTATATGTAGGTTATTTTCAGCATAAAGGAATTCCAGCTAGTAAGTCAGCTTCATCAGTGGCCCAACTTAAATGTCTCTATGCAAATGCATGTAGCATGTAGAATAAACAAGAAGAGTCAGAGGCTTGTGCACACCTGCAGGGCTATGATCTTATTGGCATCACTGAGACATCATGGAATGGCACCTGTGACTGGAGTGTTGGTATGGAAGGATACAGGCTCTTTAGGAAGGCTAGGCAGGGGAGATGAGAAGGGGGTGTTGCCGTCTATCTCAGTGACCAGCTGGAGTGCTTGGAGCTCCATATGGAGATGGATGAGAAGCCTACTGGCATTTTACGGGTTAGGATTAAAGGGAGAGCAGGATCAGGTGACATTATAGTGGGGGCCACCTGACCAGGGAGATGGAACACATGAGGCCCTCTACAGACAGATAGGAGCAGCCTCATGTTTACAAGCCCTAGTCCTGACGGAGGTCTTAATAACATTTTTATGACACAAAAAAAGCTATAGCATCCAGGGGCTACAGCTGCAGAAAGGAATAGTCCAAACGTACATCCAAAATATTCCTGAGCCATGTCAACTACTGTAACCGCAACATCTGTTGGAGTGACAGACAACACAGCAGACCATAAGCAATCCAGGAGGTTCATGGAATGTGCTGATGATAACTTCCTTCTCCAAGTGATAGAGGAGACAATGAGAAGAGGTGCTATGCTGGTCCTTATTCTCAGCAACAAGGAGGGGCTGGTGGGGAACATGAAGTTCAAGGCCAAACTTGGCTGCAGTGACCATGAAATGGTGAAGTTCAAGATCCTTAGAGCAGTGAGGAGGGTGCACAGAAAGCTCATTACCTGAACTTCAGGAGAGTAGAGTTTGTCCTCAGCTGCTGGGATATGTTTGGTAGAGTACCATGGGATAAAGCCCTGAAGGGAAAAGGGGCCTAAGAAAGCTGGTTAATACTCAAGGATCACGTCCTCCAAGCTCTGGAGTGGTGCATACTAACAAAGAAGAACTCAGGCTAAACACCAGGAGGCCTGCATGGATGAACAAGTTGATCCTGGACAAACTCAAACACAAAAAGGAAGCTGACAGTGAGTGGAAGCAAGGACAGGTAGCCTGGGAGGAATACAGAGTAAATGTCCAAGCAGACAGGGATTGGGTTAGGAAAGCTCAAGCCTTGAGAGCCTGAAGGGAGCCTACAGCACCTTGACAGTCAGAAGTGAATGCATTTTTTCACCCTTATTGCATTTTATCAGGCAGATGCTACCAAAGGGTGGGTAATAATAATACACTGGAGCACCCTGGCTAGAAGTTCAGTGTACACTGTCACCCATCAGGAGGATGTAATGTGGTCACACCCTTTACATACAGGCAGCAATACTAGTTTGAAATACTAGAAATACTAGTAAAATTAAGTCACTGTTCTTTTCATGTAAAACATTTGATTTGGGTTTTTCTTATGACAATATTTGATATCTTCACTTTGGCAGATTATGAAATTTGTAGTTTTATTACCAATTTCATTAATAATTTATTTTGTATAAGTGAGCTGCAGTAAGCTACTCTCTCACCTATATCACAGTTAATCAAGTACTTCTTAATTTTCTCTTGGTAAAAGAATGTATGTTTTATAAATTATATGGAGTGTTTCTTTTTATACTACTGACACATGGCAAACCCAATGGTGTTTTTGTATAAATATTAATTGTAAATTTTTATTAAGTTTAAAGGTCTCTCATGTTTCATAAAAATGAATTTGTATGTCTAAATACCAGGAATGACTGACACGATCTTGCTTTTACATAGCCAATTGTCATTTTCTTTGGTATGGTGATTGACACTGAATGGTATGATATTGATAACTATATAATGGGAAATTGAGTTATAGGCTACTGGGGCAAGAACAAAAATACAATCAGTAGAACTCAAGATATAAAAATATTTATAATGTAATTGTAATTCATAATGTTATTAATTTCTAAGTAATGCTGCAGAATTTCGTTTCTGGGAAGAGGAGAGATAGTACAGTTTTTAATGGTGGATGGCGTTACGGTTATTTAGTTCATAAATTGTTATTTTTTATTTTTGATCATTTGTTATGTTTTGAGTGAAAGACAGGGTTCATGGTTGTGAATAGAATATGTCCCAGAATGGACCTATGGCAAAAGGTGGGAGCAAGATCTAGATGTAGTCATATCTAATATGAGATCATCACTTTTTGTCCAAATGCAGAGAGGATTTGTAAATTAAATATAAATTAACCACTCAAACTACATGAATTCTGTGAAATAAACTGAAAACATCAAAACCTCTGAAAATGGGTTAGCTGTTTCTTTAAGCAATTTAATTATAGAACTTGCTTGACAAAACCAAGTTTTCTGGTTTTATTATCTGTGAGAATGGCCTTAAGTATTAAAGTTAATGCTCTCACAGACTAATACATAATTATTTATACTACTTTGATGTTTTGTGTATTTTTACAAGGTGTTAATTGTGCTGAATCAAGTTGACAAAATTGCATAATTTGTAGGTTAATATTAGCATAATCCTACAGTACATTGTTAGGCAACAGTACAGAAATGAAGTTTACTGAATGTTTTTCTGATATGATGAATAAGAGTGTATGTTTCTAAAAATAATAATTTCCATGATATGACTTTTAGAAAAAATTGTAACTAATACTGTTCTTCATGTGGGCCAACTGTCTACAAAGTTTTGCTTAAGTGGAATGCATCGTAGAAATGGGTATCATAGTTTATCGAGGAATGTTATCAAAATACCAAGGAATTAATTGAAACATAGATGCAAAATTACAGTTTGATTTATAACAACAAGCCAATAACCTTTTGTAGCCTGCCTCATATTTGTGACTTTCCTGTATTCAAAGGTGTTCCTTAAAAATAGCAGCCTTGGGACATGGAACATCAAGTTCAAACCCATTGTATAGAGTTCCACTGACAGCATATCCAAATTGGCATCTGTAAATCTTAATACCATATCTTGTACAGTGCTATGAATGAATATTAAATTTTGCTTATAACAAGTCAAGTCTAAATGTTTAGTAGATTGATAATCTTTGAAAGAAGGAAAGCACCAATATTTGTATGACTTAGTGTAAATTGTGCTGTGTATTATCTCAGCAGTTGTCTTTGGTTGCTTTTTTTGGTTTCTTGCTTTCCAGAGGCAGAAAAAATCCATTATGTTCTAATGAGAAAAAATTAAATCAGACCCTTAAGCCATTGCTTAACATGTTTGCTGCTGGAGTGTCAGTACATACAGAAAAAAAAATTAGGGTGGTGTACCGGTTGTTTTTCACTTCTTAACTCTAACACACTCAAGTTAGAGGAATAAGGCTACCTTACTAAGTGTCAGAGCTCATGTACAATGCTTATGCCTTTTGCAATGTATTCAAGTCATACATTCCAGTCTGGAGTCCATATGGAACGTACCACTTGGATTCATGGTGCCTGCTTTTGTCTTCTTGAGCATATGTCAAGAAAAAAGAGGACACATGAAAGAGGAGACACTGCCCAAATATCAGGAGTCATCTACTATCCACACTATTTTTGCCTATGCCCATCACAGGGAAAGGGATAAATTAGATGGTGTTACATATAAATGGATATACTGGCTTTTTTAGCTCAGTGACTTGCCTGTGATAGGGAATAAGGGTGGATCCCTAGGTAAGAGTATACAAATTGCAAGGTCTATACTGACACTTTCCTGACCTCTAAATTGTGTGCTTGGTGATTCCTGAAGCTGACATAGTCTTTCTGAGTTTTCACAGTCCTCAGAACATTGCTCTTTTATGAATACATTTATGATTTTTTACCATCTACATTCTGCTGTGCCGAAACTTCAGTAACTTAGCTGCTCAGTTTGTCATTAATTAACCTTCTCCTTTTGTGGGTTTTGAACTTGCTACCTGGTAACAAGATTGCAAATGGTAAAACAAACAAACAAAACCTCTTTGTTTGTAAATTTTAAAAAGCTCTTTGAAGTAGTACTTTGAGTACCAGGGTATAATACACAGATTCATCAGGGGAAGCTCTCACTTAGCTATATCTGGGAAGGGAGACCCATAACACACAGTGTGTCCTTGAAGCTGCCTGATGATGTCCCATTTCACTCTCCATTTCAAATGGACCTGCATCTGCCACTACACCAACTACATTTTTCTCTTATCATTGTAAAAGTATTTAAGTTCAGTTAGTTACTGAAAGAGAATTGAATTTTAGTGGATTTTCCTGACCATAAATTTCCTGGTTTTGACTGATTCTTGAAAGTTGTTTATACTGACGGTAACAAGGTTTTTTCAGATGAGCAATAAACACTAGTATTTAAACTTGTACGTTTTAAATATACATATTTTCTCACTGCAACTTGTCTCTTTTCCTTGCAACTCTTATTAGCCAAAGCAAAAGGAGGAAGAATGGAGAGTGATGGGAGATTCAATTTGCAAGTGCTGGAATGCAAATTCAGTGATACTAATATCAACTCCTACTGAATTTTTGCATTTAAGCCGCTGATAAACTTCCTCATGCTGAGAAGAGCAATTTCATGTTGCGAGGAACAGGAGAAAAGCTGTTTTAATGTAGTGTCCAAAATAAGAAATCATACTGGACCAAAAGAAATGGATTTTAACTTTTATTTTCTAGGTGGTTTTTTTTAAATGCAAAATAAGATTTTCCCTTATATTTCAGAATAAAGTAGTTTAAAAAGTATTATAATATGCCTTTTAGTTACAGTTTGACTTGTTTTGAAAAATAAAGTATGATAAGCATGTTACATGATCACAATAATTTTAAGAAATAGGTGAGTGACTACAATTTTTAACTGGATCAATAGTCTGCTTACAATATTGCTAAGAAATGTAACACACATGACAGATCTTGAACAACTCCTGCATTCATCTGTAGCCAAGCAGAGTGGTCATAAACATTAACTAGAAATCTAAATGTATTACTTTGAACATAATTTAAACAAATGTAAGATTTTTACTGTGATTGTGGTCAGGTTTCATAAGAGCACTGAAAAGTAGACTAAATTCAAGGCAGTGATTTGAAAATGAAGGTATCTTCAGTTGTCATTGCTTGATAGAGAGAAAAATGCAAAGGACACAACTGATAGGGCAAACGTGGACACCAATACCTAGCAATCTCAAGAGGGCTATATGAAGGGAAGATGTTATAGCAGTATAGGAGATGTTTGATTGCCACAGCATATTTTTTGTAAATTGTGCTTTCAAATGATACTTTTACCTAATGTATTCAACAAAAATATTTTGAGTGCATGAGCTGTGCTTTTTCTTGAAAGATATCTTGTAGTACTTGTTTTGATGCCGCAACAACTATATTCCACCAACTGCTACTGTGCAGAAATTACTATAAATCTCTGTATCTATTTTTAATTCTCAAATAGACACCGGTTTTATGCACTGATTATTTTGTATTTGGTCTTTTCTAACAATTTCTTAGGTGGTTGATACTGAGTTACAAAATAAAATCTGTAAGAATGCTATTTAAATAACAGTTTCACAGTACACAGAATTACAGAATGTTGAAAGATCTAGAGCAGGATCACCTAGATCAGGTCATACAGTAATGTATCCAGGTGGGTTTTGAATGTGTCCAGAGAAGAAGACTCCACAACCTCCCTGAGCAGCCTGTTCCAGTGTTCTGTCACTCTCACTGAGAAAGTTTCTTCTTATGTTTACATGAATTAATCTCTTTAACATTCAAACGTCATATAGTTTGTCCATACAGAACCAGATTACTTCCTAGAAAAATAATTGAGCATCTTTGTTTTTATCCTTTAAGTACACCCTAAAACCTATTATTATCCTGTACAGGAGGATTATTAAACTAAACAACAGTAGCATATTTAATGATGATCAGCTAACAAAGCATTCTAGCTAATCTCTGATTAGTGATCACATTTTGACACCAATCCAAAACATAGGATAAATGAATTCCTTAAGACATAGGCCATGTGCAAAATAAAACCAAACAAACAAATTCTGTCTTCATTTCATTTCTTTAGTACTTGGCAGTGGCTAAGGCAAACAGTTCTTGAATCAGAAGATCAATCATTCACTATGGACAAAAATAGATGAAATCTTTCCAAAGTGCCAGAAGTACTTACACAGTCTTTTATGTAGTGGACTGTAGACCTGAAGATGTGGTAGTAGTATTTTTCTTCCTTGCTTATTGTACACAACTCTATTTTTTGATATTTTTATTTTGTCTCAATCACCTTTGTATTTTTCAGGGATTTTTATTTTTTTGCACAGGTATCTTTATCAAATTGAATTGAAATATATAAAGCAAAAAGGTTTTAATAAATGGTCCCTTTACACAATACCAGTAGAAATTCCTTTGAACAGAGTTGAATTTTCT
>WUAM01000425.1:1820309-1841540 GCA_024336885.1 Actenoides hombroni | reverse complement strand
ATGGACATTTGTATCCATTGGAGAGACAGAAAAAATGAGTTTCTCTCAGTAAAACCAGAGCAGAATTGTAGTATAAGCCCATGATCCTTTGGGGTAGTCTCTCACCACAGAAATTTCCATTACAAAAATACTGTTTTTCATCTATATTACATATACTATCACAATTAATATTTAAAAACCAAACCAAACCAAACAAACAAAAAACCCAAACAAAACCAAAACCAAACAAAACCACAAAAAAACCCCCAAACCAGACAAAAAAAAAACCCACAACTAAACAGAAAAAACCCAAAACAATGGACAAAACTTTTAATCATAATAGGACGATGAGACTACCCAGTTACACCAAGGGCTGTGGGTAGGATGCGACTTGATGTGGGTTAATAAAGCTGTAAAAGAAAAATGTGTTTTGACAATGGAATTCATTCAAAACATTGAAAAGGATTAAAATATTGATGACACTGATTTGTGACACAAATGTTTAATGATAATTTCACTGTTAAGAAGTACTACCATATTTCTGTTTGATATGTTAGAAATGCTAATACATCAACATCATACCAAATTTAACCTGAGATCCTTTTTTTTTTTTTCCGTAGTCAGTAAATAAAGTATCAATAGATAGTTATTTCATCTCCTTTTGTACTTGCAGACGGTTTGAAAAATCATTGGAAAAGTGGCGTCTCTTTCATTGTGACATGAAGAGCTTTAATCATTGGCTAACTGAAACTGAAGAGAAGCTGTCGAGAGCACAGATAGAAGCTGGAGATGTGGGTCATGCAAAAACCAACCGATTTCTTCAGGTATGATTTGATTAGCCTATTTCCTGTTTTTCTGCAATGATTAGAAATTTGCAGGTCTGGGTACTCTATATAGTTTTGCAGTTCACTTAAGGAGGATTTCTAGTGTTGAATTTCCAGTGGCAGTTTTGGTGAGATATTTCTGTTGTCCTTGTTAACTCAGAATTTTTATTTGTTTTTAAGTACAATTTAAAAAGAAGTAAAATATAGGATAACATGGCATATTGTGGTATTTCCATAGTTAAATATTTGTTGGTCTTTAAATAAATTGCTTATTGCTTTCCATTTGTTACTTCTGACAAGCAGAAGTATCAAACTTACTTTAAAAATCTTGTGGAAGAAATATGATTAACCATTGAGCTGTGCAAGAGATATTTCATGAACTATGTCTTACAAGTATTTCCTATTTTGCCTGTTTCATGTTTTAATCAAAGAACCTTGAGGATGTTTTTTGTGAAATGCAGTGTGACAGAATAGCCGCTTAGTTCCTATGTGTCCAGTTCCAATTTGTATGCTTTTCATCTTGCAAACTCTTTGAGCATCATAAGAAAAATAATAACTCTAGTTTCTTGGTAGTTTATTCCATTTCCTTCTTGTATGATTGAAATGGTAATGGGTTTGAAGAATTAATTCTAAACTGATGTTTTGCAAGTTGATAAATTCAGCTGAATATTGTGGCTTGACTAAACTCTGGATTCTTTTTACTTGTGCATAAGAAAAAAAAAAATTAAACTAATTTGCATTTATACCTTTGAATTGCTAGATTGAATTCCTGGATTTTAGGTTGAAAGAAGTTAGGTCTATCTAATATCAATGGTACAGTTTTGTTTTGAATGCAACACTAATCTACTTTTTGGTGAATAGTTTAAAAAAGAATCATATTTTTGTTAATTTCAATATTTGAAGTCACCTTTCTAAGATTTAGGCTGCTATTTCTTCACTGTAAAACTGCCAAACTGAAAAGGGAACCAAATCATTTGGTGCAAGCATAAAATAAAAAAAAAATATAACTCTTAAGTAATACATTAAGCACATGTAGTTCAAATAGCAGGTAAATATCTTTCTACAAATTACTATCAGTGCTTTGAACACTAAAGAATTCTAAGATTTAGCTGACAGAATGTCACTGAGGAATTAAGGATGCTTTTTATTGTGTATGTGAAAAGTAGCAGAGCTTGTGTATTTCCACTGAAATTTTATTTCCCTTTCTCTGTCCCACAGTTCTAAGCATTTCTTTGAAAAACATACAAATAGTAAAGTAAGGTATGATTTATGTATGTGATGAATAGTAATACACTGTCACAAAGCCTTACTCTTTCTTCTTTGCTCCATCACCCTTCTCAGCACTGTTCTGGTATCCTTGAGCAGCTTCAAATGAGTACTTAGTTAAAAAATAGATCTGTGGAAAAGTTTTTGTATCCTTTTATCTAACCCCTTTCTAAAATAATATTTTCTATCTAAGAAAAGCTTGATTTTTTAGAGTGCCCAGACCAAGGTTGAGATGTATCATAGGTGTTATAAATGCACCAGGTGAGTAGCACATTTCACAGTCCCAACAGATTAGGAACATGATTTTCTTGTTGTCACTCAGAAAACAATTCATACTGAATAGAATATCACACTGAAAGATGTTGAGATAATGCCTTGTTATGTGGAAGCTTATATTTCAGTGTGGAACAGGACTACTTCTGTTTTACCTTTCCCTTTGACCTAGCGTCCTTCTCATCTGTTACCCATTTGTTATTTTCCTATACAATATATAAGAACATTTTGAGCATATGTTTGTGGAATGGCTATCTACAAGGATTTTCTTTTGAAGTCCATCAAGCTTTTTCTTTCTTTCCTTTTTCCCTTGTGTTATAAATCCCAGGAACTCATGAATTTGTCTCTCACACATTTCATCTAGTTCCGTACAACAGAAGAAATGATCTTTCTAATGAAAATTCACATATTGTGAAAATATGCCAAGCACCCTTAAGACTGCAGACCCAATGTTAGTTAACATTTCTTTGTGAAAGAATGTTTAGTCTGAATTTACATAGTTTCCATTCTCTTTCTTGGGTCTTTCTTTATTTTACTGGATCTTGTTTGAAAAGTATTAGCCTTCTGTAAGGCTGACAGAAGAGATCGTTAGAATTTTGATTTGGTATACAGTTAAAACAGCTGAACGTTTTGATTTACTAGATTAGAAACTTGTTTTATTAATGACATCATGCTGCTTAGTGAACCATATTCAGAATTAACAGGATTTGTTTGAAAATGCAAGTGAATAGTCTTGTATTCAACAAGGAACTGTTTTAGAAAAAAGTATACAAAACATCCAGACGTAATACTATTTCTAGGCAGGACTGCTTTGGAAAAAGTAAAGATTCATGTGTTCATTAACATTCAGTAAATACATAGAGTCAAATGTTAATGTAAAATGAAACAGTCAACAGTATGATTAGGTGATCATGTTAGTGTAGGTTAAGAGGCAGTCACATTCTTTTAAGTGTATTTGGGGATGGGAGGTGAGTTTCTTTTTGCTGCACAATGGCATGATATTAAGCAATATTTATTCATTATATATACTGTGAATGAAACATAATATAATTGCTTCATTTCAGGTCATGAATAATTAAATACTCCTATTGGTAATTTTTGACTAAGACTTTTTGAGATAAGAACATGTGGTTTTAAAAAGAAATAGCACATTTCGGTTTTTAAGAAATTGTAATTGACTTCTTTTATGATTAGGAAACACAGGATTTAAAGGGTTGTTTTACAAATAGCACATCATGTAATTTTTTTGAAACATATTGAACTCTGTTTTGAAAGTAGGTAAAGAATTTTTTTTACTCTCATTATTCTGTCTTTCCTGTCTCTTCATTCCTTAATGCTTATTAATTCCTTAATGTTTATTAATTCCTTAATGCTTGGTGACTTTTAAATTCTTCAATTTCCTGCATTTGCACTTCATTTATTTATTTTTGTGCCAAGACAGAGTTGTAGTTAGTTTTATCTACTGCCTGATGTTTATCCCTTTCTGTTCTTATAGGCTGCAGTCATTTTCCCTATTGGATCTCATTTGGTGAACTAAAGTCAGTTTTCTAATCTGCTTTGATATGATATCTAGAAAACTTGACTGTTATTTCCTGTGCCTACTCCTCTTTCTGCAACATGAGTTCTCAAAATAGCACACTATTATCTAAACTTAAATACTATCCATACCATCATCCAGATAGGTCAGGTGCTGTATTTTATGGTTGGATCTTACTGTGGCTGAATGTTAGAATATCATTTGCAATCATGTATCTAAAATTTGCCATTTCTTTTTTTTCCTTGTGGTCTACCTTGCATCCCCAATATATATTCCATTTCATATGGAAAAAAAAAAAAATACAACAAAGAAATAAATAAGAATTGGGGAAGGAGAGGGGTGCAAGGGGGAGAGTGTCTGTGTGCCATATATAATGCTAAAAAGAAAGGTACAAAAAGAGGAATTCTTCATCAGTTTCACATCTAGACTGTCAAATTATGTTCCTGAATCATTACCTGAGAATTTTAAAATAGTATTCTTGTTTTAAAAAAAATATTTATAATATGCAGGACATTTGTTCTTTACACTGGTATGAAGAACCTCTCAGAGGTCTATAGTTCATATCCATTCTTTGGTTGCAAATTCAACTTTATTTTATTAGTTTAGATGGTGTATTATTGTTAATGGTAACATAACAAAGTTCTTGAATTCTGAAGCAATTTCTCTGTGTTCATGATATTTACCTATTGTGACTGGTCAGTCATGACTACCTCTCATGGAACAGGCAAGGACTGGACTTTAGTTTATTTTCTATAATCTCATTATTTCAGAAATATTGCTATTGTATAATTATCAATTTCTTAAGTATTTACTTTTATTTACAGACATAAATATCAAGGATGTTATGTTTACTTTTTAAGGTCAAGAAGGACCACAATAAGATTTTGAAATTGTGTGGTGGCCTTATTAATTATACTCAGTCTTCTGAGGATACTCTTGGTATAGAACTTGCTTGTAAGCTACAAATCTCTCTTAAATTGTTCATACATTGAATTTTTTAGCATTTACATTTTAGTGTACTTATTCAAGCCTGCAAAAGGCTTGTGAGTGAGTCATGCCGTCTTTAGACTTTCCTTCTACTGCACTATAATGTCAGGAATGTCACATTTTTGTTTTGTAGATGTTTAAAGTAAAAAGATATAGAGAATCAAGGCTTCAGTGCTGAAAGTCATGGTCATGCTAATAATTTCTCTCTTTTATATCTAAATTGTATTATATGGACATTGATGATTTAATAACCATTAAGTTTAAACAGTTCTTTCTGGAATACACTGTAAATGGAATAAGAGGATATGAGAGAAAAAGTATTTCAGTGCTTGAGGCCACGTATTCTCATACCACAAAAACAGAATGGTGTATGGATAGTTTACTCCATTTTCCCCCAACTATAAAACTTGTAAAAATATGTTTTTTATATAATAATAGTGACTTTCATATTTTAGGTTTTCTATTTTAGATTTATTTCCTGCTTTACTGAGCTATAAAGGTTACTTCTTTTTTCAGTTTGGATTCTGTTTGGATTCAAATGGTTCAATTTTGTTCCATTTAGATTGATTTTATTCAACATGGTTCAATTTTGACTGTCTTTTGCTGTTATGAAATATTTTCAGAGAAATAGTAGAAATGGATCAAAATATTCTTCCTGGTCAATGAGATGTCTGTGATTGATTGATGATTCTACAAGAGATAGAAAACATAGAATGTGGAATTATTGTAAAGCTATTTAGCTTTGTTTTAGAGGAATCTTTTATTAGAATGATCATAGTATATGCTACAATGTCCTTGATATTGCAAGGGCATTTCTGGAAGGATGTATATCTGGAACAAGTGTATTACTAGCTAATATTATATTAATACCGAAAGCACACAATCTACAGATTATATTTATTTTATTTTATTTTGTTTATTAACATTCTCCATACAATTTTACACATCCTTAGTACTTTGACTAAATGTTCTAAACTACACACTAAACCATTCTAAACATGATGGCCATTCTACACAAATGCCACGAGTTCTTCCTTACATAATGACTGGATCATTTATTCAGAGAAGCTCCCTGGTTTTCTTTTCACTGAATATCACCCCCTTACCAAAGACTTCTGAGTGTAGCATACTACTACCCCTAAGAAAGAAAATCTAGACTCAGTGATGTGCCATGGATTTCACGGTTTTGTCTATAGTTTCTGAGGTTTCAGTAGAGATGTTTTGAATAATATACATGAGCTTTGCATCAGACACCTGGGCCCTAAGTGAGCAAAATACTTCTTTTTCTGGTGCAAGGTCATCTTAAAAACAAACTAATTGGCCATTTCTTGACTGAGGTGCTATAGCATTGGAAAGACTTAATTTTCAGTTAATAAGGGGAGGACATACCAATTCCTGGTAAAATAGTTACTGTTTCTTTCTTATGCCAAGCAAAATATTAAATAATACTGTAAGCTTTATAAGTAATACATTTCTCACCATTGTTGCTACTACTAATTCAAGTTATGAAATATCAAAACAGTTTATCCTGAATTTGTAGTAAAAGCATTTTCTTGTCATGTCAAACAAAAAGTATTATTTCATAATTATATCAGTTACTTAATTCTTCTCTGCTGTGCACAGTTCTACATTATTCTTCTTTCCTGATTCATTGTATCATAATAAAAGCTTTTAATTAATTTGTTGTTACTGGTAGTAGGCCATTAAAATGTCTGAAGGCTATGAGAAATATAAATTTAAAGTTGCTTGTGTGGGTCTGCCTACTCTTGTACCATTAGATGACAATTCATAGCTTATATTTAGGTTTTATTGTAAATCCTGGCATTGCTTATTCAGACAACTGAATTAAATCTTATAAGTAATTAATTAGGATGCATTTATGAAATATTTCACTATGAAACTTTTTGAAATAGCTATGACACGTAGATGTATAGTGATGTAATTTTTATATGTGGCAAGAATTAATAAACATACTTTTTTTTTTTTTCTCTGTCTTGGAGAAAACAGTGCTCTTGGATAGTCAGACTTCCTGGTACTATACTGTAACTACCTCCCTTTTTGGGGGATTCATCCTCACCAGTTCTAGTGGTTATAGAGTACTAGCATATGGGGACCTGAAAAAGAGGTTGAGGAATGTAGATATTTTACAAGCATTTTTTTTGTGTATGTATAAATGATAAAGGAAATGGAGGATGCAATTTTTTCATACTAATGAATTTGTCTTCCTTTCAGGGCTAATCTGGACATTTATAATCAGTGACACATACTGATAATACACTTCAGATTCAGCAGATATATTAATGCTTATGCAATGGTATAAATAGACTAGTTGATTTGACCGTGTCTTGGAAGCTTTGGAAAATGAGTAACTAAATGAATGACTGCTTTGAAGGATGATGATATTAGTTCTTTGCCTAACAAAACATTTATTTGCTTTGCTTCCATAAGTCTTTCAAAGGTACATCCTGTATTGCATCAGAGATCACTATGGCATATGATTAAATCTGTGTGTGCTGATTCATAGATGTGAAGATAAGACAAACTTATGAGACTTGAACTATGTCACTTAATGACTGGCCAGCTTGGGAGCCTTTCTAGGTCTTCTGATGTGAATAATTAGCCATTAAAAATGTTTTCATAAAACAATCAAGGAAATGTAAGACTTTTAGGGAATAACTTTCTATACATATTAGTTATTTAAATTAGTACAAATAGCCTTTCTGTGGCCCTTTTCTTGGGTAGCTTTATTAATCTTTTCTAGAATGTTTCATCCCAACAGATTTTGCAAACTCTATCCATCACATACAGCTTTTCACTTTCATCTTATTTTGGACTAAAGCCATAAATTAAAGCCATATAGGAAGCACAGTGGACAAGATAGCAGGTTAATGTTGCTTTAGAAAGTGAACTGCTTAAAAAAACCCTAACAACCTGCAATATAAAAACCTATATTATGAAAATCTTAATGTTTATGAAAAGCTTAATCTTTATGTAAAGCAGACAGCAAAGGATCAGCACCTGCCCTTAAACTGTCTAAAAAATACTTCAGCTAAATTTACTTACCCTAATTTTGGAAGTCATTTTTTGTCAGCTTGTTATGAGCTGTATTTTTGTCTTTAGCTCTGAAGTGTTTTACGGTGAGTTCCTTTTTACTGACAACCTTTATAGGCACCTTTGTGGAGGTGCTTGTTTGTCAATATAAGGAGAAGAGTCAAGGGAGTTAGGTGTAAGTTTGACCAACAATGGGTGACTATTGAAGAAAGGAGTGTTTGGCTAAACTGCTTTACTAGTTATTGTTCATTTCAGATAAGCTAGTCTGTTCATTAATTTCTCCAAGGTCTTATATAGAGAGGCAGAATATAGCTGACGTGGATATAGGGGTAAATCAGACTGAAAACTCAATTTATTATTTACCATAACGTAGTTTCTTTAAAATTATTTGACTTGTTTTGTTAAATATTTATCAGATACTTGATTGCCAACAATTACTTATCAGAAGACATTTTAGATAGAGGCTACTTCTTTCTTTTGTCCTTCTTAGACATCTCTGAAGAAATTTGTTCTCACATCTGTTGCTCACATCACGCTGGCTTGCAGTGTTATATGCAATTAATTTTCTCTCTAAAACTAAAAACTAAAAAAGAAAAAAAGTCATATTATTTCAATAAATCTTATGGCAGAATTTCAGAACAGCATTAGATAACATAGTAGTCACTGGTTAATCTCACTATTTTTTTTTTTCTGTTATACTTCCGCAGGCAGGAAATATTATATTGCCTAGTTAGTCTTCTAAAAAACTAACACAATACAGATATGCTATAGCTTCCCACTCAAAAATCTAATCTTGAAATGGATTAAAACCCCCCCTGTAAAAGCTACACTTTTTTCTTTTTTTTTTTTTTTAACCTCCTTGACTTTTTAAAATGGAATTGAGACCACTACAAAAAAAAAAAAAAAAAAAAGCATCTTTTATTTCATAGATCTAAGTATTTTGCATTTGCTGAAGATCTTCTAAATTTGAGCAATAGTTCTGAATTGATTCTCATTAAAAGGAGAAACAAATATGTTATTTTGCCATACATACTCAAACTGCTTAAAAGCTTCAATTGTTATTGAATGATGTAAGGATGTGTGGTGAATTGCGGAGTGTGACAAATTCCAGTTTTTGCATTGATTGGAGCAAGAATATATAGACTATTATACTCATCATAAGACTATATTAAATGTGAGATGTACGTATGTCAGAATTTTGCTGATTTCAGAATGATTTCTTGGGTTTTCTTTTGTTAAGTTTTTTAATGAAGGCAGCAAACTCTTACAGTGTGTTAATCTATACAGGACACTCCTGTCAAGAAATGGTAGTAGAATGGCAAGAAATGTAAAAGAGCATATTTTGAGCAGCTTTTCCAATATAGAGTTACTGCATCAGGATGACAAATATCTTCCAATTTCGCAGCATTATGAAGTATCTCACCATATAATCTTCAAAAGAGGACAGTCAAAATCAGTTATTATTTGTCATTTTTCTGGAAATATAGCTTAAGAGAACATTTATAAAGGAAATGTACTGAAACTGGACAAGGTTCTGCTATTGGGTTGGTATTAGAAATGGCACTAAAATATTCAGAAAACTATTTGGTTATGTAATAATCTTTCTGAATTGCAAGGTCCTAAAGATGAATAGAGTTCTGTCTGAATGTTAATTTCCCAGTAGTGTGACAGAAATGGGAACTATTATTCACCTGTGTTATGTAAGACAGTGCATACAAGTTTTATTTTACTGAAATTTTAAATAGATGCTGGTTCTTCAGTATAAGTTAGGTAATCAGGTTTTTTTATTTATTTATTTTTCTTTATTTGTTGGCACTGAATAACTATGTTCTGTTTTCTTCCATAACAAGACATAGTGGTCTCTGTTCCCTCTTAGCGGCTAGATTCTGAGAATGTAATAATGTCACCTACTGGTTTTTTTCTAAAATATCTGGCTATTTAGCTCTCATGAAGTTTGTCTTATGTCCCATGCTTCAGGCCTTACAGATAACTCGGATGAAAAACAAGTATTGTTCCATTTGTCCAGCCTTTGTGGAGCCATTAGATCACAGTTTATTTCTGGAGATTGTAAGATAAACTGAAATTTCTGATCACAAAGTTTTTCTTTCTATACTTTTGCAATAAGCATGACACCTAGACATATGCAAGATATTTTTCCTTTAATGGTTGTTTTTAATAGCTGAAATGGAAAAGATCTGTTCTGTATGTAAATCAATGTGTTTAATGGGAGGGTTTGCTAATAAGTGTTTATGTGATGTCTTTAGTATTGGCATTTTAGTAAATAGATTCCTTTAATAAAAATCACACCTAGGGGTATTTTGTTATAAATCTGTCTGAGGCTGAAAACAGCATGAGAGAGTTTTGCTCTTGCCTTCCAAGGCAAAATTATTTTTTGGAGTATGCTAAAAATAAACAACAAACAAACAAAAACAAACAAACAAAACAAAACCCAGCAACAACAGCAACAAACACACAACAAAACCCAAACCAATCTGATTTAGCATACCTAACTTTTTTTTGTATAAGAGTAGAGTAGATCTCAGGAACCACTCTAATAACACAAAAATACTGTTGTGCTGCTATTATATTATAAAGGCTTCAGGACAAGGAGTGCTTGTGTGTAATTGCACATTGCCTAGTGCAGTGGGGCCTTAGTTTTAGCTGGGCTTTCTCTCAAGAATGCAGAGATAGAATCACACTGGTTACAAACATTGCAGTTGTGATCAACACAAAACAAAGAGTTTAGGAGTAAATTGAAAATACTGACTGTGATTAGTTTCAATGACTCTGTGATTTATCCTGACTATTTTAGAATACTGTCAAAACTATATGCTTCAATTAAAGTGGGTACCTTATCATACTTGACCCATAAGATGTACTTTTATTCTACTCCTTTCATTTTTGGAAGACACGCCCATCTCATTTATGATGACTGACAACATCTTTTCTATTAACTCTTTTTTTAGCCCTTACAGTACTACTGAGTGTTGCAGGATTTAGAGATGCAGAGCAACTCATGCACCTAGGAAGGTACCTTGTGATATTGCTGCAACCCTTAGCTGCCTCAAATAAAGCCTGCTCTAGTACTTTCTAAATTCACTATCACTACCCTATTTCATTACCTCTTTTGTAACTGTAATGCCTTCAGTAATGTCTCCTGTTATACGAGACTGATGATTCTCAAAACCCTTCTCCAACACTGCCATAAGAAAGGAAAGGTATGTGAGAGTGCTTTGTGTCTGAGTGCTCTGCAAGATGACAACATGAGTGATTTTGTAAGTTTGAATAATACAAAGACTTTGCCAATATATCAAGTTAATTAAATTAGACTGATAAATTTGTCACATTCGTGTTCATTTGATTATTTGCTTTAAAAAGGAATGAAAAGTAATGACCCAAACAGTGCACATTTTTTTTTTTAAATTAATAATAGAAAAGCAATCCAACAGTTAATTCTGGTGACTTGATGTTTTTGCTTTTGGAGCACAGCAAGTTTGATAGTTTGAAAATCCTAGGTTGTTAATCAGCAAATATCAAATAGAAGTAGTATTTAGTGTATGGTCAAGAGCTTTTTGTGTTGTTGAGGTTTTTTATGTCAAAATTCTGTAAATCTGTTAAAATAACTACTGTGGTTTCTTTTTTGATGGAGAAGACTAGCAAAAAAGGGACTTTATGATGGTCTCGTGTAGAAGGAACTTTTTAGAGGAATGGATGTGTCGACCTGATAACCATTTTAGTATAAAAGTGAATAATATAAAAAGGAGTACATTTGTTATATCTTTTTTGCTTATCCAGGATCCCCAAAATCTATGAAAGACAAAGTTCTATAGAATATGTTGAATACTTCATAACAATAAATAAATACTTGTTATTAAACTGAAAGGTAATGGTTTTTAATGGATATTTTTAGTTCATTTATACTTGAAATACTGCAGACACTACATCTAGCTTACCCTGTTTTTCTGTGATAGAACTCCAGTTTATTTTCAAAAAGGGAGAGAAAACACTAGAATTAAAGTTTTCTGTGGTTGTTTTGTGGGTTTTAGTTTGTTTGTTTGATGTTTTTGTTGTTGTTGTTTGTTTGTGTTTTGGTGTCATTTGTTTGTTGATATTTTGTTGGTTTGGTTTGATTTGTTGGTTTGTTTGTTGTTTTGGTTGTTGTTTTTTTTCCACATATTCATAGTCATTGCTTAATTGATTTCATGAAGAAATGAACAGATTTTTCAATCCTGTTTAAGGTATGACTAAACCTAATGATTTTGCAGATGACTTGGTGTTCCTGACTTTTTCCATCTTTTACAACATCTTTCTTGTACTGTAAGTGGAGAATTTCAGTGGCAGCTGTATTTGAGCAAAACACAGAGGAAGCATAACCTTTCCATTTCTGTATATGCCTTCAAAAGATTTTGTTAACTCCTTTGTCTGTGTCACAATGAAAACTCCAGGCATAACTGATTCTTTACCACTTTCCTCTGTCCACTATTCTCTTGCTTTTAGATCTTTTTCAGTATTGTTATTTTCCCTTATAAGAGTCCTCAGGGCTGTGATCAAGGTTTACATTCTTTATTCCTAGAGGTAGACTGTACTTTCAGTTGTACTGATGTGTGTGCTGCTTTGTTTTCTCTTTGGTTATTAACTGCTCTGTATTTCTCTACTAGTGATGGGTCCTCCACATCAGTCATCTATCACCTAATTTCAGATTCTGTAAAAACTTTATTCTGCATTCAGGGCTGATTTAGATTTGTGGGTTTTGTTTTGTTTTGGTGTTTTGGTGTTGTTGTTTGATTGTTTTTTTCCTAAATACAATTTAAAATAAGAATAGTTTTTTATATGGATTTTGAGTTCTGTCAAGCTCCTGTAGATTTCCTGAAATCCTTCAAGACCAGCAATGTAAATGCAATGTTTAGTTAAAAAACAAGACAAAACAAAACACATTTCTATCAATATAAGTTTTGAGAAAAACAAAAAAAAGAAGAATGTGATGAATTTAAAATTACTGATGTTAGAACTACTCCAAAAATACTGACATTTTGATACTGAAACATCAGTATGGGCTGACATTAAACTGTAAGCATGCTGCAGTGAAAAGGAGCAGGTAGGAATATTGCTGTACCCTCATTTAACCAGGTAAGTTATTTTTAAGAGCAAACATCCTCCTTGTCACATTGCCATTTGAGAACTCTAAAATTAAAAATTGTGAAAGGAGGGAGGTCAGCACTGATAACAATGGATATTGCTTGATGGCAGTTGTAGCCCTCTTTGCCTTGGAAAATTAGAAAACTAATCTAGTGATAATATTGAATGCTATATTAGTTTTATATTTGGGTGTGGGTTTCTTTTTCAGTTGATTGGTTTCTAGTCATCTCTCAACAAACTTTATGCATTTTAAAGACATGATGTTTTCAAATATGACCCTTAGGATAATCTTCTTAGTGAATTTTCAGGACACATTCTTCAGACAAAATTTTTGTTCTTAATCCAATCTCTCTAATAAAACAAAAAAGCATATATCTTATGTTTTGACAGATAGACATTGTGACTTATGATATATTTTATCCTGCCTATATGATTGGATCATTTGCAACAATACTGTTAGTCACTGGGGGAAAAAATAACACAATTACAAATAAAAATTACTTTAATGAAATGTAATTATCTCATGGTTGCTTGATTTATTTGCAATTTTAAAAATTCATCCTGGTCTATTTGACTCTCATACTGATATTTCTGAAAAAAAAAAAAAAAAAGAAAAGTGTTTTCTGGCAGTGGTAATTATTATATTGAGCACATGGTAGCAGGAGAAAAACAAAAGGTAAACTTAATGAAGTTATTGTGAATATATAAGCAGAGGAGAAATTTAATGGTTAATGGAAAGACAGCAAGTGATGTTCAGTATAGTTCTATTACAAAATGTTTTTGAATTATGTTGTAAAATCATAGGATGTGCTCCGTTCTTTGAAGTTCATTTATGACCAGGATATTTCTAAAAGTCATGTATACTTACTACTCTATATTTCTCATATCTGTTCTGAAGTTGTTCACACTCCTCCAAAAACAGGATAACAGCATACAAATATATACTACTATTACAGAGAGAAGATCAGAATATAAGATTAAATTCTCTTTCTAAAAGCTCAGACTACAGCAAAATTTATTGCTGTGTCTTTGAAGTGTCCACATGAGTAATATCTAATGCAGAAAATAAAGCATTGGTTAAAATGTAACAAGTCTAGAAACTTTAGTTTCTACTTTAGCATGGAATTTTTTCTAAGTTGCATTTTAAAATCAAAATAAGCATGATACAAGAACTTACTGTACTCTAATTTATTATGCATTGTAGGCTTGACAGAAGTGTTCACAATAACTGTTATATAGCATTGATTTAAAATCTTCTATTAAAGACCCTTGACCTCAGAGACAGTTTATCATGATGGCAAAAACTAATCATGTTAGCTATGCTTGATCCCATGAAGACAGTATAAATTTAGAAACTGTATAAACAAGAGTAGGCAATGATTTTGAGTATTAATACACTGTCATATCATAATAGCTTCATAATAATAAGGCACATTAAGTAAGTGATGAAATAATATAGCAGTAGATTAAGTAATTATTTTCAAAACTTTGCCATACAATCGCTAAAAAAAAAAAAGTAAAACTAAAAAGCACACTGATTTTAAAGCAATAAATATATGTTTAAATATATGTTTAAATATAAGTATGAAACTTCAGATTTTAACTGTACTCACTTTTGCCTATTCTTACTTTTCTACAGTTAACTTAGTCCCTCCTGAATTTGTCATTGTGCCATTATTAGATGGAACATTTGATTTGATTTGTACAGTACCATATAGTTCTTAAGAACTTTGGTTTTAGGTATCTGTTGTTTTTAAGATCTCTCAGGTTTTGCTGCTCTTTTATGCTCTGACTTCTGGTAAGTTTTCTTAGATAATAAAGTTGAGAAAAATGATTTTAAGTATTTTATATAAGAAAGAATCTAAAGTCTAAATAATTAGCAAAACAAAAAAACCCCACAATATTAGAAATGAAAATTAAAGTCCTTTGCTTGACATTGATTTGTACAATACAGGTTTTAGGTTTCTAGCAATGAAGAAAAAACAGGGCAAGTGATGCCCTGTGCAGTCCAATTAATTCAGCCTTGCACACCTGCGATTACAGCAATAAAAACTTCAGATCTCAATGGTCTGAATGAGAGCATGGACCAGTGATTTCCACATATATATCTGAATGTATATGTGTAAGATAACAGTTTTTGAACAATGACAGAGAAGGCAAGTGCCAATTAGTTTAGTAAATAGTAACTAACATGCATATTTCAGCATAAAGTATGGTATGTGGATGGGTATGTTGTCATAACAAAGATAGCAAACATTCCATTTCTGCATGGATTTTTTTCCAAAGCACCTCTTCAGCTATATGTACATGATTTAAAATAAAATCATTCCTATTACATTATCATTGCTATTAAAGTCATTCAAAACAATGGTCATTGTCTGTCTTAGAGGCAAACTCTTCCCCTTCATTCCATATTTCCAATCCACTGTGGCTGTCACTCCAACATATACAGTCCTAGTGTGAGTCAGAAATCATCTGCCATACACTATAAAGTATATAAATACTGTCCTGTTGTCATAGAAAAATAATGTCTGAGATAATCTAAAAATTTATAGCATTTTCTCCTAGCTGATTATTAGGTTGTCTATAGTCAATAAAAGTCTTAATTTATCTATAATCTAGCTCCAGAACATTTTTATCAAGCCTTATCCAAAAGTCCAAAAATAATACTGAGAGGTTAGTGATTCTTTATTGTGTTTTATGCCTCCTTTCCTTTCCTTGCCTTGCCTTGCCTTGCCTTGCCTTGCCTTGCCTTGCCTTGCCTTGCCTTTGCCTTTGCCTTTGCCTTTGCCTTTGCCTTTGCCCTTTGCCCTTTGCCCTTTGCCTTTGCCCTTTGCCTTTGCCCTTTGCCTTTTGCCTTTGCCTTTCCCTTTGCCTTTCCCTTTGCCTTCTCTTCTCTTCTCTTCTCTTCTCTTCTCCGAAAAATCTCATCAGCCTCTCTTCATTAAATAGAGTGACATTGTGAATGATATTTTGTCAGATTTTTTTTTTTAAGGTATTCCATTTAAATAAAATCAGTGCTGAAGAATTAAGTTTCTAGTGGCTTCACTGCTTTTCTCCTGCAAGTAAGTGAACTTACCAGTGTAGATCTGAGGCTGAAGCCACTGACACAAGAGTAAGGCCATGTGAGAATTTAATTTTATTTTCCTTTGTGTTCACAGAAAACTGCGAAGCATAAGATTACTCCCAGTTCTGTAAAGGTATTTTGCAAACACAGAAAAATATTGAATAGTAACTATGGTTTTAAATAATCAATTTGAAAATGAAGCACAACAATGTACATTGGCTTTCATCTAGAATAAGGCAAAGTTTGTTTGAAAGCTGGGAAACCCTTCAGTATCCTTTTTTTCTGCTAAAAGTTTTTAATTAATTTCTGTAAACAAGCAGATTTTTGTTAGCCCAGTGGGATATGGTACCAAATGGATCTTCAATTCAGAGACAGTATATTGTGATTAAAAGTCCCCCTGAGGTTCATATTTCTTTTTTCATAGCACAAACTGGACTCTGATCTGTTTATGGCTCCTGGGAGAACAATATTGTAGTATAATTTTCACATGTGAACGTGGCACTTTTTATACCTTGCATAAATTGTTACTTAAAGAAGGTTCACAGAGCTATATTGGAAGCAAAAACTGTTCAAGACACGCAATACCTATATGAGACATACTCAGATATGACTCAAAATCACATGCCACCAAATTATGCAGAAGATATGGTGGAAGATGCCAGAAATGAAGGCTAAGATAACTATTAGTTTAGAAAGATAATGATCTTGATGTGGAAATAGATTCTTAAAGCATAGCAATATGCTATGTTTCAATGTTTTATTTTTTCCTATATTTTTTCTGTGTTTCAACTTGAACATGAATGTCTAATTGATTTCTGAAAGTTAGGACAATGCACCTTTGAGGGATGTCCTAAGTATGCACATGTTTTCCTTGTAGCAAGGTAGTAGCATCCCTGGAACTTTTAGTCCATCTGAAGAAAGAGACAAGTAAAATCTCATACAACTGGTAGAAAAGGCAATTTTTATTTTAAATTAAATATATTCCATAGCAGAAACCAAAGCAGCTGCAGTAGCATGAATGTTAGTTTAACTGAGACATTACAGGTGGAAAAATCTCCTGCTAAATGTAAAAGCTAGCAAAACTTGGACTGTCCTTTCCCGTTGCTGCAATGTGTCAGCATGCCTATTATTTCCACCTCTGGTTGCTGTGCTTTGCTACCATTTCTACTTCATTCTTCCAGAAGATGGTTAGAGTTCTGAGTGAATGTGATTGTATGTACAGGAAGTATATATGGGCTCTTAGCGCTCTTATTGTATTTTCTTTTCCTTCTAGCTAAGCCTTCTTTCATAAAATTTCTGCATATTCACTCATAAATGAAGTCAATACACACCATTTCTGTTTGGCAGAAATTTGTATAGGAATCTGTTCTCCGCAGTCTATCCTTCACAAGATGACCAAAGTTGTGAAAGACTTGGTTCTGTGTTCTACTGCTGGGCATGAAAGTACTTAATGATGTCAAGCAAGGAACCAAAAGTAAAATATGAACTGTCATTTCTCCCTGCAACTCATCCATTACTTCCATTAATTAGTATTATGGTCAGTAGTGTAAATGTAGTATCTTTCAGTTTGAGAAACACGTGACTTATGAAGAAGATGTCATAAGAAAAAATGTAGGACTTGGAATTTTTTCAAACAAAAATAGGAGGCTTTATCTATGGAGATTAGATTTATTGTTTATCTCATTAAAAATGGTTTGTTAGTTAATCAGGAATGCTGAGACTATGCTGAGGCATAATAATAGTAATTTAAAACTTTGCACTTCATAAAACTGAGTCTCAATAGAAAGGCAAACAGATGATTTTGCAATGCGCTAGTGATGTGGTAAGAGCAAACACTTCTTTGGAAGTGAATGTTAGAGTAAGTCCATTGTCAGATTTACCTTTTCATCTTATCTTTTTAGATTATCCTAGAAAAGACCTATTTCTACCATGTTATTTTGCAGTCTTAGAACAAGGGAGGTACCTGAAGCTTTGAAGAAAGTAAGTTGTGGGTTTTTGTAAGGGCTAACATTAGGGTTCTTTGCAAATGTTACATTCCTCTGTAAGAGTAATGTTATCATATAAGATATTTTTGGTTTGGGTTGTTTGTGTTTGTTAGTTCGTTTGTTTTTTAATAGCTGCATAGGTCATGGTCAACCTAATCCCAGAGAGAGAGATCTCCCTGTAACATGCAAAACTGAATCCTTCGGTTAGAACAGGAGGGATGTGGAGTATAAGGACTTGAATGACAAGGCAGATACTGGATTACATATGGGTTTGTTTCTAGAAACTCCTCTGTCTTAGATTAACCCTGTCAGTTGGAAATTGCTCCTTTCCTACCCCAAAATTCAGCAAGATCCTTCCATAGTTTTTCTGCATAACAGTTCTATGACATTAAATGATAAATGCATTGTGAAATGAAGAAGTACACAGTTTATTCATTAAGTGCATTTAACTGAGCTCTGGCTCTTCAGATATCCCTAGCTCATGTAGATCTGTGCTTGTTAAATCCAGCTTCAGCTTGAATGGGTTTTCTGTTTTTCCCATAGACTTTAGGTAGGAAGTCAGCAAATAAATTTCATTTCTGGTTGGTGGGAGATATCCATTTTAAATGAGCAATTTGTAAGTTTTCTGCAGGAGGTCTTTACTGTAGGTGGAATAGATGATCAAAGCACACTATTCAAGACTATGCTATAAAGACATTAACATGCTCAAGCAAGAGGTAGGCAATAAGCAAAGCAGCATGCAAGTACTTTAAATTTTCTTTCTTTTTTTTTTTTTTTTTTCCAAATTCCACTACTAAATGCTTTCTTAAAGCATGTGGTTTTCTGCTACAACAACTGACACTGAAAACAGATTTATTTCATATATTATTATCCTTTTTTTTAAATCTAGTTTTGAGAAGAATAGGCCTCCTAGTAATCAGATCTGGTTCAGTTCTAGTGAATGTTTCATGTTTCATCCAAATAAAACTTCAGGACAGAAATGGACCTTTTATTTTGTTGCTGTTTTTCTGGAATAAACAATTTAGTTTTATAAACCTGGTTATATTTATCTAATCTGTGTGTGCCCTGATAAGAAAAAAAAAAAAAAAGGAGAGAAAAATATTTGTTTAATAAGTTCAGGTTTTAACACATAATAAAGTTTAAACAGCTACTTCACTCCAGATTAGAGATCTGTAATATCTGCTGGTTAAAACCTTCTATTAGTTTCAAATATCAAGTATATCTGCTAACTGGATGGACTACGGTCAGCTAATGGAGATCTTGATGTTTACACTTTATACTGAGGACAATAAGACTTTTACATTTACATTTAAAAAAAGAATCTTGGCTATACATGATACATACTTGACATGGACTTTAGATTAATCACAGTATTCCTTCTAAAAAGTTATTAAATGATAGAGCTAAGTGCTAGTTACTGTGTAGTGCATTCATCATAAAAATAGCTGACAGATTTTGAAAATACTAATCTTGTAAAGGTTAAGGTATATTGTGATTATAAAAAAAAGCAGTGAATATAGATAATGTGAACAAAATGACTTCTTGTTAGCTATTGGTTTGGTAGTTTTGGTAGTGTGGAGTTAATTCTGATATAACTAGGACAGACTTAATAAGTTGTGATTACATTGTATTAAAGGGATGCCTACATCAGCTTTTCCCAATAGATGTTGTTGGAGAAAGTGTAAAAGTTCTTTAGTTTTCTCAAATGAATCTCATTTTGTCTTTTCCACCATTTTTTTTACTTTGTTAAAAACTTTTCTGTATTCTGTAGTTTCAAACAGTTAGTAGATGACCACTGACTTCAGACTTCATAGGATCTTTCTTGTACTGAAAGGATTCAGTTTTAAAATTATTTCTCTGGTGGATGCCCTTGATTGCCATTTCACAATACATATATAACATTTGACAAAGGTCAGATTTCCTTTGTTTAGTGTTTGAATTGCTGTTTGTTATTTCAGTGTTTTATTACAACAAATTATAAAAGCTATATCTTTTGTTCACTGTATGTGCAAAGGTCCACCAAATTTTTCTGTAAATAAAACAACGTAAAACTTTGTGACACCTGTTATAATTACTCTAACTCTGATGTCAAAGTCTGTTGAAGCCATTTGCCTTTGAATCAGACTTTTGAAGTATACCACAAAACAGATATGAAAGTGAACTTCTAAATTACTGTGGCGTTCAGTATTTTTTTTATGGTCATGAACTCCACTAACTTTTACTTCTGGTAAGTTTTCTGAGAAATTCTAAGAGTCCATTCTGATGTGCAACATGTGTGGAAGCTAAAACTCTCATATTAATGGAAAAGATTGTGCTCAAAATCCAGGGAAAACAGTTAGAGTAAAACATAAAAATCCTATCCCTAAAATGCTCTGAACCAAAATTTATATGGGAAAACTTAAAAAGATATATATATATATATAAAGGAAGGCCATTGCAGTCTATGGAAGACATAGTATTTTCATTTTTTTAATATAGATACATAAGATGAGACTCAATTCACTTAGCTTTACATGTCTACAGTGTAGACGGGATCATTTTGAACTCCATTTATAGCTAATGTAAAGTGGTAGGTGTATCTGCGATAAAATTAATCTGATTTATTTTAAATATCCACACTAACATGAGACCCATCATGCCCTAGAAGTATCTACTTCTATTGGCTACAGGTTTATATATAAATATCTTGGGTAGATATGAAAAGTTAGACATGAGGTAAATCCCAGCGCTACATTTTCCATAGACTTTGGATTTGCCACTTTTGAATTATCTTCAAAATTTATCTTGAAATTAACTGTGCTAGGGCAACAATTAATGGTTTTTAAGGCATGTAATTAATGTTCTGTACAAAGATGGATTGGAGGCGGATGGTAGAAAATAAGTACTTGTCAGTGGAGCTAGATATCAAAATATAGTGTAAGGTAAAATCCTAGGGCAGGATAACAAAGGTATTTATCTATTGATGTTAATTTTACCTAAGACATCAGAAGAATGGGAGGCACCCATTGTCTAGAACAATGGAAAAGTTAGTGCAAAAAAGGCCCTTTATTACAACCCCCAACATAAAATAGCAGGAGAGAGGGTTGGAAGGTGGGTTGGAGACAGATCCTGAATTGACAGAGAGAC
>WUAM01000425.1:1793054-1812931 GCA_024336885.1 Actenoides hombroni | reverse complement strand
AGGAGGGAAGTGAAGGAGAGGAAGGGAGGGAAGGGAGGGATGAGGGGAGGAAGGGAAGGGAAGGGAAGGGAAGGGAAGGGAAGGGAGAAAAACTTTTTTCTTGCTAATTAGTAAACTGGTACAAAGAATAAACTGGTACAAAAATGATCCAGAGAAAATTAGTAAAGTTGAAGTCTAACTAGATATAAAACTATTATTATTCACATATGACATTTTCTTTATATAACATGAAGGCTGAAATGCTCATATTATTCCATAATAATGTGAATAGTTAACACATTCTATATTGAAATATCAGACTGTAAACGGATGGCATCCTAAGGCACACAGTACAACCAAAACGTTACAGAAGAGTAGTTTCACAAGTATTCGTTGGACTCAGAAGACCACCTTAGATTTCATAGGTAAGGTTTATCCAATCAGCCAGGATTTTTCCTTTCTCTCTTCACACACACATACACCACACATCCCTTCCCCCGTTCCCTTTAAATCCTTGCTCTCTCTGTCTGTCACTGTGTGCTGTTGAATCCAATCCGCAAGCGAGAAGAATTTCAGTCCAGCTTTTTCAGGGAGCCGGGGATACACACAAAGTTGGCTGATGTGCCATTCAGCATCCCAGCAGCTCTTTCTCTTCACACTCGCAATGGCATAGCTTTGTGCGGATGCGCTGCTGGATGCTCTGAACTGAAATCGTCTGGGGGAACTTAGCAGGTTTCAGACAGCCTTTTAAAGGTAAGAAAGCGAAAACAGGCGTGCTGGAGAAAGAATCTGCTGCTGGAGAGCGTAGTGTGGAGAGCTGTGCAGGCTGCATCTTAAGTCTCCTATTCTGATGCAGGAGTCTGTGAGCAATAGGTGAGAGGGGATGTTTTTTCCCTTAAAATAAGAAGCCCCAGATTAAGTGTTATCGCAGTGACTACTTTACAGCTTGTTACAAACGATGTGGTGATCAAAGCTTTCAGAAAATATCTCTGTCAATTATTTATCCACTCCCAAGTTAAACCTAACTGTATTAAAAACAGCAGTAGAGGCCAGCAGCCCAAAGCTGCAAGGTGCTTTGAACATCTCTTTTCTCGCTGCTTTTTGAAGTCTCTTTATTGCAGTCAGTTTGGTTGAATACTCTGGAGAGAGCATTTCATACCCACTTATGTCTGTTGGAGTCTGTTCTTTTTCTATAATCCGTGAAGGAACAGTATGTTTTAACAATAAAATGCCATTTTTAATGCTCATATGTTGTACAGTGCTTAAATATCTTTAAAAAGACTACTTTTATATTCATATACATATCTGGGCATTTAGGTTATAATTGTATTTCCATTCAAATGTTGCAATAAGTAAGAGCTTCGCTAAAATGTATTTTAAAATTTAATTTCATTTGTAAGCAGTTCAGGCTTTTTGCTTAAAATAACCTGTATTAGTAATGCTGTTTTTACTTTTGGGTGGTCTGCTTCATCCATTTATGTATCTGTCTGCCTCAGGCTAATGGTATATCAAATGCCAGAATAACACAAGAAAACTCTAATATTGATGCTCACAGACTTTTTGAATATTTACTACTTTGCTGATGAAGTAGGGTTTGTATTTTGCAATATTTTCCAGGTATTTTTTTCATTAGTTTTTAATCACAAAATCCAATAAGAAGTGCACAGTGGTTTTCAAGTTAAAGTAGGTAGTATTTTAAGAAAGAAGCAGCACCCCACTCCTGTAGATTTCTAGTAGTATGCATATTAGACAAATGTCTGTAGTAGCATGCATACTTCTTAAGTTTTCACCTGAAAACCCTTTTAAAGGAAAAAGTACTTTCTAGTAAACTTTTCTTTTGAAATGTATTGTGGAATTAATGTCCTCTCAGAATTGCATGTTACCCCAGGTGATATTTCTTTCTGCTGTTACTTAAGGAAGTATTTGACAGTCATTCCCATGCATTTTTTAATTTGACACTAGAGTAAGCTAAAGCCTGGACTCATATCAGGTGAGTTTTATATTTTAAATGAGGCATACCAGGTAATAATGTGAAGCAGAAAATGTGTGTTTGATTTTTTTACATACCATTGTTAGCATAGTTCATAGAAAGTATGAAAAGAGAGTATACATTTTAATATTTAAATGACTTGTGGAATTGCAGATTGATATTTTCAATGGTTTTTCATTACAGTTTCTGCCATTGAGGCAATGTGAGGGCTTTGAGAAAGATGGAGTGCTGTAATTACCAGGTGCACATGTTCATTAATCCTTCCTGGCTAGAAAAAGCTTCAAGTTCTTCTCCAGTGGCATATTCGTAATGCTATAAATATCTAAATTCTGTCAGCCAAGAAGTCACACAGAATGGAGGCTCTTTTTGAGTTCAATTTCATGCACTGTTGCTTTGGTCTTGTGAGGGAGTGCTTTGCATTCCTCATGATGGATATTTGTCCTCTTCCTTATAAAAAGTTCAGAAAACAAACCGTTAGGTCATAGATTATTTAGTTTAAAGTATATGTGGATAGATTATAATAAGTATTCCTAAGGATAAATATATGTAAAAATAACCTTCTTAAGTGAAGACAGAGAACTGAAGAGTTGCCAAGATAATTTTTAAATATTAAATGTAACATTTTAGTAAAGAAATTAGGAAAGCTAGAACCTAGGCTTGAGAAAAAGGATTTGAGAGGAACACCTATAGTAATCTTCTTACACTGTTTTTTGTTTAACTATATACTGGTGAGTTAAATATCATGGTGCTTGAATACTGCATTTTTATCCTCTGACTTTCTTTTAAATATTCCAATACAATTGTCACTCTCCAACTTTATATGAACAGGAATATTAGTAGATCCATTTGCATCTTGATCTATTTCCTTGTGTATATCTATATGTAAGCATATAGAGATTGTATGTAATTACAGAGCATGTAAAGGTAATTTATCAGATGCTAGTTTTGTAATAGGTCTTTGAAATACAGAACGACATCTTTAAAATGCCTATATATGATTTCGCTATGAATGTATGTGTATCCATGTGCACCATTCTGAAAATATTCTTATTAGCCCTTACTGGAACTGCACTGAAATGTTGATTTTACAGTCAATTCCATGTCTCCAGTCTTGTCATTTAACTTATAGGACTGTTTAAGGACAACATGTCAATTTAAGTTTTCAAAGCATTAAAATATGCATTTTATTCAATCACAGCCATCAGTGATTTTAGACTCTCTTGCAAGTTTGGAATTAAGATCTTTACTGTTTGAGAAATCATGTAGCAAATCTTTGCTCACAATGAGCTCAGAAAACTATCAAATAACAGATACAGATAAGAGATCATACCTTGCTTGCACATGAAAATATTATTTTTTACCAAAAATAAGCTTGAAAGAAGATACAGATGTTGCTTTTAGATAGTGCACAGCATTCACATTATCAGTCTTTATGAATGGCTGAGGATATTCAGTGCTTCCTTCCTGTTCTATAAGAATGGATAAAGATCAAGTGCATTTTTATTTTTATTTTTTTAAATAAGGGAAAGAATAGAAGTGTATTTATGCATTATTTAGAATAGAATGCATAAAAAATGGTGAAATGGCAAGGAGGCTGGGTACTGCTTCTGGCCCAGCAAGTTCCTCTGACACCAAATCTCTCTCCCGCGGGCGGTGCCGCGGCTGGAGAGCTGTGGGAACTGTCCAGCACCCGAGCAGCTCGGTTGCACCGAGGGAACTCCTGCTACCCTGCCCCCGTTGCCTCGAGGGCTCAAAGATGAGATAATTAGCTCTCAGGATGTTCCCTTCGAGGGAGCCATGAGTTAGATGGGAAATCTCTTACCCGGTGTGGATCAGAGGCAACTTTTTAATGGTGTGTGGGATTTGGGGAGTGGATTGAGATCACCCTATCTGACAGTGTCCCAGTGCAGCTCCTAGGCAGTTAGCATATGAGCATAGTACAGTGACATGGGCTTAGACTTAGTTCTTATTTTATATAAATAGTTTAATTTTTAATGAAGATATATGGTTATCAGTATAGTTTTATGTCTTGCATAATAGCATGATTTATGTTGTTGTAATGATTATTCAAGGAATATTTATTTTTCATATCAACAGTCTCCTTGTTTATTTTCTTTTCTTTTTTGGGTTTGTGTTTGCCTTGGTGTCTTGTTTTGTTGTTGAGGTTTTTGTATGTTTAGTTGGTTGGTTACATTATTTTTAGCATAGCAACTACAGGGTTATTGTCCCTGTCAATAACAGGTTGTGGCAAGATTAGAACCACTTTTAGGCACAGCTTTTTTAAAGTTCATCAGTTCTAATGATTTACAAGGAAAAACAAAACAAAACAAACAAACCCACAATTCAAACCTTAAGTCACTGAAATCTTCCTTCCTTCCCTCTCATAGCGTTAGTTAAAACTTTAAGAAAGACTGAAAAAAACCTAGATATCATTAATGAGTCCATATTAGGTGGCTCTTATAAATATGTTATTCTACTCATGCTAGTTAGAGACACAAAACCTCAACACTGTGGACCATAATCTGACCTGAACTACATATCTGATTCATTTTCAGTTGTTGCTATATGTCATTCATATCTGGAATTAAAAAAAAAAAAAAAAGTCATTAATACCAATTTGGTTTCATTTCACACATATACACCGACATTCACATTTCTCACATAAAACCCTTACATCACTGAGCTTCACTAGTAAGGAAAGTTCATTGCTTGTCAATAGAAAACCATACAACTTCTGACAAACCAATCAATATATGTCTTCCCTTAACTAAATTAACTAAGCCATTATGAAAGAATACAAACAAAGTCTATATTAGATCAGGCAAAAGATCTATCTAGCATAACATTCTGTACCTGATGTAAACAGTAGTAGGTTTCCAACAAGAAGTAGAAGAAATGAGCCTAATATGAAGTGGTACTTCACAGGTATATCTCCTCATCTTGCAGCGATCAATATTTTGGTGACTTTGTGAGGCACTGCTTTTTGTCACAGATTTTAGTGGAGTTTAAAATCATATTGTGTATTGTTTCTTTGTTTTGTTAACAAAAGATCACAAAACAGTCATAAGGCCACTTCATCACATTGTTTTCCTGCTTAATCTTATCTCTTTATCGTCCTTCCTGTTTTTGGTTCTGGCCACTGGCAACGACTGGCTAGATGTCTTCTTGTTCTTGGCTCATCAGAAAACAGCTAAGACATTTCTTCTAGCCCTGGCATATATTTAATGAAGATTAATGTTGTCTTACTAAAAATGTATTCAGCATTGAACACCCTTTCTTAGTTTATTTTCCTTCTTTTTTTTTTTCTATGTCCCCCTTTTTAAAAAAAAAAAAAAAAAAAAAGAGAAGTTTGGTAAGACAGATGAGTGCCCTTTTTTGTATTTCTATACTTACAGGCAGCATAACAGCTGTAAAATTAGTAAATTGAGTAACTGAGTTTTCCTGACATGTTTTGCAATAGCTCCTTATTTTTCACCCTAGTCTTCCAAAATGCTGACTATTTACTCAAAGCTCTGTGTGAGGACAGAATGAGAAATTATATTGTTCAGAAGCAGTAAAATACATTCACATTATGTTAAGTATTCTGGTAAGCATGCCGTTGCAATTTCATTGATGGACACTGAGTATGTGATGAATTTGATCAAGTTAGAGTGGTTTAGTAAACGATCATCCCTTTTGCAAAATAATGCTTTTATTCTAACTTCTCTGTAGCCAGTAATGTAGATTTGCATTGCTTCTGGCAAAAGAGAGTTCAAGCTCAGTCTCTCACTTCTTGGATGAATGTAACTTAATCTGTAGGCTATAAGATAATAAGTGAGGCCCCTGTTTTTTTAAATAAAAATGGCAGCCATAATTTCTTTTTGCAAAAAACCCAATTCTATCAGTTTGTGTTAGGCATACTCTGAGAAAACTTATGGGTTAAGACCACATTTTTTTTCACTGTTTAGTGCAACATGCATTTTATATGGCAGTAGTGGTATGCATGTGCAAGATTAGCCTATCTATACATACAAATTGCAACTCCATATATCTCTGGGTAAAACTCTAATTGTGCAGATGCACATGCTTGTTATCAGACTTTTCAATTGTGTTAAAATGGTAGTACACATTACTGTGAATATATAATCCTTTTGAAATGTGTTTTTTTCCCCCATCTAAGGGGAGAAAAGAACATAGATGGCATGAGTTTGGATGCCAGAAAGGCATTGTTAGTAATACAGCTGTAGTTAGTAATATCACTTAGGCTGTGCTACCTCCAGTTCTTTGCCTCACAGATTTTGCTTCTGTTTTGAATAACTCACTAAATCTCTGAAATTCTTGTATATCAATGCCTATTTTTCTTTTCAGCTTTTCATTTTATTAGTTTGCTCATTTGCTTTATATTTCTCCTTTCTCATTTGACTAACCTTTAAAACTTTCTGTACAACAGAAATCACAAGAATTTGCCTTCTGTCTTGACAAAATCATTCAGCCAAGAGGCCAAGGCCTTTTCCTACCTGTGTTGCAGTAAAAGTTGTTGTTATAGACATACCTTGGTCTGGTTAATAGTAGCAATGTAACCACCCATAAAACTCATTAGAAATCCTTAAACAACTACATCTGAGCTTTTAGTGTCCTTGACACTGCCAACAGAAATATGGATATTCTGTTTGGAGACTTGACTTTCTCTCCTGTGGAGTGGAAGAAGATAAAAACTGCCAGAAATTCCATATGCAAAGTAATTTTACCTTATTTCATCCTTTTTAGACTTTGGATCATATGATATGTCTTTTTGTTTGTTTTGTTTTGTGGTTGTTTATTTTTTGGTTTTTTTCCTTTTTTTTTTTTTTTTTTTAACAGAAAGAAGCTTTTTTCCAAATCTTAGCAGTAAGAGTCATAGATTACATTGTTAAACATTTTTCTCTGGAATGTTAGTGAAGTGGCCAAGATGAGTGATGTGTTAATATGTATAATGCCTTATTACATTTATGATCACAATTAGCCTGCAGATAAAATGTTGCTGATAATTTAAATTATGTGGGAATTGTAGTTCAGAGATACAAATTCCATTGGCTATTAACAATGTGATGAAAGAGGCAAGGTGAGAAAAGGTAGGAAGCAGATCTGAGGTCCATTGAGGTTTCTCTTGATCTGGAGCACCATTCTTGACAGTTACAGGACAGATACAAAGCTGAAGTAGCAGACAGATGCTTTCCCTTGCTTGTCTGCTCTTACAATGTTATCTGGGAAACTGCAGTCTGCCCCTTGTGTTTACTTTATGGAGACTAAAAGATCTTGGAGTTTTTCTGAGGGAACAAAAGAAATGTAGAGGACAAGAGTTTAATATAAATTAATTTACAGATTTATGAGACATACTTCTGCCAAATTATATTTACAGACAGAACTTTTAAATGTATATTTTTTACTTACAGCTTTAATATTAGTGAAACTTTATAAGTTCTCCCCCCTTTCACTTTTTAAGATATATGTTTATAACAAGCATAATTCTTATAGGCAACTAATCACTAATTATTTTTTTTAACCTGTGAATATGGGGTTTTTTTCATGAAAGTAATTATATGTTAGAATACTTAATTCCACTGATGTTTTTTCTTAGGTATATATATTAAATGCTCAATTTAATACTGTGAGTTTCATTAAGAAATTCACCTAATGGTCATACAGACTCTTCACTATATTTTGAGATCATTTGTTCACCCTAGCACCTTACAGGGAATAAGCAGAGCTGATGAATCTCAGCAGTTGCATGCTCTGTTGAACTTAAAACACCTCTGCTTTCTAGTTTTATGAGAACCAGTGGATTTGATGCCAAGGAAGTTTAACTGATGCTAAATATAGCATAAGTTAGAGAGCATATCTAGTAACATTACAGTGAGCTTCATATGTTACCATCATTCATAAGATCTTCTGTGTGCCTAGTTTATTATGACTTGCACGTTCTGGCAGTGATGCTCTTATTATTCATGACAACAAATCCTAACATCAGCAGTTTTTTGACAATGACCCAGTTTTAATAAAGAGACCATACTAGAATTGGTCTTAATGTGCATACTGCCTAAACCCTTTTTTATTGCAATGTGTCATGTAGTGTTGCCTTAACAAGTTTTCCCTGGCTTCCTGCTCCCCATGTGCATCATATTATATATGGCATTATGCTTTAATACTAAGTGAATTTCAAAATTGAAAGTGGGTTCATCCAAATGTGTGTTTTGTCTTTATGGTTTAACCAGTATAGAAATGCAGTCAAATGTGCCTCCATAGTATGCAATGGGTACTCTACTGGCCCTTTCAATTGTTCCTTTTGAAAAGATGATGTTCAGCTTAGTCTCCTGCTTCCTTGCTGTAGTGTAGAAATAAGCTGTCACAGATGGTACACATGACACTGTAAGTAATCTTTCTATAAAAATAAAATTGTATCTTTTTTTTTAACTCTTTTTTTTGTTTGTTTTTTAAGAAGAATTCATTTATACATTATAGTGTCTGATCATCAGGAGCAGATTCTTTAAGATATTAATGAGGCTTTTCATTCAAGACTTCAAATGAACCATATCTACCATTCTTGTTTGTATCTTTTATTAAATTATACTTTGTCAGAAAAAAAAAAGGTATATTTCAACATTTTCTAGGCATCTAATTGATTTTATTTTGTCAGGCAGAAGGTCTAAAGTACTAATCTCATGACTTAATTTATTAAATAGTTACTTCAATTTTTATTTCTTAAGCATCTTCAAAGTTAGGAAATTGTAATTAAGTGTTATGTGCTTTACTTTACAGTTTTATTCCTTCTGATGTTGCAAAATGGGAAAAAAATGCCCTGATCAGCAAAATGTCTAGAATTTCTTTGCGTATTTAGACTATAGGAAGAATCAAATCCCTTGGGGGTTTTTGATCTTGTATTCAGTGTATCTTTTTTTTCAATTGAATATCACATAGTTACTTAAAGCTATTGATCTTGTCAGAGCATACTCAACCACTGTTTGCAGAGACCTTTCTTTTCAACTGCAGTACAAAGGTTTACTTCCTGATTTATTTTCTTACACATACAATGAAAATTATTAATTAAGGAAACTTAGGTACAGCAGTTTTTATTTGGTTGGGTTTTATAATGCTACCTTAGTATATCATGATGAGACATTTAAATGAAATGTGAACTATTAGATTGCCTGATGCAAGCATGCTAAACATTCTCCTGTCTATTTTAAATCACTTCAGTTGAAGTTAAGTATGTATACAAACAGCAGTGAATGAGTGGTGTGACTCGAGAAGAAACAAGGGATACTACTTCTTAAAATTATATAAATTTAATGAAGCAGACCACAGCAAAATCAGTTTTAAGGAAGCTTGTGGATGGCAGAGTGAGACCAGAAGGAAATGCAAAATTTACTACAGCCTATAAGGAAAATCTGTGAAAAGAAATTATATTAAAAGAGCTGCCTGAAACTCCAGGAGGTTGAGGTCTGAATGGCATCACACTGGAGGGAAAGATATGGAGGATTGCGTAATGTTCTGCTCTCCAGGTATCTGGTCAGTGGTGAATTAAGGATTGATCTTCTAAGAGTGCCATCCCTGAGGATGACCTAGATGGAAGGGATCCCATATTTCATCTTGGAAAGATGAGTCTTATCACTGTGGAGCTAAATATATATTTAAGAGATCACCAGGGCAATATGTTGCTTTTTTAAGCTGACTTGTGTTATCTTGGTGCTTCCAAGAGAGGCAGCACTTTTTTCTAAAGGAGCATTATAGTTGCTAATTGTGTAGTGTGGAAAATACCATGTGGACAGGAACAGCTTCTTAAGATTACCTTCCAGACACCTTTTTATTGTTGTTTAAACTTTATCTGTAAATAGCTGCTAAATAAAGCATGCTTAGTTTCATATTGACTCAGAGCACACTGATCTGTGAAACAGAACATTTGTATTTCATTTAAAATTGTTTACTATTTCTACACAAGAGAGCTATGTAGGCTGTGAAGGGATTGTTGATGAGGACATAGTGAGGCCTGTGTTACGTTTTGAGAATATTGCTGAACTTTTTGACTGTAAACTCTACTCATCAAGAATATAAACAGGGTTGTGCTGCAGCTGCAGCTTGCATCTGGCCTGCATAAGCATATTTAGACAAATTGTGGATAATTTGCATGTTTTTATTTGAAACCTCTATCACCCATTATACAGCATTTTCCTGTAATACTGGGCTGTAGTCAGGCAAAGAGAATGAGAAAGCTGTGGAGAGACAATCAGATATTTAAAGGGCTGGGGCACAGGGAACCCCATCTAGAAGATTTTGATAAGATGGATACAATTTTCTACAACTGGAAAATTTAGAAAGGGTTTGGTAAAAAATGTATGTCTGTCTGCACAGTGTTGCATGAAGACTGTAGCTGAATGTAGGTATGCCCTCTTCATTCCTCAAAGGTGCTTCCATGCCTGCTTTTTGTTTCCAGTCTCAAGGACGATATACCTGTAAAAGAGAACAGATGGGAAAACTTGAGGAAAAACAGGTGAAAGAACATGCATCGTGCACGAAAAAGTAGGATAGAGTCCTGAATTGTCAGTGTGGTAAGAGGAGAAAGGATGGAAAACAGACATCAATGAAATAAATATTTTATATTGTGTTTATTGCGGTAGAATAGGGGCCAAAGGGAAAGAAATACAGACATAATCCAAAAAAAAGATGAAAACCCTTTGTTTCTTGATGTCCACTATCTCAGAGGGGAAAAAGGAAGGAGATAATCCAAGAAACCAAGGGAAGGTAGATAACTACCTCTGAAGGCAGGGCAAAGTTAGCTTTATGTATGGGGAAGGTACTTCTGGAAACAGGTGGTCTGAAAATGTATTATGACTTAAAGAGAGAAAGATCTTGGTGCTTTGGTAAACTGCTAAAGTCAAGAAGTTGTTAATTCACAACTGTTAATTTACAGGACTGTTAGAGGATTGAGAAGATGGGATTTCTCAAATCCTACTTTATCCATCAACTTAGAGAAAATCAACTGCTGTGCTTCTTGCATCTGTCTGGCATAACTATATCAAGACAAATCTTGCAATATTTTGCTTATGCATGTCTCACTTAGAAGGTATTTTTCACTATTATTTGAATGACTCTTCTAAAGTTGCTACTTATGGGTGCCAGAAAACAGAAAAGAAATCTTCCCTTTAATAGCTTGAATAAAGCTGTTGTACCATTACTGTTACTTGGTATTTCACATCCTTTTTATTCACACTACTGCAGTACTTATGCTCCAATTTACAAGGGATGGGATTAGCTTTTCTTTTTACTCATTCTTTCTGGCTTTCTCCAGCTAGACGACTGAACCTATTAGCTCTGATGCATCAAAAATGCATCCTGTATTAACATCTGCCTAGCTGCTTCTTTCCCCTGTGATAGGACCTTGAGTTGCCCAGAGCCTTGTAGTGGAACAGTCCCTACCTTTTCCTTTGAAGTGAGCATAACAAAAGACATCAAACAGCTCCCAGTCTTTAAAGCTAAGTGTATTAAAGCACAAAATAATAAGATAGAATAAGGTGGCTATTAAGAGAGAGAAAATTCACATCTTCTAAGACAGATGAAACAAGAGTATCTAAACCAAAAATTACTCTTTGGTTACTACATGATTATGTGGTGGTCCTTTTCTGCATCCTTCCCTATGAGTCCTATGACTTTCAGTATCTTCTCAGTTTAATTAACTCTAAAACATCCCTCTGGGTTCTTAGGAAGCCTTCCTTCCCTCCATCATTTTCAGGCTGAAAAGAAACCTGTATACTGCTGATAGCACATCCCAACTGCACTCAGAGGCTCACAGTTTACTCTCTTCTGGCTGACTTCAGTGTTGGTTGTCTCTACCTGCCCTGCTCTGTGCCCTGGTTTTGCCCTACAGAGCATGATGAGATCCTCTGGGAAATGGAACAGTCTGCTTTTTCTCCAGACCGTGAATACACAGTGCTGTAGCCAGCACCATGCAGGAAGACTTCCCTGCTGCCCAGCTTGTCTTGAATTTTAAAGTGGTACATAGTATATGCACAGTAAGCTTTACAGTAGCAAAGAAGCACTGCTACCATCTGTTACATACACCCTCATATGTGATAATGCTGATTTTTATTGATTTTCTCTCATACAAAGATGGAGTATAGAGGCTGATGAAGTAAAAAGGTTTGGATTGTGCTTAATGGTATGTTGGGCATTTTACTCAAGATAGGGACAGAAGGTGTAGAGAAGGAGAAAATATCCTGACATATGTCAGAATATGCGTCCATAACATACACAGAGTACAACACATGGAAGATGCTGATCTTCCATGGCAGCAGCTAAAACATAGTTGAACACTGTGTGAATGGATTTTTTTTTAAAAAAGAAGGAATAAGCGTGGGAATAAATGGAATAAAGGCCACAGTACAAGGGAATATTTCACAACAACATCTGAGAGGAGATTATTCTAGTTACACAGTTTTCCTAAGGTTATGTAAAAAATGATGTAGAGGGCAGAGAAAGATTCCTTTATGATTGGTAAGATTAAGAGAAGCAATTTAGGTAAGGATTTTGCATTTTCTAGCTTGAAGAAAAGGTGATATCCTGATAAAATTAAACAAAACATCAGAAGAACCATGAAGTTTTTTCTCTTCAAAGCAGAAATAAGGTTTGAAGGAAGCCATAGTCTGAGAAGATAGTTTTAGAAAGAACTAAAGGAATTTAAGATGCCATGTATAATTGTTTTAACAGATCATATGGATATTGAAGGTTACTAGCATTTCAGTAGGCCCATGTATAAGATTATGTGAATTTTTTTACTGTAATTTAAACAGCCAGCAGATAAAGTTCACATTTGTGTGAGAACTTATCTGTAGCGCACACAATTTTTGAGGCTCTAGTGACACTGGCAACCTTCCAGCTGAGCTCATCCTCAAGAGAAAATTTTAACTGTGCTGATACTAATTTTCCAAATGTGAAACAATAAACTCCATGTCTTTCCTGAAGGTAGCCTGTACTCTGCCTTCAGAAACAAAAGCCTGAGAGAATACTTTTTCCTAGCTTTCCCCCAGGAGAGACTCTATACCACTTATCTTATTAATAACTTATGACAGATACAAATGTGTATCACTTTAATTCCATATTGATGCTACACCCTCTCAGACAGTTAACTCCAATTTAAAAAATACTTGCCTGAATCCCATTGCAGGCACTGCTAGTTCCCTACTGTCCTCTTGGAAAAACTTGACACCGTACTCCACATGATAGAAATGCACTCCTTAGGAAGCAGTAACCATAGAATATACCTTAATGCTAGCATTTGGAGTGCTGTAAGTCTGTACCCTTTTGGCTCTTCCAGATCACTGCTAAATCTCAACTAGTAGTACAAATTCACAGTCCTAACTGTATTAATGAATACTATGAATTTCTCAAATTCATCACAGCAGCAGGATGGAAAACCTCTTTTGCCAGTGGGAATCTAACCTACACAGAATCCATACATGGAATAGCAACAGTTTATCTCCATTTTAGAAATCTATTCCTTATGCTATGTTTGAGAGAAGAAAAAAGGCCCCCCCCCAGCTATTGATGCGTTTCCCTTCTCACAGGCCCCAGCTGGATGCAATTCCTCGGCAAACTTCCTTTTAAGATGCCTGGGGCAGGCGTCTTGCCTGGGAAGGTGACAAGCTGAACCCTCTGCTTGGTGCAGCCTCTCAGCTGTGATCAGCTCCAGCTGTAACCGTCCTCTCCTTTTCCAGTGTGAAATCAGTCAGATTAGTGTAAACCTTCAAAATTACCTATTTGCTTTGCAACGGATGGCAGAGAAGAATGCTCATTTAGTCAGGCACTGATCTCAGTGGGGAAAAAGTGGTTTGTTATTCCCCCTGAATACAAAAGTGCATTTAATCTACCTTGAGAGCTGTGGAGTGCTGTAGCACCACAGTCACTTTAGACAGCCAGAAATGTGGGCTGCTGTTGAAAGCAACAGTCCCACCCCTTCCTTTGTGCTGGAAGTGCTCTTCTCGCTGCTGTGTGCTGAGTAGAGTTAGCAAATGGGAATGAATTTCCCAGCTGAAAATTAATCTTTTATTAAATCTGTCTGAAAACTAACCAGGAGAAAAAGTTTTTTGACTCATGTGGTTGTAGGAGTACTAGTGGTGGCACAAGGAAGTGGGGTGAAGTGTGTCTTGCAATAACTTGCGCTCGCCTTTCTGGGACAGGGTATTCCCAGAGATGTGTGGGCATTTTGAAAAGTCTGAACGAGGAGCCGCCTCAAATACCATGTGTACTAGTCTTCTCACTCCTGTTTAAGTAGCTGCTGTCTCAAGCAGGTTATTCTGTAAAAGGGCAATATGCTTGTGAGACTTACTGAGAATGAGTATTGTTGTATGAAAGGAACAATTTCCTAGTTTAAGGTACCATTTATTCTGAAGTGGTTGTCCCCCTCTTCTGTTGTTTTATTAGCAACATTTGTCACTATATGATCTGCCTAAATAATTTAATAGCGTGCATTGAAAAGGGGAAGAGAATATTACTTTAATAAACAGAAACATTTCTCATGATTTTTAAAGTAAGAATGATCTGTTTTCTTGAGCTAATATTCAACAGTAGAATAGGTAGTAATAATGCACATACTTAATAATATAATCCTTCATGCAGGAGGTTAAAGTAAACAAAATTCCTCTGAGTTCTCTAATTTCCCTTCTGGACCGTGTAGCAGAAAAATCCCCAAAGATGCTGAAGGTAGGAAAAATAACATACATGATCAATATTTTAATTTCAGGGCACAGGATTATATTTACAGCACAATGATAAAACACTATATACCCTTTTGTGCTTTTAAAGACAAAATACCAAGATGTGAATACAGGAGTGAAACAACTGTTTATATCAATATTAATTAGGAGTCACAGGAAAGGTGCATTAATAATAAATAGATAACAAACGTGTTAACTCAAGACATTTGATGTCTAAAATTTGTTGCCACTATTTTCTGCTGGTGTGGTTTTTTTTTCTGATATGTCCAATCTCAGGAATTAAGTTCTGATATTTATAAAGTAGACCAGTGGAAACCACAGTGAACATAAGAAATTGTTTGTGACGAGACCAATGCTAAGTTTTGAACTCTGTAGGGATCCATACAAAAGCAACTAAGCACTTTGTCTAATCTCTAGGTCCAGTTGATGAAGTTTACTGTCTTGAAGTGAAACAGAAATTAAACTTAATTTTCAGAACTAGGTTTTCAGACTTTAATTTCCAGTTTAGATTTAGTAGCCTGAGAAACAGAAAGGCTTGTGTAGTACATAAAAATGAAGATTAGATGTTTGGGGCCAATCATCCTACTGTATATCTGTCACACTGGAGTTGGTTGTTAGAAGGATCTTCTATGTCAAGTTTTACCAAATAAGTTGTTCCATTCTGCCTCTGTAACCTGTCTTGTTAACGTAATTTGTTTCTAGCTTTGTTATGTTTGTCAAATGCTGTTCTTCAAGGGGAAAAAAATAAACTGTGTGGAGGTACTAGCTGAGAAGGCAAGGCAAAGCAACGATTTGTCCATCAAGATCTGCAGACTGGTGGACATTTAAATAGCAATGTAGACCTTCTTTTTTCACTAATTATATTTCACGCTGAAAAATACCCTCTGTCAGTCATATTTTTGTGCTTGTCAGTAGATCTTGAATCAAACTAGTAGTAGAAATATTAGATGGGATTGATTTGGGATTTCTGTTTGGGATGTAAAAGGAAAAGGAAAATTTGCCTATGACTTACAACTGGCAATTGTAGTAGTAGTCATGTAAATAAATATGAATTGTTTGTAACTTCTGAAATACTAATACTTTCTATTCATAAACTTAAAATCATCCTGAAACCTGGCTTTCTTAAAATGGTGAAAATTCATACTTTTTTGTTGAAAAGGATTTGGTTTATGTTAACCAGTTAATATGGTGTTAAAAGTTTTTATGAAGATCAAAGACTTAGCCTGTGGCATTACAAGAATATGTCAAAAACTTTCAAGAAAATTAGAAATGATCAGAAAACATTTTTATAGCACTGGCAAAAATGGTGGCATTAGTCTGTGGGGTACTATGAAATGCATTTCGTGTTTTGTAGGGTTTTTTTTTAGTATGATATGCATATCATATTTATGCATTATTTTATGCATTTTTTTTTTCTTCAGGTTTCTTACATGTCTTCTAAGATTGAAGAAAATATTTCATCACAAATTATAACTTTAAGCTGGCAGAAGGATGCCTATATCATATTAAGATATTAGAAATTGATTATATATGAAGAATATATTCTTACAAGTTAGTACAGCATCTTTCTTTTTTTTCAGTTAGTATGTCTGCTTTGAATAAAGTGTAAAATATTCAACTATTTTGGATAGCATGTTGGTAATTTTTTTCCACTTACCTACAGATTAGAGCAGAATCTAGTGTTATGTGAACTAGGTACAGTTCATATTTTTAAGTTTCTCTGTTTAATATAACTAAGGGCTCATGTTTTGTTACATTTGTGAATCTGGGAAGCTGCAATCATCCGAATATAGTCATCTATATACCTTACTTCCAGACGCTGGTGAAATTTAGTATGCCTTTGTGCATTTTACTGTACCTGAGTCTTCTCTCTGTCATCTTTCTTCCCTTCTGATGGTGTATTGTTCCAGGAAAAGGATAATTTGTTTGTTCTGCTTCCTGTTGTGCTTTCAAGAAATTTCAAGAAACGGAATGGTTTTAATAATGGTTTTAATTTGCTTGTTTACTCTGAAGGACCACTTTCTATTCTTCCTGAAGGCATATACCTTTGCAGGGCTGTCAAGAGTCCAATACTCTCTGAATGGGTCCTTTTAGATATCCTAAGAGCGTTTATTGTTTTAAAACCAAATTTACTTACTTGAAGGCATTTAATGTTACATAGGATTTCGATTTAGCAGAGTGATACAACAATGTACTGAAATCACAACACAAGCATAATACAGCAATTACAATACATCTGCATCACAATACAAATGTGATTCCCATTACTGGTCTCTATATGCTTACCATCATGAGGCTGCACGTCCCCAGTTTTCTGGGAGGCACGCATGGCTTGAAGCCAGCTCAAGCCCATTGCTGTTTTCAAAATTCATTTTATTGGTTGTTTGATATTTATGCTCTGTGTTGAGCTTAGCTGCAAGTATACTTCCCTCGTTCTGGACTGACTGTCCAAGCAAGATAATACTTTCTATCGATTATTTTAGGGAAGGCCATGTGCACAACCTGTTGACCCACACAACCAGTACAGCTCTTTATCTACACCAAAGGCAACCCTCTGGTCCCCTTGGCATTGAGATGAGTTCAGGTTCCTTTACAACAGCTGTGGCCATTCCCTAGATTCCCCTCAGAGCTTCATGAGCACATTGCTTGTGCCCCTGTCCTCTAAGCTTTCTTCCATTGCAGGGGTTTGTTGATCAGCTTGTGGATTCAGATAGAGAAGTGTTATGTGAGGTTCTGCTTTTTTTCCTATTAGTTAATAAAGGACTAGACAGTGAACAATAAATTACACATTCTACTATAAAACTGTTGTATTAATTGATCTTCTGTGCTTAGCAAAGGAAATACAGATCCAATTTTTCAATGTGTTAATTTTGATAACATCTGTAGGGTGTTAGGGCACATAATAAATGAGGAAAACTCTTTTAAACAGACATATTTTTCCATTCTTTCTACCATATCTGTTCAGGTAGTTCTATCTTGAGAGTATGTTAATAAATGTGCATTTTTAAATATATCTCTGAGTGGTACCTAGCAAATCATAATTTGTTACCATTTTCCATGACTTTCCATACACAGCTTCAGTTTTTGAAAAGATACCTTGTCCTAATCATAGAATCTTTTTTGTCGGAAGAGACTTTTAAGACCACCAAGTCCAGCTGTTAGCCCAGCACTTCCATGTCACCACTAAACCTTGTCCCTCATCACCACATCTGTATGTCTTTGAAATACCTCCAGGGATGGTGACTCATCCACTTCACTGGACAGCCTGTTCTAGTGCTTGACAACCCTTTCTATGAAGAAATTCTTCCTGATATCCAATTTAGACTTGCCCTGCCACAACTTGAGGCCATTTCTTCATGTCGTATCACTTGTTACTTGGGAGAAGAGACCAACACTCCCCTCACTACACCCTCCTTTCAGGTATTTGTAGAGACTGATAAGATCTCTCCTCAGTCTCCTTTTCTCCAAGCTAAAGAACCCCAGTTCCCTCAGCTGCTGCTCATAAGACATGTGTTCTAGACTCTTCACCAGCTTTGTTGCCTTTCTCTGGCCATGCTACAGGCACCTCAATGATAGCCTTGTAGTAAGGGGCCCCAAAATGACTATAGTATTTGAGGTGTGGCCTCACCAGCACCAAGTATAAGGGGATGATCACGTCCCTAGTGCTTCTGGCCACAGTATTTCTGATACAAGCCAGGATAATACTGGCCACTTTCTTGGCCACATGGGCACACTTCTGCCTCATGTTCAGCTGGTTGTAGACCAACACCCCCAGGTCCTTTTCCATCCAGCAGCTTTCCAGCCACCCTTCCCCAAGCCTGTAGTGTTGTATGGGATTTTTGTGACCCAAGTGCAGGATCTGTCACTTGACCTTATTGACCTTCATACCATTGGCCTCAGCCAATCAATTGAGAATGTCCAGATCCCCCTGTACGGTCTCCCTACCCTCAAGCAGATCAACATTTCCACCCAACTTGGTGTCATCTGCAAACTTACTGAGGGTGCACTTAATCTTCTCCAGATTATTGATAAAGATATTAAATAGAATGACCCCAGTACTGAGCCCTGGGGAACAACACTTGCAAACAGCTGCTAACTGGATTTAACTCAATTCACCACCACTATCTGGGCCAGTTCCTTACCCATCAAAGTGTATGCCTATCCAAGCTGTGAGTAGCCAGTTTCTCTAGGAGAATGCTGTTGGAAATGGTGTCAAAGGTTTTACTAAAGTCCAGATAAAAAACATCCACAGCTTTTCCCTCATCCACTAAACAGGTCACCTTGCTATAGATGGAGATCAAGTTAGTCAAGCAGGATCTCCTTTTCATAAACCCATGCAGACAGGGCCTGATCGCTTGATTGTCCTGTATGTGCCGTATGATGATCTGCTCCATAACCACTGAGGTCAGACTGACAGGCCTGTAGTTCCCTGGATCCTCCTTCCAGATCTTCTTGTAGATGGGTGTCACATTTGCTAACCTCCAGTAAACTGGAATTTCCTCAGTTAGTCAGGACTGCTGATAAATGATGAAAAGTGTCTTGGTGAGCACATCTGCCAGCTCCCTCAATATCCTTGGGTGGATCCCATCTGGCCCCATTGACTTGTGTTTATCTAAGTGGTGTAGTAGGTCACTGACCATTTCCTCTTGGATTATGGGGGCTCATTCTGCTGTTCTCCATCCGTGTCTTCCAGCTTAGGGGGCTGGACACTCTGGAGTCCAGTAAGACAACAATAGTAAGACAACTGGTCTTACTATTAAAGACTGAGGCAAAGATGTCATTCAGTACATCAGCTTTTTCTTAATCTTTAATCACTATGTTTCCTTCTGTATTCAATAAAGGATGGAGATTCTCCTTAGTCCTTTTGTTGTTAATGTATTTATAGAAATATTTTTTATCGTCGTTTATGGCAGTAGCCAGATTAAGATTTCCTTCTTCAAGAATGTCCAACTTTTACCCTTCAAGAGTGCCTCCCAGGCTCCTAAACAGGCCAAAGAACCTTGCAACCCATGTGAAAACAAAAACCTGGAACTGGAGGTTCCAGCATTTCTCTGCCATTTTAAATTGGGAGAAAAAATTTAAAACTTGACCTCTGCCTTTTCTTTCTAGATTTTTCAGTATTTAGTTGTGAATTTTGAATATGCTCTTAGTGGAGCAGTCTGGATGGGATTAATGATAGTGGGCAC
>WUAM01000425.1:1774609-1792954 GCA_024336885.1 Actenoides hombroni | reverse complement strand
ATTCTCCCCCTCTACTCCACTCTCGTGAGACCTCACCTGGAGTACTGCATCCAGTTCTGGAGCCCCTATTACAGGAACAATGTGAATGTGCTGGAGAGTGTCCAGAGAACGGCCATGAGGATGATCAGAGGGCTGGAGAACCTCTCCTGTGAGGACAGACTGAGAGGGGTTGTTGGGGTTGTTCAGTCTGGAGAAGAGAAGGCTCCGGGGAGACCTTATTGTGGCCTTCCAGTGTCTGAAGGGGGCTTACAAGAAAGCTGGGGAGGGACTTTTTTAGACTGTTGGGCAGTGACAGGACTAGAGGGAATGGATTAAAACTACAGATAGGTCAATTCAGGTTAGACAGAAGGAAGAATTTCTTCACCATGAAAGTGGTGAGACACTGGAACAGGTTGCCCAGAGAGGTGGTGGAAGCCCTATCCTTGGAAGTTTTTAAGACCAGGATGGATGGGGCTCTGAGCAGCCTGATCTAGTGGGAGGTGTCCCTGCTGTTGGCAGGGCGGGTTGGAACTAGATGATCATTAAGATCCCTTCCATCCCAGACAATTCTATGATTTTATTATTCTGTAGTGGGTTTTTTATACACTGTAACAGTACAGGAGGAGGAGAACATTACTCTTCCAGTTCAAAACCTTCACTGTTCGGGATATGATTTGGGTTACATCAAAATAATGAGCACTTAACTGGTATGTTACTTAATTTCATTATCTCCAGTTTGAGGTGCTAGAAATGTTAGTTATAGTAGGTGAGATTTTACCTCATATGCTCCAACTCAGTAATATTTAGGGGAAAATTTGTACTTATGTTAATCTAAAGAGATAGCAGGGAAAGGTGAAATGTTCATCCTTTCTTTTATTTCTAAGTTAGAACTTGTCATTTTCATTTATGAGCTGTCACTAGGTCCCTTTTTTTTTTCTCAGATAAATTTAGTTCAATATGCCAATCTAGGACAAGAAGGCTTTCCCGTACTTTTATTTTGTATCATAGATGTTATGGAAGAAGCTTGATTTCTGAAACATATGATGAAATTTTCATTGACTTTGGTGAAAGATATGAAAGCTGGTTACTTAAATAATTTGTTAAACCTCTTTTTTTTCCTCTTTTTTCCTTTTTTTTTTTTTTTTCCCTCCAGATAATTATACTCTATGGCAGCTGTTACTGTTTATAATTTAAGTTTTGAATGATTTACTTGGAAAGGTGACTTTGGGAAGAGAGATTCCTCTATAAATATTTATATGTATGTATAATGTAATGAAAGAACACAGTTACATATATTTTATAGATGACTGAATAGTTTTCTTTATGGATTTTTTTTACCTAGCCTTCATTTGTGACTTGTAAAGACATGCTACAGTAATAAAACAATGAAATGGAGCAATTGTGTTCTATTGACATTTTTCCATGTTATTCCATCAATACAGACTCTTGATTTATGTCAAGTTCAAGAATGTTTTCAGAATACACACATACTGAAAAAAAGCAGTTCTGAAGTCCATCTTCCCTAAGGATCTGCAATTCAATTGAAACCTCATTTAAAATATCGAAGAACATGAACAGTCATATATTGGAATTAATTATATTCAAATTAACTGACTTAAACCACCCAAATATTCAGAGTGTGATTTTTATAACAGAAAATGCAGAATTAGGTCAAATGCATAAGATTCTAAAGCAATAACTGAAAGAACAAGATAAAAGCTAAGTATTAGTAGTTCAAAGACAATGTTTCATTTAAAAAAGAATGTAACATTGTGTGATGGAACTAATTCATAACATCATAGTCATAAATTCTGTTATGAAGGTGATACTATGATAAATTTCTGTCACTGGCGTTTTCTGGGAAAAAAAAAAATCCAATTAAAATAAAAGAAGTAATTGTAAAAATGGAAACTTCCTTTACTTTTATTTCAGTTATTTTCCTAAAGCAATAATCTAATACTGTGTTTGAGAATTAGAAGCCTAAATGATGATAAAGAAAATGAGCATATTTTGATAGTGAGGAGTATGTTTTAAAAGGCAAACTCATGAACCTGGTTCAGACAAACTGAGGAATATTCAGATATCTCCTCAAGTTGTATATAAAACCTCAGATACTTATTCACTGGTCTTTTATTGCATTGCCAGAGGATCTACTCAATTATTATTTCTCTAAGATCATTAGATTTTCATAATGTTGGGCTTTTTGTAATAAAAATTGAGACAATGATATTTCAGTAAATATCTAATGGTAAATTTCAGTAGATTCTTACTGCCTTGGAAGCTTCAGTGTTGATACAGTTGCTGCCCAAACCCTTCAAGGGATAAATAATTATTCATTGATCAGGACAACACACCCCATTCATATAAATCACTTAGTGTCTTAACATTAATTGAGATGCCAAGCATCTTCCCTAAAGCTAGTGGCATAGAGCAGTAAGGGAGAACAGTTTATTACTGAAAAAGATCCAAATAAGAATACACTGCCCTGTGTATTAACCTTGTGCATTATTTAGAGTAACTTCCACATTTGCTTTCCCTGCTTGCTAATAACTCAGTAGAGTTTAACTTGTATCCTTCTTAAGAGGAAAACTGAAGCAGTGTTTCTATAGCTAGAATTACTAACAAGGAGACCACACCTAGTGATTTACAAGGTTCTTACCTGCAGAACCTTAAGGAAGAATTTTCCATTATGGTGCTTTAGGTGTATTTGTTTCTATCTTCTTTTTAATGTGTTAATTTTTATTGTGTATTTGATGGCTACTGAAGGATTTGTTGTTCAATGAAATACCTTGGTAGAATTGCTTATGTGATAATCCCTACGCTTTCCTTTTCATGACTTCAATATTCCACTAAGGGTCAGCAGGTCTTGATGATTATGGTGGATTTATAAAATCTATATAAATGATCTGAAAAAGAAACATGGCTGTGTCATGAAATAAAAGAAAGAAAATAAATCTGAGCCCTGTACTGTGTATTCTACCAGTGTATCTGTAATCAACATACAGTTGCAACACTTTGTGTGTGTGTGTGTGTGTGTATGTTTTGCCTGAAATGGAAGAACATACACAGTATTATATATATATGGCTGAATTGGAGGCCAAATCTTTTGATGTAATAGTACTGAGGGCATCTTTAAATTCCCGTATTTAGGACTCTCTGTATAAATAATTGTTTTAACACATGAATTATAAAAATCATTTAACTCTGTGAATCTTTTTCAATTGAAAACAAGTCTCTTTGGGCTCCTAAGTCTTCACTTGTAGAAGTGTTTCTATCAAACAGTAACTTCAGTTCTTCAAAAGTGTGCACCTACTGGCATTTTACATGCTTTAGAATGTCTTAGGCAGCCACACAAGGCTTGTAGATGTATAAAAATTGCAAGTGATTGAAAGCAGCAGCAGCAGGAGCTGGGATACTTTGGAGAGTGTCTGAAAAATTGAACTCTATACCTCTGTTCATGCAAATGCTTCTCATGCTTTATGACTGAAATTAAAATCAGGGAAAAAACAAACAAAACCCAAACAAACCCGATCACAAAAAAAACCCCAAAACAAACCAAACCAACAAAAAAACCTCACCCCAAAACAAAACCAACAAAACAAAGCCACAAACAACTTATATTACTAGTCCAAAATGTTAGACTATTGATAATTTATTCACATATTTAAACTTCCTTTGAGATCTTTAAGTAATTTATAGAGGCCTGTTTTTCTTATATGCCTGTTAAAAGAAGAATTAGACAAACATATTGATAGAAATGTATGGCAGGTACAGGTAGTATTTAGCAAAAATATAGTTTGGACACCCTGGGACAACATGGGTACAGAATATCTATAAAATGTGTATTGTGAGATATTTCAAATATATTTTATATTTTTATACTGCAGGTTTTGTAGTTCTTGCTGATTTGAGTGATTTATGGAGAAGGTGAAATAAATGGAGCTGAAGGACTATAGGTTTGGGAAAAGAAGTTGAGTAGTAATAGAGAAGGTTTTAGCTTGCAATAAATGACATAAATGACCTTTAAAGTACTCTGTTGCATGAGGCTAAGGAATGCTTTTTACAGGTCACCAATACTCGACTACCCAGGCCACAAAAATGCAACAGTAACTGCAGTATCTATTTTAGTCCTGCGATGATTCTCATTTAACTCTAGAAGTCAGGGTTGCAGACATTTTGTAAATTCAGTGTTGGACTGAGGCTATAGAACACTTCTATTAGAAGAATATCACCAGCAAAGTGTCCACTTAACATTGAACTAGTTGCCTACTGCAGGTTTCATTATAGAAGTATAAGTATGCATGCCTGCATTATGCATGCGATATGTAGTGAAACAGAATGGAGACGGTAAATAATGTGTGGCAAATAATACAGTAAGAGATTCCATTCAAAAAAATCATGTTACTTGAAAGTTCACAAGAAGTGACTCTTTCCTAACATGTGCTAGCTTTTTTTTTTCATTTTGGAAACTGAAGAGATGTTCTGCTATCACTTTTTACCTGAAGGTGGAATCCACAATATGCTAATTGTTAGCCTCAAAATGCTTCCTACCCACTGACAGGCTAGAGAAAGTATGAAACACAAAAAATTGTTTTAGGTAAATATGGATGGAGAAGGCTTTTGGAAGGCTTTAAATGATAACAGAAAGGGACCTTTGTGGATGAATTTGTGAATCATAGAAACATTTAGGTTGGAAAAGACCTTTAAGTTCATTGAGTCCAACTGTAAACCTAACAGTGCCAATTCCACCTCTAAACCATGTCCTTCCACACCACTGTCTTTTAATACCTCCAGGGATGGTGACTAAACTACTTCCCTGGGCAGCCTGTTCCAGTGCTTGACAACCCCTTTTGGTGAAAAAAATTAAATAATGTTCAACCTAAATCTCCCCTGGAGCAACTTGAGTCTGTTTCCTCTTGTCCTATCACTTGCTACTTGAGAGAAGAGACTAACACCCACATTGCTACAACCTCCTTTTAGGCAAAATAAGTGAAACTGATATGAGGCAGAAACACTTTTTCAAACGGTAGTTTTGCAAGAAGCATCCAATGTTCAACCAGATACAGGAATATTGACAGAGGCTGTGTAGCAGAAGATTTAACAATGTAAGTGGTGATACATAGAGATTCTCTCAAACTTTGAAAGTTATAGCAACAACCTGAACTTGGTGGTTGATAGACTGCTAAGAAAAATGACAATGTATGTACTGGAAAGTCAGAGTAATAAATGGGAGAGGAAGTGACAACAAACATTAATTCATTTTAGATTATGAAACAATGCAAAGAAAAATAGTCACAGCATCCAAATAGAAAACAGCTGCAAATATTTATAAAAGAGAAATTAAAACTAGAGAGAAAAAAAAATAAAATTGTTTGGCTAACACTGAAGGTGAGGTTTTTCAGTGCATCCAGTCTGCTTTAACACAGGATGCTGCCAAAATGAACAGTCCTCTGCCATCCTCCTCTCCAGCAGCACGTTCCCAAACTCTCTCTCATATCACTTCTGTTTCTTGTACTTGCCTGTAAGTAATTACAATCCTTTCTTCCACCTGTGTAGTTTCAGTTAGTTGACTCAGCAGTTGCAGCATTGCTAGATTTAACCTGAGACAGAGGAACTAGGATGTCAGGATGCTGGGGAATGGTGAGACTGTCCTTTTTACTGGAAGCCTGAAATTTACTTCACTTATATCTGAACTATGCAATCATACTCCAAAGTAATCAGAAAGCTCTTTCTGTCCCCTCTCCCTTTTTAGACAAGGATCTTATGTTTCTGCATACCTTATACCTCAGGATGTTTCCACTATACAGAACCTTGTTTTGTCTAGAATGCTACATGATTTTATAGCCTGCTGTTTTGGTTTTGGTTTTAAGTCCTCCCATGGATCTAGCCAGGTTAAAACTTTCCTCTGAACTTCTCTTCTGCAGCAGCAGTTGCAAGACTAAAAACAACCTTGCCTATAAAGAGTAAAATTTGTTCCCTTCATGACTCTTGACTGGAACCATATATAATGGTAATCAATGACTTAAGGCTGACAATGGACTAGGCACAGTTGATTCTAAAATGTATTAGTTCTGAGTATAACATATCAAACCAAAATCTCCTCAATTTTTTTTTTAAATTGTAAATTCATCATAATATACTATCTAGCTAGGGATGGCAGTGATGGCTGTAGGAACTCTTATTGTAGAACAAAACATTTAATATGGAAGTGCTGCTGACTGCATAACAGATTAATTCTGTGAAGATGAATTATAGCAAGGGTGCAAAAAACATTTATTAATTAATATATATACATATTAAAAGGTTTATTAATTCCCATAGTCTTGCCTACTCAAATGGCTAACCTCACTTCCTGAAGCTATTTTTAAGTACAGTGTGATCTCTTTGGAATACTTACATGCACTATATCTGTGGATTTAATATAACAGCACTGCATAAATTCCTACAGAGAGATTATTGCAGTGACTATTTAAATTAGCGGACTCCAAATCTAATTACTGAATAGAATAGCCAAATTGTATCCATTAAAGTGTTATGATGAAAAAGGAGATATTTTGCAATGTTTCTACACTAGGTAATTATCTTATTATATAGGAAATTAAAGAAAGTTTAAAAAAGGGCAGAAAACCCAAAACATCCCAAATCCTAAGGAATAAAGTTTTTTACTTCCAAAGAGAGGAAACTATTCTCTCACTCCATTTCAGCTAGACTGTAACTTCAGTTTACAAGGCTGTTACATACATGGAGTCTGATAAATAAGGAAACTTACAAAATCAGAACAAAACCAAAAAATCATAAATTATTTCTTTCCCGCTCTCAAGAAACATTGGAAAGAAACAATTTTGTTGTGACTTAAAAAATATAGTGACAATGACATTACTTACACTCCATCTTTTTACTACTTTCAGGATCATAAAGAAATGCTTTTAATAAAGACATTGAAGGTAGAAATGAGAATTGTCAATAGAAATGCTGAAAAAGAAAGACCTCAGGGCAGATAAGAATGTTCATACTCCTACATCCCTGCATTTTCTCTAAAAAAAAAGTGAAAAAAGTGGCAATATAAAAATAAATTATGTTAAAAGAGTAAATTTCCATCATGTATGCATAAACATGGTAGTCTCATACACTTAAAAATTAGATAAATAGGTCAATTTTTTTTTTTCAGATTAAATCAACTTAATCTTTCATTGGAGGAAATTCTAGTTTACCAAGAATGAAGCTATACATCAAAACAGTATCTTAAGCAATCAGACTTTCTCACTGAAAAAAAAAGAAAACAAAAAGAAAAAAAAAAGGTATTTTAGAAAATAAACATCTGAGAAGCTCATTTTGGACCGGTTTCTTAAAATTTAGTTTGCATGTATTTGTATATTATGTTTTGTTTTGTCTCAGAGCTAACTCTTAAGGTTGGTCAGGCTCTGATCTGAATTTAAAGGTTTCATACCATAGGTTCTAATGAAATGCTAACATCTCTTATTTAACTCATGTGAAATGCATGCACCTTTGCCAAAGTTGTATCACCCTTATTCCTCTGTTTTGAATATCTTGTGTTACATTTAGAAACAGAAATTTAAGAACATTATTTTCTCCATTTCATTATCTTTGCCTTCCTTCATTGCTTTGTATTACATTGCCATTTGCCCATGACCAACATTCCAGCTATGCTTCTTACTCCTTCTCCACATATCTCATATAAATATCTTCCTTCAAATTTCCAGTGAAAGCCAATGCTTATGAAGTGATCTACTGAAAGTCCAACCATATGAACTTGAAGGAAACCAGGCAGACTTTCATGAGAAGCATTTGAAATTGTCAAGTCTATGTCAAAAACATGCAGTCTCTGGAATGTTCCTATTATCAAGCATTACAAATTCCAGTGGAAGAATTACTGCATTGCATTTTTGTCTGCAGATGTCTAAATATAGGTAGACATGTGGGATCTATGATGACATTTGGCAATAGAAGATAAAATAGGAGATGATAGAAAATATATTTGGTAAGCGGGACAAAGGAAATTAAAACAGAAAATCATTCCATATAGATATATGCATTCTGCTAAGTGGGGATGGAAAAACAGAGTAGTGCTTCCATCAGTGCACATTAAAGTAGTCTGAAACAAACAAAAATAAAACTGTATTCCTTCGTAGTAAATAGAATAATATACACAGAAATATCTAGAAAACAGATTTTTTCTTTCTGCTATGTGTCTGTCTAAGTACATAATTTACCCGGCACTTCTAACAATTAAAAAAAAAACCTGTTGTCTTGAATGAAATATGAAAGTTAATTTCTGAAGCAGGCTGTGATGAAGTATCACTATATGTAATTAAGACTTAAATATACAATCCTGACAATCGCTGGGCTTGTACCTCCTTTTCATGTGGATGCCAGCAGAGGCCTCTAGTCTGAAAAGTCCAGGAAGATGGTATTGGACTTATCTCTTTGTCAGGCCTTGATTTATAGATCCCTGTGTCTCTTCCTAATGTAGCTTTGGTATGGATATCAAATATTAATAAACTGTGTTTTAAAACTCTATGTACAAGTAAGTAAACTGCTTTTAAAATTCAGTATATATCATTTTAGCGATATAGAATTTGTGTTCTTTTTTCCTTTATATTTTCCCCATATGTATATACTGATCTTCAGAATATTGTTGTATTTGATACAGCCAACAACACCAGACTTGAGTCACCCTGGGAATTAAATTATATCATTATTATTACTATTTGATGTAGGAAAATGTTTCTTACAATTTACTCTTTCCCATTCACATCATCAATATTTACATTTCCAAAGATATATCTTTTATTTTTGCCACCTCAAAGTCTCAGTATATATATCTCCATTTCTCTGTTAACAATAATAATAATTAAAAATATTATATCATAATGTTTCAGAAGAAAATTCCCTTATTTTTCTATACTTGTGAGTTATTTTTCATGTCAGCTAGCTTCTTCAGAACCTACATTCCTACTCATATCTTGTCATTGCACGTGACTATGCAAGAAATTATGCAGATAAATTAGTAAAATTGAAGTGGTAAAGAAATATGTTCTACTGTTTGAGAACACCTGCACCAGCTGCTTATATTTATCATTATATAAAATGTGCTGAAGTCACCAAATTCATTTGTTAGAACAGCAGTAATTATTTCACTCATGTAGTGCAATTCATCTGCAGTCATGAGATCCTTCTTTCATTGGTGCATTTACATTACAAAGCATAACAGCTTCAGAAAATGAGAACTCTCACTTCATAACATGGTATTAAGCATCCTTAGTGGACAGCAAAATGTTATTTCCCCGTTCTCAGTAAATAACTTGTCTATATCCATGTGAAGAATTAGAGTATGTTTAGAAAAATACAGAATATGTTGCTTATCTTGGGTTCTGTTTGTTTTAAAGTGATGGTGGTGACTACATGGGAATATTTGTTAAAAATTCTATGGTTTGGGTTTGCTGGATTTTTAGTACTTATCCCAGTTAATGCAAATATTTTTGGTAATACAAGTGAATAATTTAAAATATGCAAAGCTAAATCTAAATATAGAATCCTGAAAGGGTTGGCCTGATTTTTTATAGTGCTGAATACAGAGTTCCTGTTCAAATTGTGCATTTCAAACTGTTACTTTATTTAACTGTAAAAGAGTATTTTTAGGGGGGGGAGGGGGATATAGTACATTTATTAATTTCCTTTCTATATATATATTGCTATTACAAATCTCTAGAACTGAAGGAGAAAGTTAATTGTGCCAGTAGTTTAGGCATCTGCTCATATGAAGCAGATGTGAGAAGGGCGGGGAAGGAAAGCATTTTAACATCTCTGTTTAAACAATTCTTAAGAATTCAAGCTCATTATGTCACCTTTATCCTCATAATCAACTAGTATAAAATAATTATTCTAAGATGTGATATTAATTCATGCAAAGATATTATTCCTAAAGTATGGATCACTTTTAAAATCACAAATTGCTGTATATGAATAAAGTTTGTGTGAGACAAAGGATTTTTTTCAAAAATATAGATAGATCACCTTGAGTAGCTTCACAGAAGTATTTAAATTCACGGACACCAAGGTAACATTTCTCCCCCTGTTTTGCTCTTAGTCATTCTAGTAGACATTTAAATTGTTGTAAATAAGATAAGAATTTGACTCATTTTTTATAGACATTTACTGTTCTCCAGCATTGTTGTATACTATTGAATAGTACCATTTATGGTGAGATGTAAGGCAGGTGTTTGTGAAAGTGTTGCTGCAGCAACAGGTGCTTCTGATTTTGGGCCTTTTTTGTTGGGTTTTTTGGTGGTTTCTTTTTTTAGGTTTGTTTTGGTTGTTGGTTTTTTTTAAGACCACCTGCAGTTGTTACCTAAAGGGAGATCACATGCTCGATCAACTACTTAATACCAGAACTGTGATGAAAGCTTGCCTCTTGTATAGCAATATGGAAGAAAAGATGAGAACAGGCTTTTCTCATTTAGAATGATTTAGGACTACTTTTCTTAGATGTGAAGATTCTGATAAGTCATTGTTAAGCCTTCAGAAATGATTTTGATCTATTCCCTAAAGACAGGTAAAGTCATCTTCTTGTTTCTTATATTACATTCCTTATTGGTAGACTGTAGCTTAGTCTTATTTGTATTTATATCTAATAGTAAGAGGTGTTACTGGTACAGTTAAGGAAAGGAAAATAATGCTATCATACAGAGTAGAATATAAAAGGAAGATTTAGAATAAATCAGTAATTTGTCTTTATAAAGAAAAAGCAGCATTGTATAGGGAGTCTGTTAGAGCTTTGGGGTTATATGTATTTTATTGTGGTAATGCTAGTGTTGAGTATAAAACACCAGTCTTTGTCACCCTTTGTGGTTTTGATCCCATAGTCTAAATTACACAGTATGCTTTTCAAAGTACGGCTGAGTCCTAAGGTTAGTCCATAAGGAGAAGTAACCACTTCCCGTAGTGTTCAATGCTGGTCTTAAATTACTTAAAATATGGACTTAGTGCAAGGAATGCCTTTGATAAATGACTCACTACTAATGAGATCTCTTGTGGTACTTGGCTACTGAATGAAATTAGAACACGCTGATGAATTTAGCATTGTGTTTTTGAGTGTTTACCTCTGGGATTGTTTGACATAGTCTTGACTTTTGCTATGATGATGCTAAGCACACTGTGGGACTTATTCAAGGCCATATGTTTTCATTTACTAATAAGTTTGTGGGGCAGTGTTGCCTGTGACACGTCATAGACTAATAGGTGTTGTTACTTCAGTATACTTGTAAAGAAATTCAGCTTTGTGGCATTTCTATTTGATGTCAGAATCTCTTTAATAGTTGATCATGCTGTTGTAGCTCACTGTTTGTACTTAGCTATGGGAGTATTTGCTTTCAAAGTATGCTTGTCTTTGTTTTATTACTTCTTTTCTGGCCAGAAAAGAATATATAACTCCTCATTGCCTCAGTATGCTTACAAATGAGAACATTTACGTGTCTAGATGTACTTGCCATAAAACTTGTAAAGGCTGTTACAGATATTGATGATGCATTCTCTTGATTCTTTGAGAATCATAAATGTTTTAAACAAGCCACTATTTTTCTTTAATGAAGACATTAGTCCTTTAAGTCTGCAGCTATCTGTGTGATCTCTTTAGTGCATTATAACCCATGTTACAGTCATTTGGTTTACTTGTGATCAAACCTAATAAACATAGTAATTGTCAATTCTTGCCTGTTATGCTTTAGCATATTTCATAATAGCATCTGTTACCTATAAAAAATAAGTGAAAACTTAAATTAGTGCACACATTTAAAGACAGATCAGGGCAAAAGATGAGAGACTAGGGTCTGTCCTGCAGGGAACAGGACGATTAGCTTCATAATGGACCTGAAATTCAGGAAAAAGTACTGAAGTAACTTTGCTAAAAGGAAGGTAGGACAGAGGAAAGAGAATTGCATTAGGTACTGACAGACAGATTTGGGAATTCAGAAGTCCATTAGTGACAAGATATGAAAGGAATAGGCTGGAGAAGGAACATAGAGTAAGAGAAGCTCACAAGGGGAACTGGAGAAATAGCTAGGCAAAGAAAAATAGTTCTTGTCTGTCTTGGCTGGGGAGAGTAGGATGAGGTAAGAAAGAAGATGGCCTTCATGGCCTTCAGTTTAGCCCTTGAGCCCTTTAAGTAAATTTATTAATGAGAACTCTCGTTTGGGAATATGTAGTAGTATATAGTAGTAAATAATTGTATCCCATCCAACTCAGACTAGATTTCCAAAATAAGCAGATACGTTGACCTTGTATTCCATTTGTCTTGACCCCTTTTCATTGTATTGGGGATAATAATAGATCTTTGTCTCAATGAATGCCTGTAGAAAATAATTAGAATTGGGAAGCATGCTGATTCTGTTGTGATGCATGCCACCAGGTGGGTCATGAGAGGAGCTGGTAGTTCTTTCCCAATTCATCTCAATAGCACACAGCAAAGAAGGCATGATGTCACCCATTAAATTATAAGAGTAAATAAAGTACTGAATGGTTTAATGTTAAATGATGTGGCTATACATTTTAAGTATGTGTAAAAATGGTATCTGTTCAAGAGGTGTTATTAAATTTGCAGAAGCAATCTTAATTCTATTAAATCTTACCTTTTGGGTGTCTTAGTTTACAACAGTAACACTGTTTTTGCCTACACTTCAGGGAGTTGTGGAGTGTGTGTCAGAGAATGTGGTTTGTGACCGGTAACCTGAGAGGTGACTTGGTAAATCTGGCAAGTGTCTTTCCTATATTTGATAAAAATTTGGGATTATGTAACCTTGTGTTTAACTAGAACATGTCTTTCTCAGTGTGCATTATTTATGTGTAAAACCTGCTTTATAGGATTTCCTATGCCTCTGCAATGCCTTCTGAGTATGTACACATAGACATATGTCTGGATTTCCAAAGTGTAACACAAGCTGTCTCCTGGTTAGTGTCTCACCTTGTGTTAGAAGTCCATGTAGTGCCCCAGCTGTAGTAACATGTTCTGGTAGTACCACCAGTATACTGTTACTGGTAGAAACAAGAGCAGAAGTCTTGCTAGCCTCAGATGTCTATGCAATGTCTGGTTGCAAGTATGAAACCTATGGCTTGACTTCAAACAAAATACAGTATCTGGTACATAAGATATAAGCCTTGAAAAAAATTATTCATTCTTTGGTTGTGTGAGCTTGTGGGCTTTTTTTCCTTGCTTTTGGGATATATGAGGTTTCTGGGTTGGATGATCATGTATATTTTGAATTCAATTCTCAAAAGAGAAACCAGCAAGAAGACAAATGAGTAGTTTGAGCTGCAGAGGGGAATAACATGTTCTTCATCTGTGTATCTGTACTGAAATGACTAAGATTACAAGTCTCTTGAGAAGTACACTTCTGGGTGGTGGGTATTTTTAATGACAAACTTATCCAACTTTTAATGATCTGTTGTGAATTTTTCCTCTGGAAATGTGACTTCTGGAAAAGCAATCATTTCTTACAGAATACTTCAATTTTCCTGAAATTATAGTTTAGTTTCCCCTTGTGTTTTGTTTTTGGTTTTGTTTGTTTGTTTTTCCTTATCCGCTCCCCTGTTCTTTCCCCTCTGCCAAGCTGGATGTGTGGGTGGGCCCCTTATTCTTTACTGGGATTGATGTCTTCGTTATGGGGAGTGAGAGGCTATTAGCTTTTACTTTATCCATGTTGCATTAGGGTTTTCTCTGTTAGCTAGAGGGAACATTATATGAAATATAATTTGTTCACAGAAGAATAAAAATAAGAATCTGATATAGAGCTCTCATTATGAGTCAAGTCACTCTAAGGAAATATCATTTAATCCTCATGTGTCTTGATTTTTATTTTTCTTTTCCAAAGCAAACAAAAAACCAAAACAAACCCAAACAAATAAAACACAAAACAAACAAACAAAACCCCCCAAAACCCCAATGCTAACTTGAATTACTGAACAACAGCAAAAAAAATAAAAGTCTTCTTGTTAATATAAAAAACATTCACTTAATTTAATTGAACTATGAAAATGAATTAATTGTTTCGGAATTTCAACATTTTGTCCTGGTCTAAGATAAAAACTAATCTTGAAATACTTCAGTTTTCTTAAGAATAGACATTCCTACTTCTGCATAGTTTCTTCAAGTTCCATTTGTTAAGTGGCCAGAATTGGACAATTTTTTTTTCATTCCCACAGTTATTCATATAAGTCCTTCCTACCATGCTCCTTTCCAGACCTTACTTTCCTCAGAAGCCGCACTTTAAGGGAGTGGGCTCTGAGGCTGAATTTCTGCTTATGTGCTGGGACACAAGTTGTTCTCCCACAAGGTACTGATCTCTGATCACTTCAGCTAGTGGTTCAGTGAAGACAGGGATGTGGGAGGGGATACCTTGCTGATAGCCTGGAAGTCTGGTTCCCATGAACTCTGATTTGATGCTGAAGGGAGATCTGCTAGAAGGAGTGATTATTAACAGATAGATTCTTTGTTGTTGTGAAAAACAATAGCCAATGTTAATTTAATCCAAGCTGTAATCGTTATGACTGGATAACCAAATATTTTCTATAATTGGCCTTGGGACCATTTTATCCTTTCTGATGACTGTTCGGTTTACAACTATTCAACTAGCATGCAAATACAACGACTGGTTGAGTTCAGAAAGAAATTGTACTAATACAGGGTTGGTTGGTTTTGTGCTTAATTTCTTTTATTTTATATTATAAACTGTTGTAGTTAGAGATTTGCTTTACTTTCTTTGAACTGTAGTATTTGTTTTAGTGATCAAAGACAGAAGAAAAAACACTGTATATTAGCGATACAATGTACCTTAAATTTCCTTTAGAGCTTAATATAATTGCTAACAACAAGTATGTATAGATTGTACTGAGAAAGATTGAAGTTATTTGTAGTATCTTTTGCTCACAGGAATCCAGTGCAAGCAGAACACTGAATAAGCAGTGCATAGAGAGTAACGTGAAAGGGTCATAGGACTGCACACAGTAGAGAGACAATGCATTTACATTCCATCTGGATGTTGAACGAAGCTTTTATTTTCCTTATATTCCCAGTACCAGGTTTACAAACAGTTTCTTTCTTCTCCTTTAATCTCTGTTTGTTCTTCCTTTAATAATCTTCCTATTTAGTTTTTAAAGGATTTCTTGGTCTAAACTACACTTATAAAATCTTTAGAAATAATATTGAATACTTCTGAAAACTTAAAGATGTATTACCATTATTTAGCTAACTAGACATGTCTTTGCTCTTATTGAAACCTTCAAGCATATTTCTATCTATAGGATTTTATAGTTATTATGATGTATCTCTGTACTTGACAGTATTAGCCAGGTCACTGCTGGTCTGAGTGTAGTATGAATACTAAAGGCAAAGTTTTCAGTCTAAGTATAGTACAGGAAGCAGCAGGTGTGCACAACAAAAATGAATCAAAAAAAGCATTATGACAGAGTATATGATACTTTGAGACTTTACTGAGCTACACAGCAAACCAGGGTCTTGTCATGCTGCCATCAGACTTTTGCTAAATACCAAGAAGAGACATGACACTCAATACTGGCCCACTTTTTACTGGTCTTTTAAGGTTTTGAGGATCCCAGGTGTATGCATTGAGTTATAGAGCCAGCTTGCTCCTTCAGTATGATGAATGTTTCATTTTTCATATGAATTAAGCTAGTTTAATAGATGAGTTTGAAGGACAGATGCTACAACTTAGGTGAAGGAACCCTCATGTAAGATCAACAAAAAAGAAATTGGAGAAAGGAGAAATATTTGCATATGCTGTAAAGCTTTTTGTTTTGTTTAGTTTAGGAAATATAATACACTAGGACCTCAAACACAATTGCAAATATGATTCTTACTTCCATAAGTCCATAACATTTTGAATAAGTTCTTTCACATTCTTAAGGGGCCTTTTCAACTGTTTCTACAAGAGTCGCAAATTCATTTGTAACTGAAGAAAAAAAAAAATCAACTGTGGAACTCATGTTGTTATTGGAGATTCAAAATTCATAGGCAGTTAAATTGAGGTTTGGATAGTATTAACCTTAAAAACTGCTTTATCCTCTAATGGTACAATTTAAAATCTTATGTTAAATTCAATGCAGTTATAGAGAAGAAGTTCATCATTACCCTCATTAGGATGAAGACTTACTCTTTCTGCAGAGGAAAGGAGGAAAATGCTGGGGGGCGGGACAGGCACAAAGGGGCATATCACATAACTTAGTTTTTTCATTGATTCTACTTGCAGATCTGTCCAAAAGCCTGGTGAGATGTAGAAGTTCACTAGTTTTACCATGTACTCTTCTTCCAAGAGGATTGTCTTAAAACCGGCATTTTTATCAATATGTATCAAAACCAAATGCTTTTGTCTGTTCAGTGTAGGGATAAGTTCATGTCTAGGACTGTCTGTGTTTTTTCTTCTGTTAACAAATAGAAGTTGAAATGATCACCATTCAGTTATGAACTTGTATTTCATTAAAAGTTACTGACTTTGTTGTATTATGAAACTTGATGCCCTTCATAAATTTCCAGGTTGTGATATATTGTAAGAAGCACTAATAACTAAAAAGTGAAAACATATGTGATCACTTCTTAGTCTTCTGAAATATATTGGAGAATTTTTAGTTAGATGTATTCAATTAAGGAAAAGGGTATGAATACTTTTAGATTTTGTATAAGAATATGATGCCCTAATAACTAGGGAATGCTGGTATTAGGATTCATTAAGATTAAAAAAAAAATCTGTTGGTAGTGTTTTATATACACTGCATTTTCTATTGTAGGAAAATGTGTTCATGAAAATAGGATTTAATATGGTTTGTCACATATAACTGTACTTATCAAGTGCTTTATGAAAAAGGAAGACCAAGAGGCTACTTTCTGATTCTCTTCTTTGTCACCACTTCCAATATGATAGAGTCGTAGAATATTAGCTTGGAGAGGACCTCAAGGATCTTATGTTTCAAACTTTCTGAGCAAAAGCATGGCCTAGACAAGATGGCCTAGCACCCTGTACAGCCAAATATTAAAAGCGTCCGATCTTGGGGAATCTCCACTTCCCTGGGGAGATTATTCCAATGGCTGATTTTTCTCATTGTGAAAAATTTTCCTCCGGCATCTGATTAGAATCTCCTTTAAAGATCTTCTTTAAAGCCACCCTTTAAATAATGGCACATGCAGATAAGGTGTGTCCCTAAACCTTCTTTTCTCAAGACTGAACAAGTCCAGTTCTCAGCCTTTCCTCATATGGCAGCTTCCTATTCCTCTCTGTAAACCTTCTCTGGACACTTTCCAGCCTGTCCACATATTTTTTTGTATAGCAGGAAACAAAACTGAATACAGTATTCCAGGCTGTGTCCTGAACAGCACTGAACAGAGTGGGATGACTTCTTATCTCTGCTGGTGATGCCATTGTTGATGCAACCCAGAATCCTGTTGACTTGCTTTGCTGCAGCAGCACGCTGCTTATTCATATTGAGCTTGTTGTCCACCAGGACCCGCTGGTCCACCTCCAGGCAGATCCCAGCCTGTGCTGCCCTCCTGGATGATGTTTTCCCAGGTGCAAGACCTTACACTTGTCCCTTTTGAACTCTGAGACTCTTGTTAGCCCTCTCTTCCAAACTACATCTTCCTGCAAGGTGTCTGGTTTCCCACTTAGTTTGGTATCATTTGCAAACTTCATCAGGGTACACTTGATCCCATCATCCAGTCCATTATGAAGACATTAAACAGTGTTGGTCCCAATATTAATTTCTGGGGGGCCCCCCTTGTGACAGGTTGCCAGTTTGAAAAGGAACAATTTATCACCACCCTCTGGGTGTGACTGATCAGTCAGTTCCCCACCCACTGCACAGGCCCCTTTGTCTAGACTGTAGCTCAGTATTTGGTATTCACGCTATATGGAGGTAGGGGTCTGTTTACTTAAGGCAATTCTAACTAAGGAAAAACTCAACTAGATGAGAGAATATAAAGACTGCTAAATTAAATGCTTCATGAAGGCCATTAAAAAGTAGAAATGTCAGGTCTGTAAAAAGTATGAGAACACAGAAAATAAATTGCATCTTCATATACAAATTTTAAGACAATCAACAGATATTTATTGATTTTCTTTTTTGACATAGAAATAATTTTGTACTGTTTTGAATATGTTCCAAACAATTAAAAAACAGCCTCAGAATTATAAGTCTCAATTAAAAAGCATTTGGAAGAAGTTGTGTTTGTTTATTTTTCAAGTAAGCTGTGACATAACCTCTGTCCTTTCAGATTTTAATATTTATTTATTTAATATTTTATTTCATGAGCTTTAAGATAAAAGAAACATAAATGCCATGGAAAAC
>WUAM01000425.1:1759427-1771863 GCA_024336885.1 Actenoides hombroni | reverse complement strand
ACCTTTCCAGCTCTCAGTGCAAAGCACAGCACTGGGAGGGCTGCTATGGGGAAAATTAACTCCAGCTCAGTCAGACCAAATACAGTGACTTACAAAAGAGGAATGGGAATTGAGTAATTGAGTTTTCTGGGACTACCTTGTCCCAAACATGTCCCCTGTGCTCCCTCAAAAACTATGTGTTTGTATTGTATTCCTGAGGAACTATATCTTCTTGTGTACTTAATAAGAAAAAGTGTGTGTGTTTGCGTACATGTTTCCAAAGTTCCCTGGCAAATGTTGTATTACTGTCTGTCAAATGGTCTCCAGAGATTTAAACTGTAGACTGAAATTATATCAATTAGAAATGTTGAACCCTAGGGGAGATCAGATGCCTCTAGGAATGTGAATTGAGTGAGATGCTGGTCAACATCTGAAGGCAAGAATGATTTGTCTATGGAGTCGTGTGTCATGCAGTGATGTGTCAGGCTGGGAGTCCACGTTGTTGGAATACACCTGAGAGACCAGGGTAAGAGACTGTTTTATACCATTAGCAATCCTGAAGATATTAATCACAGGTAATATGCAGATATTATTTGAACCAGTTTTGGGTTCTGTGTTTTTATTCACTCAAAAATGAAGTCAAGTTGTACAGACTGCGGAAATCAGTAAGAGCAGATGAAATCCGGTCTGTAACCTATTATCCATACCAGCTATTTTCCACTGCTCTCAGTTGACCCTTAACTTGCCCTTTATGAGTAGATTAATATCACTATTTCAGTAGTAATTGGATGAATGGTCATGCTGCAGATTACTGTGCCACAAACTGTTACACTGGGGTCTGATGACTGCAGTAGAAATGTTCGTATATAAGATCTGTTTCCAGTGGGAGGTTAGTTTGGTAATATCACCTGGCCTTATTAGCTGGTATCATTCTTGGTAATATCATTAGGAAGAGACTGTTAAGTAAGACATTTAAGCATAGTTTCCTGCAAATAAAGTACTGTACATGTAGATACTACTATATAAATACAGATAATAAATTATGTTGCTATTAATAATGTAATATATTTTCTATGGTAAACAATTGAAATAAGATTTGTATTTAAGCAATAGAAATCTCTGTCAAGTGCTAGGATAGAAATTACTATGTCTTTGGAATAAATAACCAAATGCCATTTGTTTTATTTTAAGAACAAGTGAACTCTCACAAGGTTAGTGAGGTAGAATGGGATAAAAGGTTGAAATGCAACATATGGTGGTTGTGGAAAAGGAGAAATGCTCCCTCTCAATATTGCAAAGTGTTTTTCCCAAGATTTGGACAGTGTTTGCAGAGCGGGAAGATATAGTATCGGATTTACAATTTAGATTGCATTTCATATTATGGTTGGAAAATAATACTTGTTAGTGCATGACTTCTGACCTGTTTTTTTTGATAGTGACCACATGATCAGTTTAGGAAATAGGGCAAGGAAAAGTTTCCCTTGCTCCTGCCAGAAATGATCACAATAATAGTTCCTATGAACACAAGAACTGCAGGCTAGTCTGGAGCTTTCCAGTTGTCCATGACATCCTGAGTTCTCATTTTTTCTCCTTGTATATGTGAGAAATAGCCCTAGGAGAAAGCATATTTTATGAAGGTTGTTATTACTAGACTCACACAGCTTAACCTCTCTTTCCATTTAGAAATGTGTACAAAGAGTAAAATAAAAGCAGCTTCATTATATTTTAGAGCTTGGACTCTGTTTGTCCGATTATCAGGCTTTGGCGATCTAGGATCACATGCTGCCTGGAATGCTGTCATAGCAACTGAGGATATTATCCACATGCTACTATTTCTTAAATTAGGCAAGCCAGACTATTGGTCTTTATATCCTGCAGTAGCAGAAATAAGTTACAGGTCATGTCACTATAGCTGGATGACTGAAAATAAGTCTAATGACCAGTGACATTCATAGTCATCAGTTTGACAACTGGTGCAGATGTCAGCAGTGATATGTCTGGCTGTTGACAGGCTTAAGCAGCCCTTATTCTTCTGAGCATATGGTTTCACACAACTGCACCACTGAGTCACACTAACAGTGTTCTTGGATAAAACTGAGAGGAAGCAAGTTTAAATGATGGAAAAAGCAAAGACCTTGAAAATTATTTATCTACATAGCAGAGAACAAACACTTACTGTTTCATAGTTATTTGAGGCTTTTACAAAATAAAAGGTTTTATTTATGAAAATAATATCACCTGAAGACAGAGCCAAAGAGGGAAAGTTACAGGTCTAGTTGCTTACTATTTAGTTCCAAGACTGACTATGGCAGACTGTGATAAAATATATCAATACCATATGTGGTTTCAGCTTTCTTCATAGTACACATTATTGCTATTATAGGTTTGCTGTTTGTTTTTATTGTTTGTTTTTTCCCAACATTGCTACAGAGAGTAAGGTGTCTTCTACATCTGGTATATTGTTCAGGAAAATGAAAATTCCCAAATGTTTTCCTTCCATTGCACTTGTACTTCTTTTCTAATTGCCCTTCTCATTTATCACAAGCACCAAATCCTTTGTTTCCTTTCTCTGTTGGTAGCTTTGCATATGTCACACCACTATACTGCTTCGTTTAATGATTTGGCGTTGTTTATATGACTAATCCTGCTATTTGCTGTTATAATCTCAAAACATGTTGCTGCTTATCAGAAAGAGTGATAGACTCCAGAAATGCGCTTACTTTTTCCTCTCCTGTTCTAAGGTAATAGATTTACACTTAAGCTACTGTTGTAAAATTCACGTAATATTTAAACATAGAGCAACTCTCCGAAGTAACCCAAAGCTGGTTTCAGCAGTTTCAGTAAGGTCTCAGGCAGTTACTTTTTTTCTTTTTTTTTTTTTTCCTGTCATAGTGGTAACAGTCATTCTGGTAACAATGGATCTTTAATTATTGGTGCTGTTGGAGATTTGATCAAATAAATAGCAGTGAGATATGGCCTAGGATGTATATAGCTCATTCAGCATTGTGGTTTCTGTCTTCAGCGTGATTTATTAAATAGAATCACTTGATTGTCGCAGGTTTTATATTGTTATAAACGTTTAATGAATTTTCACTGGAATTTGAATTTCAAATCCAAAGCAAGAAGAATTCTAATGGTTTCTGAGAATTAAGATAGAGAAGAATTCATCTGGTGTCCTTTTGTATATTTTCTTGTTTACCATTTGTTGATTTGTGGGTACTTAATTGAGGATCCTCTGATTATCAGCATGGATTGATCTCATTGCACTCCAGGAATTCTAAACAGTGGGCCAAACGTTTTAAGAATCAGCAGAGGCATCGATAGCATACTAGCATGAAGAATAATAATAGCAAAAAGCTTATCTACAAGGAGCAAATGAAAAAATCAGACTTCCCTTTCTTGTTCTGAAGAAAAAATTCATGCTGAGGCACATAATGTGTTGGTAGATAGCAACAGACTTGTAAGTGTCTTCAATTTATTTGGATCGTCAGGTGATATGATGTATAAACTGTAACACTATATGTGATAAAGGAGCTAAGGATCCTTTGAAAATATTTTAATTCAGTGTACAGATTATTATTCTTCCAAAACTTACCTTTGCCTGAAGGGATAGTTCAATTTATAAATCTGTTTGTGACACTATTGTATATTTTGGTCAGGTATGTGCAAGAGAAGAACAGGAATGAGTAGTAGACTTAGAAAAATAGAGGGGCCTTTTCTTAATTGGTCAGAAAAATAAATTACAAGATTTCAGGTGCTGTAAATCAGGATACGATAATGGATAAAATGTTAAAGCATTTAATGTGAGGCAGAGTACAGAGATCTAAAATTAAGTAGACTAATGAAAGAGATGAAGCAGATTCACTGTTTTCATAATTACATGACAAAACTATCTTTATGCTGAGGTAACCCTTGTGTTCTACTACAGTGTACTACCAATAGTAAGTGGTCAAGTAAGCCCATTTGTTTTTTCACAGTTTCTGTTTACAATACCTTCTTTACAAACTTGAGTTTAGGTGTAGATTAACTTTTGGACTGACTTTTTTCTGTATCAGTGTTCTAACTGAGTCTGAATAATTTTGACGTTTTCAATTTATTTTCTTCAACACATTCTCAGGATGAGAAAAGATATGTGGGTTGTTTTGGTTTTGTTTGTTTGGTTGGGTTGTTGTTTTTTTTGTTTTTTGCATCATGGGAATGAGAAGAGAAAATAAAAGAAAAATTGATGACTTTTCTTTAGAAAATGCAACCAACATTGTAGAAAGCGCAAGACACGTGTCTGTTTAAAAGCATGATCTGTACAGATGTATTTCCCAGGACTCTGTGAAACACCCCAGTATGACCAAGCTAGGAGCTTTTGAAAACCACATTTTACATGTTCCTATTAAACGCTTGGTTGAATTTCGCAAGTACATGCCCTGAAGTTTCCAACCAAATGAGCTTATTCCAGTTCAAGGCTGCACAGGGTTTTCCTTAAAATTACAGTTTGAGGTTGCTTCAGACTATGCTTGGTCCAGTTCTGTGCTTCTTCTATGTCTCACATGCAGTATACTACACGTGAAATGAAGATGATGGTACAAAACTTTAAATAGATAAATAAAATTTACCTCATTAGTTGTAGAGAATTGGACCTAATATGAATAGAAAAATGGGCTTAGAACTTGATGGGAGAGGCAGTGAAATTCTGATCAGCAAAGGGATTAAGACTTAATGATGGATAGCACCTCTATAGTGATAGACAGGGTGTTGGGACTGGAATTTAGGCAAGAACATGAAGTGATGGCTAGGAGCCAGTTTGGATTACTAGAAGTGACTGATACTGAGACCTTAGAGATGAAAGATGAGATTGAGATTTGATGAGAAAGTTTGGACAACTAGTCCTTACTGGAAGGGGAAGGGACAAGAATCAAGATTACAGAATTGAATGCTTTTAAAAGGAAAGGGAATTAACTGGCAATGTGGGCTGTAAAGAAAAAAGCATAACCTTGATTTGGAAGAAGAGGTGAAAGAAATAAGAAAGGGATCCAGAACGGGTCATGAGACCTGTAATGCTGCATCTTGAGGAGTGAGCAGAGGCCACACTGCACAAGGGAGTGGGATGGAAATGAGGTGGTGGCTTCAGTGCATGATGAGAGTGAGGCTGGGATAGGAAATTAGGTAGAAGTAGAAAAGGATCAGGATAAGAATAAGTATTGCAGGAATTAGCATTAGAAAGAAAAGGTAGAAAAATTCGTCCCCTCTCAAAATCTTTGCCCTTCTATATTCTGAATTAGAATAGAAACTTCCTTGGCCTCACTGTAACTTTTGGGCATGAGCAGGCATTGGACAATATATCTCCCTGTACTACAAACAGAAGCCCAGTGGGATTATCCCAAGGCAAGACCACATCTAGAAGAATTTTTCTGCAGCATCTGGGATGAAAGACACCTAGGAACTGTGCTTTATGGAAAAATTAGGGATAGCTATAAACTCTACTGGTCATCCAGTGTTTGTTTACGGTTGGACTTGATGATCTTAAAGGTCTTTTCCAACCTAAATTATTCTATGGTCCTATGATTCAGCCCCATCTGTAATAGTAATCACATAGTATTTGTTTCTAAGAGATTTGCATAAAAATAAGTTAAAATGAGGGATTGTATAAACATTTTTCATGTTTAAGCAAGGAATTTGAGAAGGAGAAAGGATAAGAAAAAAATTAATAAAAAAATGCATGCTGTTCTGAAGAAATATCTGTGCCAAAGAGATTCCATGTGATACTGTGCAAATGTTTCCTCAGTTCCTGATTTGATTCCGTAGAATCTGACTGGAATGCACTCAAAGGATTTTGACTTTACCAACTGTTCTTTCGTAACTGGATGCTCTGACAAGGATTTCAAATAAGATACAAGAAAGGAGACATTTCTGACCTGAATTCTCAATTCTCTGTTTTGAATCAGTACATTACTGTCCCCTTTGTACATAAAGGGTGGCTTGGGATGTACAAGATATGTAAGGAATACATCACTGAAAAGGCCATCCTCTGAGCTGTGAAGGTGAAGTAAAACATAGATTCTTGTAATGGGAATGCCTTCTATCCTTTTTGCTCATTGAAATAAAAGTCTTGTGTGGGGGTGGTGATATGGGGTACGTGGCAAAAGACTTTTGTCAGAATTGATGTGCAGAAGATGACTCTACGTCCTGGAAGAGTGTATTCTGTCACTTCCCCATCTTCGCAGTGCTGAATTTTGCAATCATAGCCATGCTTTTTCAACATGGAGTTGTGCAGGTAATCATGTCAGCTTGATCTGTAACTGAGTCACACTTACAATAATAAATTTGCCAGTGTGTTAAGTCACACTATGTGAATGTGTGAAGTAGATAGATGCAGATCATGTTTTCGTTAGGGACATTTAAGTGTTTAGAGTCTCTGAAGAGTGTACATGGAAGGCCAAGAGCTGTATTTTCCTTCGTCATACAAGTATTTTCCTTGTGATAGATTGTTCCAGTCTCTAGCCCCAGGCCTGAAATACACACGGAAATTTTTGCTATGGATATCACAGGTTTTTAATGTTTTGCAATCCAGGAGAGTGCTTTTTAACTTTCTTTTGCTGTGGAACTTAAGTTTAACAAAAATAATTAAAGCTTATGTAACTAGCATAATTATTTTGTTATTTTGACAGTTTGAGGGGAAAGGCTTGGGGGGACAATGTAGGCAAAACCTGGGACTCCTGCCAGCTTTCCAGACTGCTTACACACAAAACCTCTTAAAAAATTAGGTTGAACATGATAAATACACTTCCTGCTTCATATTTACTCTGAGAAAGCTCTTAATCTTACCTGTCTCCCCTCAGAGAAGAGAGATAGATAATCTAATAAGCTCTGTGTGCGTGTTTTTTGTCTTGGTTTTTTTTTGTGCTTAAATAAGTTAATGTGATATTTTCCACAAGTATTTCATGTCTATGTGGTTTAGTCTTAGAAATGAAGTAGCACTGAGAATAGACTCAGCAATGGCTTTAAGAATAGTATTTGTTTGTTGGGTTGTTTTTTTGTTTTACTACCTGGTGTACAGATAGACATCAATGGTGCGAAATGTGTAACAGGGGAAAAGATGAGTTGAAAAATGCATAACCTTTCAAATTTGATTTAAGGGGAAAAATATTATCATCCTTCCTATTGACAATTAATCCCTCAGACTGAGAGTGTAGGGCAGCTCCTATACTTTTGCATGGCTTATAATACGCAGACTCAGTCTTGAATATGCAGCATCCCAGGTGTATTTATCTTACAAAGCACACTTTCTTCCACTGCTCTTGCCTTTGATTGCTGTGTCTAGTGTAAGAACTTACTGAACTTATCTATGTAGAAATAAACAAGTTAAACCTATCAGATCTCTTATGTTTTGATTCAAGGATATGTCACGTTATAGTCCCACTTCCTTTCCTCACAGTCTCAGCATCCTTGCCACAAGTATTTTAGGAACTAATTTCTATTCTTTCATTCTTTGAAGCTTAATTGACTGTTGTAAGACCTACTTGTGTAATAATATTTCTTTGTGTGAATTCTTAACTTCAGAATGTATAAATATATCAATGACTCCAGTGTGTGTATATAATGAATGTATTATTTCAGTGTAAGTAGATGTTTTCTCTCAGGTTAATGATGTCTTTACATCTGAAAATACTTGTATTAAGGTGAAATGACCGAACAGTATCTATAAGCAGCTGCTACAACAAGCATCACTTAATATTTCACAATTAAATGTAACTCTAATGAGGTCTCTATGTCACCAGTGAAAATGAGAATAGAGGAAAAGGTAGGACCAAAGAAGAATATTCTGCTCTTCTGTAGAGCTATGTGGCCTAGTAACATTTCCTTCCATTGCCCTGATAAACAAAGAAAAAAGAGCAGTTATATTTTCTGCTTACAACTTCAGAGTAATTGATTCTGATGCTGTTAGCAGAAAGCTTCTTCTACTCTTATTATACTTATGAATTAGTAGAAATGCTTTTTTAGTAAGTAGACCTGGGCAAACAGTCTTCATTATTGTAGTAGTCTTGCAATATAGAAGCAGTCTAATCAAAGATGAAATGTTGAGTAGACAAATGGCAATAATTTTCTAAACATTAGGTGTTACATTCAAAATAAAATACAACAAATACTAAAAGAATAGAGAATGTAGTGGGAACAAAAGAAGGAAGTGAGTTGCTTTGTAATAACTTTTCAAGTGGTAACAAATTTCAGATATAGTAACACAGATTCACATATTACTCTAGGCAGAGTTGTTGCTGTCAGCTGCTCTAGTAAAAAATGTGCTTAAATCAGACAGCTGTGAAAAAGGGAGTATATCAGGTATGAGAGACCGTAATTTTATAGCTGTTGTCACTAATACTGAAAGGAATTGAATTGCTCATTTACTTTAAGATAACATATACTATAAAACAGCTTTTGATGGACTAGCCTTTCTTCTTAATTATTCCTCTCTGTGGTTTCTGTTTTGGTTTCTTTTTGTTGGTTGTTCCATATCCCCTTAGAATCATCTGGGAAGCCACACAAATGATGACTTAATGTATGTATACTGGAGGGACTGTATATACCCCACCACCCCCCATGTTAACTGTGCTTTCTATATGAGAAAAATATGTCTAGTCTAAGGAAAAATTATGAAGAGGGAACTTCTATAATAGTGCAGAAAAAAACCCAAACAAACAAAAATTACTTTGTTTAAAAAATGATGTAAATTTTTTTCTAGTTAGATAATTTCTGAAAAGAGATTTGTGATATTGGAAAAAAGTTCTCTTTCTGACTTTCTCACAGCTTGCCTACTTCTGGTAAAGATGATCTTCTTTATTCTTCTAGTTCACTCTTTGTGTTTCCTTTGGTGAAATGTATTCAATATGGACACACTTCACAGAATTGATATTTTACATTAAAGTTGTTTGACGGTAGACATTAAAAAAAAACAAAAAAACCCAACCCAAACCACAGAAACCCCAAAACTTAAAGCAAATACAACTTCAGAACATAGGCAGGGCAATGCAGTTTGGAATGAAACATTGAAGGCATTAGTCATTTGAGTTAGACAAGTTGACTTTAGATAGTGTAGGTGGAAATGTAGTGAGGATTTCTACATTTAGTCCTCTAGTGTAGCCTCAGCAAAAATATTTGTCTGACTCCTGCTGGCAGTCAGTATTGTACATAAACTGGCACTGTTCCCGCTATGTTTTGAATGGCTAAAAGAATGCTGTTGAAATTACAAGCTGAAGAATACAGAATACTTTTCATTTTATGTAAATTGAGAAATCTGATGAATTTAGGCAATAACTCCATTTCCAGAATTTGGAGGTGGAGTACTCAGATTTAGCACATTAATTTGAAGCCCTGAAATGTGCACGTTTTGCTCTAATTCATATCCCAAGCAATGCTCTGATAACATTAACTCTTGTGTATTCCTTTTTGTTGGCAGCAATTTTACTCTTTTCTCCATTCTGATACCTGTTTTCAAGCTTAGTAGAGGCCAGTCCATTACTGAATTATAGATGAGACATATTTCACTGTTTCATGAGAGGTCTTTTGCATCTTAGTCTCTGGAACAAAGAAATTAAGATGATGAGATAATCCACAAAACAGCATTTTATTTCCTTTGGAAATAATAATGAATGCAGGGTAAATAAATTTTGAGAATTCTTGTCCTTCAGCTTTTGAAAACTAACACTTTTTAACTGTAAAAGCTTGCAACCCCTTGTGGTTCATGGTTGGGGTTTTTTTTTGTTTGTTTGGGGTTTTTTTTGTTTATTTGTTTGTTTTGTTTTTGTTTTTTTTTTTAACAAATCCACTTTTTTACAGCTTGCATGAGGATTTTTTAAAAATTTATTTTATTACTTCAAAAGTGAGTAAATAATAATAAAATTGTATGTGCTTCTGTAATGACCACTACACATTCAAGTCTAGCTGGGTTAAACAGGAGACTGGACAAACAGAAGAGACATGCATCTCAAATCACGAAGTATGAAAACCAAATCAGGCATAGGAAATGTAGCTGGGTGTTACGAAGAGATGAACTAGGAATTATTGTCTATGCTTGTCCTAATTTTCTTCTTTACTAGGCATCTGCTTGTAGCCACATCTAAAAGCTGAATGATGGTCTATAGAAATTGTTAGTATGAACTAATATGACTATCTGTATGATCATACATTCTTCTGTTAGAACTTCTGTGTAAATTCTAGTAATTAATGCAAAGAACTTTAGCATTCAGAGAAAAATACAGGATTATCTGACTTAAATTGCAGATGATTCTGAAACTGTTTAGCATATAGTATGCTTGGATTCAACATATTAAAAGTAGTATTTCCTAGAATTTTAATAGTCTGCTACAAAATCAGTCAAACTGGATTTTCTTAGTATGCAATCTCTCTTTTAAATCTTGTTAAAAAGTTTCCAAAAAATGTATTCAGTTTACTTCTGTTGACCAAATAAATAGTGTTTCCTACCTCAGTATAATAAAGTCTTCAAAGAAATTTCCATTATCAGTTTAAGTGCTGGAATGGAGGTTGCAACACAGCATATGTGCGTAATCAAGGTTGCCCTTTGGTCCTGGTCCCTAGAAATATCCATGATCTAAAGTGTTTAGTTTGAAACAATTGTAGTTTTATGTCTTCTGGCAAAGGAAGTTAAAAGAGAACAAGAAGGGTTTCTTCAAATATATCAATGGTAAAAGGAAGACTAGGGAAAATGTGGGCCCCCTGCTGAATGAGGTGGGACCCCTGGTAACAGAAGATGCAGAGAAGGCCAAGTTACTGAATGCTTTCTTTGCTTCAATTTTTACATCTAAGACCAGCCCTCAGGAATACCAGACCCTGGAGGTAAGAGAAAAGCTTGGAGGGAGGAAAACTCTACACTGGTTGATGAGGATTGGGTTAGAAATCACTTGGTTAAACTGAACACCCACAATTCCATGGGCCACAGTGGGATGCACCTGTGAATGCTGAGGGAGATGTCTGATGCTGTTGCTTTACCACTCTCCATCATTTTTGGAAGATCATGGAGAATGGGAGAGGTTCCTGAGGGCTGGAGGAAAGCCAATGTCGCTCTAGTCTTCAAAAAGAGAAAGAAGGAAGACCCTGGTAATTACAGAGCAGTCAGCCTCACCTCCATCCCTGGAAAGGTGATGGAGCAACGCCTTCTAGAGATCATATCTCAGCACATGGAAGAAAAGAAGGTTATCAAGAGTAGCCAGCATGGATTTACTAAAGGGAAGTCACGTCTGACTAATCTGATAGTCTTCTATGATGGTGTGACTGAATGGGTAGGTGCGGGAAGAGCAGTGGATATTGTCTACCTTGACTTCAGCAAGGCTTTTGATACTGTCTCCCATAACATCCTCATGGGTAAGTTCAGGAAGTGTGGGTTAGAAGAGTGGACAGTGAGATGGGTTGAGAACTGGCTGAACAACATTGCTCAGAGGGTTGTGATCAGTGGTGCAGAGTCCAGTTGGTGACCTGTATCTAGTGGTGTTTCCCAGGGGTCAGTTCTGGGTTCAGTCTTATTCAACATCTTCATCGATGACCTGGATAAAAGGATAGAGTTTATATAGATAAAACATCAGTGAGTTTGCTGATGGTATGAAACCGGGAGGAGTGGCTGATACACCAGAAGGCTGTGCTGCCATCCAGCAAGATCTCTCTACCCTGCCCTAGTGAGACCACATCTGGAGTATTGGGTCCAGTTCTGGTCTCCCCAAATCAAGAGGGACAGGGAAATACTAGAGAGAGTCCAACGGAGAGCTACGAGGACAATTAAGGTACTGGAACATTTCTCTTATGAGGAAAGACTGAGAGCCCTGAGGCTGTTTAGTCTGGAGAAGACGGAGAGGGGATCTTATTAATGTTTACAAATGTCTAAAGGGAGGGTGTCAAGTAGAAGGGGCCAGTCACTTCAGTAGTGTCCTGTGATAGGACAAAGGACAATGGTCACAAACAGGAACACAAGAAGTTCCAGCTCAACATGAGGAAAAACTTCTTTCCTATGAGAATGATGGAGCACTAGAACAGGCTGCCCAGAGAGGTTGTGAAGTCTCCTTCTCTGGAGATTTTCAAAACCTGCCTGGATGTGTTCCTGTGTGGCCTGCCCTAGGTCATCCTACTCTGGCAGGGGGTTTGGACTCGATGATGTCCAGAGGTCCCTTTCAACACCTCCTATTCTGATTCTATGATTCTTGAGTGAAGTTGCCCCTTTCTCTCTATTGGCAAAAAATAAGATTTTTTTTGTTGTGGTTGAATTGCCATGGCAGGAGGTGCAAGCCTACTGAACCTAGGATAAAAACCACAAGCTTCTTAGTAAAAGAAAACCGAGCTGTATCCTCGTACTAAAGAAATAAACATATTAATGTGAGTAATAATGGCTGGGCTTTAAAAAAAAAAAAAAAAAAAAAAAAAAAAAAAAAAAAAATAAAAGGCAAATTAAACTTGAGGATTTTGAAAG
>WUAM01000425.1:1735170-1749587 GCA_024336885.1 Actenoides hombroni | reverse complement strand
CTTCTCTTTCCTTCTCTTTCCTTCTCTTTCCTTCTCTTTCCTTCTCTTTCCTTCTCTTTCCTTCTCTTTCCTTCTCTTTCCTTCTCTCTGTCATCCCTCCCTCCTCTAGAATCCACTAACTTTTGGCAAAAGTCACTGTCTACTGAAGTGTATCAAAAAGCTGACAGTTGGCTCTATGGTTTGCAAAATAAGCACATGAATAAATGTACTAGGAAATATATTAGCCTGTCATTTTTATCACTGATGTCTTTCCTACAAAGAATAGAAACATGTTAAACTTACCTTTTCGTTTTCCCATATGTGAAATTACTTTTTTCCCTTTGGAATGCAATTTGCCACAAAAAAAGTAATAACATAGTTGATTGTACTGCCTCCCATCTTATCTTTTAAAGGATATTGCTGCATTCTTTTATTTCTGTACAGAGCCAGAGGCTGCTTTTAAAATATTTAAGCTCCTTAAATGAAAACGTGATTTAAAAATGAAAGGTATTAATGAATCTGTGGAGGTTTGTGTTCAATTCCAGAAGCTTATTTAAAACAAAGCAAGTAAGTGTTAGTGGGTACAGATGCCTATCTCTTTCATTCAGTTGTTTGAATTTTTAGTACTTGGGGTGGAAGTAATTACTGAGAAATGCTACTGTCTCTTAATTCAATCATTTGCTTACAAATATAAGGAAAGTGTTTATTGCAAGTATTATCTTACTAAAATAAAATAGTTATTTCTGCTAAATGTATTTAAATTACAGTTAATGAAAACACTTAAGTAGCTATGCTTTGCTGCACAGATGGCAAAACAACTACTGCTTTACAGTGTACATCAGGGTTAGGTAGAAATTCTCATGATTCAGTGTCCAACTTTCTACCACTGAATGAGCAAACTATAGTACTCGGGTAGTAGGGGGTGGGGGAACACAGCAACACCGAAATACGCTCTTTTAAAAGGTTGCATCTTGTCTATTAGAAATGGGATGGCTATTTACAAGTTTTTCACTTCAGTGATCCAATAGCCTGTAGTAGTAATTCGGTAAAAACAGCTAGCTCTTGTGTTCTTGTAAAAGTTGTTCAGTCAGATTTCTTTTGCCAGGGGAAATGGTGCGGGCACGTTGGGCTTCACCATGGTTAAGGTGAGAAGCGTGGTGTACTCTGTGCCCCTTGGTGCTTCCCACCAGTACCATCACAATTGTTGGGCTCTTGCTCCCTTTACCATCTGCTGCTTCCTGGTGTACAGCACAACAGAAATCTAAGGGTGCTGTTTCTCTTTCTGTTGGTGCAGCCGGACTCTGAATTGCTTGAGTGGTGTGTTAAGAATAGGGGTTCTCTCAAACAAACCATTAGTCCCGGTCCCAGCTGCTGGCTTAGGCTCTCCATCCTCTCTGCTCAAGAGTCAAGCATAATTGCGTGCTACAAGAACAGAGTTGCAGGAGAAGGAAAGAAGTGCTTCCTATCAGATGCATGGTAGGATTTCAGTGTTTTAAAGGACAGATGAGTCTTTTACTCTTTGAATTAAAGGAAGCAACATATGCACCTTGTAGTTTCCACATTGAAATTCCACGGATTTAACTGAGCTGTGATTAAAATCTCCTTGACTTCTGGTAGAAAAACCATATTGCTGTGTATTAGATAAAAGCAGAATAAAATTCAGTGGTGAAAACATCAGTGCCACACTTAATCTCACTGACTTTTAATCAGTTTAATTGGAGTGTAACTAAGATCTTACATTTTTACAAACATGGTTAGACCATTTTCTGATTGAATTCTCATGGAAATCTCATTCCTGTGAAGTGTGCAGGAAATTTGCCAATAGATTATTTACTTCTTGAAATTTCAGCCTCCAGAAAAACTGCAGAAATGTTCTGACTCCTTCAAGCTTTTCTTTGTCCTGTATTACTCCATTAGTGACAATTTATAAACTAGTTTTCAAAAATAATTATTTTCTAATTAGCAGTTAAACAGCTTTTGCAAAAATAGTAGGACTAAAAGGATCATGGGTGATTGTCATCAGACTAAATTGTGCACATATATAGACTTATATATTGTAGGGAATACATTTGTACACGTTTTTAATAAAAATTAATAAAAATTAACAAGAATTGAAAAATCTTAACTTTAAAGTCATCATGCCATACTTTGCTTGTCCCGTGTTCATCATATGTTATTAATTTCCAGTATAAACACAGGATTTATATATATATATATATTTATTTTTTTTTTTTCCTTTAACCATGATTACCTGTTCACACTAAAACCGCAACCTGTGCAATTTAAAAGTTAGGTGTTGTGTTCATATTAATTATGTATCCCTTCCATGGTCACTGGAAAAAGAACTACTTAATCACTTTTCTGGGACCTGAAAGTGATATTTTTCTCATAACTAGTGCTGAGATTTACTCCTCTTTTAGCTATTTCCTAGAGGAAAGATTTAGAAAAATGTAAATGTAATATTACCGTAACCACCATCTTAAGCTTAAAACCTCAGTTTTCATCTGCTTCCTTTAGTAGGTTTTTTGTGTGTGCGCGTGTTTGGGGTTTGTTTGTTGGTTTTGTTTAGGGTTTTTTTGTTTTGTTTTGTTGCTTTTTTTTTTTAAGGGACATATATGTATGAGTATGAAGAACTCCAACAGAGTATGTTGTTATATGTTACTTTCCAATAACAACATTTTTTGCCAAACAAGCTTCCAATAGTCTGCTTTAGACAAAAGAATGTATTTAGGATAATAGCAGCTGGATTTCTGCCCTTTCTTTTAGATACTTTTGAGAATTTGGTTGGTTTATTTGTTTTGTCTAGATTACTGTAGGTGTAGTTTAGACTGTCTTAGCTGTATATTAAATAAACATAGTTTTAAACTGAATGTGATACCTGGCTTACAGAAGAAGTTGTTTATAATGAAGTGTTGTCATGCTATAGTGTAAGCTGTTAGAACAATGTCATTGTAAGTAGCTGTTCATTCATAACAATCTCATGAGAACTGGAGAATGAGAACTTTATTACTTGCTTGTTTACTTTAACCAATATTTTTCTTGTTTGCTTGTAACTGTACAGTTACTGACAAATATTCTCTTATTTAATTCTGAATAACCTTTTGTTTGTATTTTGATATATTTAAAAAAAAAACAACAAACAAAAACAAAACACAAAGGAAAACTTTAACTATAGAAAAATAAGAGTTAAAACCAGTAGTCTGTTAGGTCCAAATTTGGACTAGCTAATTTCCATTCTGGGAAGTACTGCATGTAATTCCTGTAAGCAGGGATATTCATACCCTCTCCCTGGTGTGCTTGCCACATGATCCATTCTGTTTCACCATCCATTTTTTTGCCTTTGAACTCCAGTATTGGGGTTTGGGGAGACAAGTTCATGTACTGTTTCGAGTACCCACACACTTGATGTAGATACTATCACTCTGTGGTGATTGCTTCAATTATATTAAGGGATTTCCTGCATAATTTGCTTGTAATTTGATCACCAGTCATATTAGGAAGCTGTTCATACAACATGATTTATTCATATCTGTATAGAATCCAGCAGGCATATTTTGATGTGGATGCCATTATAACAAGTTTAGAGACAAATGAGGTTTGGTCATTTTTTAGTCATATTTTATTGTCTTTGAAATTCAGTACTACTTTTCAATCAGCTACATAAGTAAAATGGTTTGGTTTAAGTTTCTGTCTGGAAAAATGCTTTACATCGTTGAAGTTGAATGGTATTTATGATTAAGCCTATTATCTCATGGAGACTAATGGAAGTTTATCCTCTATGATGCTCCAAAAGGGAATTGTGGGTAATCTATTAAAGATAGTTGGTGTTTCAATAGTACCTTGCATTTACAAGGAAGTTTGTTAGGAAAAATTGAGAAAAGTAATGAGTGTTAGAGTCTCTTTTATCATACCTGTGTTGTCCATCACCAGTGGAACAATCACCAGAGGACCCCAGTTCTCGGAGAAGAGATTTCATGCTAAGTAACACTGACAGTGTTGTTATATGTTGCTAAGGCTGATCCTGATAACTCATAAAATAAGCCTCTAACCATCTAAGCTCTTGAATTTAGCACTTTTGTAGTGTGAAAAAAATGTAAATAAGATTATAATTTGGCCTAGTAACTTTATAATGAAAAAAAATTCCTAATAAGGTTTTATTTTAGAGTAGGTGGTATAGCTAAGTAATACTAAAACCTCAGGAAGTGTGTGTGTGTGTGTGTGTGTGTATATATATATCTTCTTAGTGGTTTGGGGTTTTTTCCATTCTGCTGAATGTTTCTTAAGAATTTAAAACTAGATAAACCTTAAACTTGGATCGCTTTTGTCAGGATAAGATCAATAGCTTGATTAGCATATATTTGTGGTAGTGAAGGTAAGTGTTGACATGCTGAGCTAAACAGAAATTGAGGGACAGCTAAACAGAGTTTTCTATTTAGTTCAAAACATATTGATACTTTTAGTCATGGTTCTCTTTCAGAAGTGATTTTCAAGGTGTACTCCTACAACCTGTTTAAATTTCAATCTCATTAGCTTCCTTTGATTTATTGATTGTGCTAGCTCAAAGAATACTGCATGAATGAGCACAATGGTAGCAACTGAATGAAGCTGACTTACTCTCCAATGTAGTCAAGAGTGGTTTATGAAGAATAGTGTCTATGATCACCCCATGTTTGTATAGACTGAAAAGCAAATGGGGTGGAAATCCATCAGTCCCTTACTTGTTCATCCTGCAAGAGTTATACCTTCTCAAACTATAAAGTTTTGTGATGCAGAAAACAAGAAGGTTTTTTCCTGGGAATTTGTGGTGACTGAGACCATCTCAGTAAATACCATCCAGTACTCATTTAAAAGAAGGCTGACATTTTCTGTTATTGTATCATTTATTTGAGAAACCAGAGGCTGAATTTAAAATGAATCTTTTACAGTTGTATTCAAGATAGCATGAAAGAGCAATTATAGTAGTGGATGTACTAAGAGTAATACTGATTGTGTTAGGTGGAAATAAATCCCATACCTGAAATGGTTAATGGAATGACATTTATTAGTAAATTAAAATGCAGAACAGTGAAAGGTAGGTGAATCATCAGCTATAAAGTATTACTTTTTAACTGTTGAGAGAAATAACTATTTATAATTCTGCATGGGTAAGAAGGAGAAAATGGCAGAATATACCAGTTTTAATTCCCCTTCCTTGATCCCACATATTCTGATGAAATTTGCAAGTTAGAAGTCTCAGTATTCAAAAGGAGACTGTAACTTACTGAAGATTGCGTTAGGGTAATATTGATTGTAAATAATAAAAATATATTCTTTGATCTCTCTATTCTCTATTAGTAGTTTGAAATCATTGCAGTCCACAAATCTAAAACCACCCAAACCACAAATTGCAGTGCACTGTGGCTTTGTTATGGTTTGGATTTTTTGTTGGTTTTGGTTTTGTTTGGTTGGGGTTTTTTTGTTAGTCCTCGCTAGGAATTAAAATACTTCCTTTGCTGACGGTATTTATCTTCTTCATTTCCTGTCCAATTTTGGTGATGCTGTAACAGTTGGAGGACAGTCTTAGTAACATGAACAAAAAGGGACTTTTAGATATTCTGTTATTACTTGTAAGGATAAAATAATTGGTGGCTAAATCTATTGACAACGTAAAAAATAGCATACCAATTACAGTAATGTGTTAGTGCACCGAAAAGAAGTAAATCAATGCAGTTTACTGCTGATCACACTAACTGACACCTACTTGTCAGTACTAATACGTGGTGCTTTGTAGAACATGACCTAGTTGCAAGTCTTGTTGGGCAAATGGATTCAGAAAACAATATAGAATATAATGCAACCGGCAGGTTAAGTGTTCCTGAAACATGCTCCTATAACCTTGTTTGTGGTGAAGAGAATGTTCATGTTCAATGCAGTTGAGTCTAATGTGTCTCACACTTCTAACATTTCTAATTTGAACATTAGAATGACCATAGGATCAGACCACAGGTCAGTCTAGTCTAACATTCAGCAGTGGTCAACGATGGATGCTAAAAGAGAAGTATAATAACAAAGTAAACATAAAATGCTCATTCCTCAGAATTATTTTTCTTGCCTTCAAGAATTTGCAGTACGTGGATTTCTGGTCCAGAGGTGGTACTTCTCTTCAGTATTGGTATATATAAACAAAGTTACTGAAAACCCTCAGGTATTGTGAAGACAAGGTCTGTTTATATTTTTTTCTATTGTTCCAAATGGTCAGTCTGGTATCATTTGTGTGTATGAACAATTACACATATATTACTACTGATAAGTCAGTAGTTCTTGATGAATGTATTTATAGTTACAAAAGGCTGATGAATTGTTCTAAGCAGCCAGTATGTTTGTAGATGGATCCATTGTTCCTTGGGAAAGTAGTTGCAAATGTCCAATTTATTAATCCTTAAGAAGGAAAGTACATGTGGAAATTACTATTTCTTTACACTTCTTTAGATGTTTCTAAGTGTTATGATGAAGTATTAATTTTTTAAGATAAAACTTGACTTACTCATTTAAGACAGTACTATAAGGACATAGAAGGAAAGCAATTTAAAATACACCTTTATTGCATTCTAACATATGCTTGTGAGGAAACTACAGAAATTAGGAAAAACTAGAGTCAAATTTAATTAAAACACACCCTCCTCATCTGTCCTCTCACCCACCCATTCTCCTCACAGCAGCCACAAATGGTACTTGTGCCACTCGTTTGGCTCTTTGTACAGGCATAAACTCATTTCTCATGCTTGTTGCCAAGCAACTATTTTTGTATTTCATGCCTTGCACTGAAGACATTAATTTCTGTCATGTTCCTTTGTTTATTATATACTAAAGAAATGTGTATATATGAAAATGAGGACAGTTTTGTAAGGAAAACAAAAAAATGTATTTGGGAATAATCCACTGTGTTCCCTGGGTACCACAGAGGAGAGAATTCATACAGTCATTTCACAGACAACCGAAAAGGTATTTTCCAACATATGCAAAATCAAACTGGAACTCACTAAAAGTGAATCTTTCTGGAATATATCAAATATCTGCCCTCCAAAAGGTAAGCAAAAAGAGAGCTGCTATTAAGCTAGGGTTAAGGTCATGTTTGTCTAGTCCTTTTTCCTTCACCTTCTCTAGCTATTTATTTGATGTTTTGTACTGTGATGTAGCTATGGAGCTCTTCATACTCACTAGTATAGGTATGCCCTCCTTGCCCCTAAAACTGGTCTGCATAATTTCCAAATTCAGTTTAAATATAAAGAACTTTTTCAAGCAGATGAATAATTAAGTAATTATTCTAATAGTCTACTGTTTAACCTGATGATTTTTATTTCTGACACTGAATTGTTTTCCTCCTTTGTAGAAGAAGGAAAAGAAAAAGACTCAATAGAAATATTTGTATTTCAGCTATTATTTGTTAGCGGTCGTTTTTTCAGTCTGGTTATTTTAGTAGCTATGATAAATTTGATTGATGATGAAATCCCCGTATCATTTGGGTGGGTTTGCAACTGTGTAATAGCAAGGCAAACTGGAACAACTATGGTTAGCTAAAATTATTTTGGTCATATTCAGCAACTGAATCCTTTGCACACAAGCCGTGTTAACTAGAGAATATACTTGCTGAGCTGTTCTCTTGTCTTCGCAATCTGTAGGAAAAAGGACCAGTAAATCAAGAAATATATATAGGTAGAAGTTGCACTTGACAATTGTGAAATTATTTTTAATATACTCATGCATTGGGAAGTAGAACATTAATAAAAATGCTTTTTATTTTCAAAGACCTTTATGAATACATTTATCCTTACAATGCCAATGGGGAAAGTAGAAAAGTATTAGAATTTCTGCTTTCCAAAGAAACCGAAACCATATTTGTTTGATACAACAGAACTGTTAAATGTCAAAGGCAGGATTACTAACCTAGTCTTTTCAGCTTATCTTTCATAGTGATAATCTTTACTGGTGAAATAGTGAGCATTATTTTTGCTGTTGCACAGTAGTATACTGTGGCTGAGGAAAAGTCATTTCCAAGGTAAATCTTTTTTCCTGATTCTCATTGTTTGCAACTAAACTTCAGGTTTTAAGGAATGCATAACTTCTTTACCCACAATTCCTATTCATCTAATCTAATATAGTTCCCAAAGATAAAATCTAATAATAAAGACGTGGTTGCATGGTAGTTAAGTTCAATCTGCACTGCTAGTATAACACAGAACAAATGGTCTGTCATTCTGCCTAAAGAATATATTTCTGTAGAATTCTCTTTAAATGAGAAACCTTTGCATCTCTACTGGTGATGTACTAGCTGACTATAAAGGGGTAATTCATGCAAAAATGAAGTGTAATTATAGTAACTGCTTCCTGTGGTGACTGTGGCAGAACTGAAGCAATACTCTACCTAAGTTCACTGTACTTGAATTTCTGCTGCCAACAGCCTAATTTCAGGCTGCCCTCTAACAACATAGCTTTCAAGGAACGTGAAAGAGTCGGGAGGCTGTGGATGTGCTCTGCCAGCCCATCTTCTCTGTTGCCTGAATCACAGAATCATAGAATTGTCCGGGTTGGAAGGGACCTTAAAGATCATCTAGTTCCAACCCCCCTGCCAACGGCAGGGACACCTCCCACTAGATCAGGTTGCTCAGAGCCCTATCCAGCCTGGTCTTAAAAACTTCCAAGGATGGGGCTTCCACCATCTCTCTGGGCAACCTGTTCCAGTGTCTCACCCCTCTCATGGTGAAGAAATTCTTCCTAAATCTCATTTAAATATAATCTCATCACAGAGGTGGCAGTGGGGAACTGAACTGTGTGTTATCAACAAAAGGTCAACATCATACTGTCCTTCCATGGCCCTTCTGTTTATTTTTTTAAGTGCAGAAGCCAGAAAATTGACTGAGTATGGAAGGACCTGTGTATAAGGGGAAGTGTGCTAGCAGTGCTGTGCATAAGAAAATAAAACATAAGGCCAAGCAAGGTGCTTAAACATCTTAATGATGAATTTCTGGAATATATTTTATTTTACATCCCACTTTGATAGCTGTGAGCTGCATCTTTCTGAAATAAATATGAAAAATAAAACTTAAAGTCTGTATAATGGAGGATATGCTTCACTGGAAAGAGTAAATATGCATGCAGCAACAAAGAGAAAAATTTGTGCAGTAGATGCCAGAAAGCATATCACTTCAAAAAGGAGTAATGTTTCAAAAAAATGCTGTCTTGGAAGTCTGCAAGACTTTAAGATTTTAATAAGCACCTACTAGGATCTGTCCTGCTGCTGTGTTTGTGCATAAATCGGTGCACTGTCAAGGTAGATGATTGAGTACTGTGTCTCTTTTGGCATATTCAAAGGCTTCTGTTCCACTCCTCAGAGGTAACACAAATATAAGTACAAGATGACTGAAAGAAAGCTTCAGGATCTGTATTATGGTTAAATGGAGGTAAGACAAAGGTTTCACCTTTCCAGGTAATGCTTAATTTTTGCTTTGATTTCCATGATAGTTGGAGACTGTAACAACAAATACCAATTAGCTAAGAGCTTGCTGGAAAGAAATTCTTGCTTTTTGTTTTCTTTGGGAAAAAGAATGAACAAAATTTGGAAGATCAGGTGTTTTAATGCTTCTGTTAGACCTGACTTCTGTTTGCTTTCTCATTATCTACCACTTTCTACAGTTCACTAATAGCATTCAGAGTGGACCATGGATTGAGTCAAAGCAAACTTAGAGTGGCTATTGTGATGTGGCTGGTGTTGTGGTGTGAGGTTTACATCCTTTTGTGTAAGCATAATCTGATTCCACTTCTAAGCTGAAGGATACTGGCCAAAAAAAACCCCAAAAAAGCCCCAAAACAAAAACAACACCCACAAAGCCCTACTGGCCATACCAACCAACCAACTCCTATCTCTACTAAGAGTATAATAACTTATTAAATAGCTAGCTTGAAAGTAAACACTTTTCTGAGAGTATGTCAGATGAATTCCATTTACAGTATGACCTGTAGAATAATGTGATTTGAGGAACATTACAAACTGAAAACTACTACTGTACCAATTTACCTGTAATGAATATTGCAGAAAATAAGGTCCTGGTAAAAATGGGTAATAGAAAAAACTCTTAGTATGTAATTTGTTTTCACTATTCTAGGTAATAGTTGAATAGAAGAGGAGCACGAAAGGGATTAAAGAGATTAGCCCAATTTTCTAGAATTTATTGATCATACATAGTTTCAGATATTAACATACCCTTGATTTGATAAAGAAAACTAAGACTTTACAAATAAAATTGAACTACAGGTGATTTATTCCACTATTATAACTGTTCTAGTGACCAGCAGTTTATCACACTGTTGGTAACAGTTTTTGGTGATTGCAGTCTGCAAACACAATATTAACAGTCTTACCTTTACTATAATCTTACCTTCCTTGTGACTACCATGTCTAAAAGAAGCTCTGTTAATGTTTTCTTCTTCCTGGACCTTTGTTTTCTATATTTTTATAATCCTAAGTATGCACAGCAGAAAACAGCCAAGCCTTGCCAGGGCAGACAGAGTCTTACTGTTCCCATGCAATTCCTCCCCTGACAATTGCCACTGCTCAGGTTTACTGTCCAGTGTTTGCCCCCTCAGGATATCCAGGTACCAGCAGTCTTTCTTGTATTTGCAGGGACTTTGTATTTAGGAGCTTTATAACATGACTTGAAATTTTAAACAGATCTGTAGTCTGGAGTTGAAAACTTGTTTGTAGCCATCAAGGAGAACAATATTATGCGATTTAAATTCTGTTTTGGAGAACACGTGTATTTTTATTTTCTTTTTTTTTTTACCATCGCTGTTGCCTCATTACATTGCCAGTGACAATAGAGTCCATTAAACCTGTATGAGCAAGAAAAGTAACTGAATTTGGATAGATCAACCCCATTGTGTAGACAGTCTTACTTTGGGGAAGAGTGTCTTATAACGATTTAGATAAGGTAAACATAAGTCATCAATATCCACAGAGGAACTTTCATTGACTTAACTAAATCACTTTCAGAAGCAAATTTTTTTTTTTTTTTCTACAGTGACACAATTCCCTTGTGTGGAGAAGAACTTATTAGGTTGGCTTTTTCCTGCACAGCATTAAGAAACTTTGCAGAAGGTCCCTATATTATCTACAGGTCTAGAAAAATTCAAGAACTTATTAGACTTTTTAGCATGTTTCATTTTTGGTTTCACAATGTGATTTTTACAGCTGGGATGGACCTGTCCTAACTGTGCAGAGGTAGAGGCTAACCCAAGCTCATTTAAAAATAAATTCCCGGAAGAGTTTAGATGAGCTGCCTGTTGGTGCTGTCTGCTTTTCTCCATTTACTGCAGAGCGGTGGGCTACCATTTCAGACTTAGATACCTAAAGTTGAATTCAGAAGCTGTTGCTATGGGCTAACTGCCTACATGGGTCATGTAATAGGACTTCTTGCAATCAATTCACATTTGGCATAAACATTATTTTTAGAAAGCAATATCTAATTTTATTTTTTAAAGTGTTGAGTGGTTCTCAACAGTTCTTCATGCATTTCATCCACAATTTTTTTGAGATGCATATTAATTTTAATTGAAATCTACTTCAAAGGCAGCTTGGTACTGTGGAAAAAAAATAATTGTTGAGTTTCTGGTTGTGCAATATTAACATGTTTAGATTCTACATGACACCAATCTTGCAAGGTTTAGTTGCACAAAACGGTGAATGAAAGCTGCTTGGCTTCTTGTAAAGGTTAGCATAAAACGACAGAATTTCAGGTTATGTTATGGTGTAGAAAAGAGGTACTCCAAGCTTCTTTTAAGAAGATCTTTTGGTTTGGTATGGTTTGGTTTTTTTCCTCGATAATGAAGAAGCAGCCCCTGTAAAGTTGTGAGAATATTAGAGTAATTGTTGTAGGGTTAATGCTTGTAAGACTTAATGCCCATCCATTTTCAATTTCCTGCAAGCCAAATGGTGTTAGGTAATTACATTCAGAGGAAAAAATTAACCACTACAGCAACACAGTAATATTCACAGCAAAAGGTCCCTGATGCACCAAGACCAATTTAATTGTTCAGACATAGTTGTGATGCTTATATGCATGTGAACTAACACCAAAAAAGTTGTTTTGTGCTCTTAGAAAGTATATCATCAAGTTTGTGGTGTGGTGGTGGTGTTTTTTTCATTGCTTTTTTCCCTTGACTTTTTTTTTTTCTACCCAGGAAAAAAGAAGTTTCTTAAAAATTTCTATTGCTTGGAAAGATTCTCCTATCTATGTGAGAAGTAAAGAAACTGACTAGTTTCCAGTTATGTTACTGGTTAGAGTGGAGCTTTTTTTGAGACTGTTAGGTAGGATATATGTGCGAATGAGTCTGAGGCAAAGAAAGAGACAAATGATGATGCCTAGGATAAATCAGTAATTTTTATTGTAGATATTTAGTTTGTAAAATGTGTTTTTTCAGTTATTCTTAAGTGTTCTTCAGCTAGATTACATGAAATAAGAGTGAGTTTCAGAATATATTGAAACTAGACTCAAACTTCTGTAGTGAACTTAAATGCACAGGCAGCTTTGCTTAATTAAAGATCACTGAGATGAATGCATACACAGTTGTTCAACCAAAGAATTCTGCAAAAATCACGGTCAAGATTTTGGAAGGAAAGTCTTAACACCTTGTACATTAGGATACTAAAGCAATACTTGTTCTAAAGGTCTGTAGGCCTGTCCGAAAAAAGTTGTTTTATTTCATGGACCTGCTCCTTTAAAATTGTCTCCGTCAACGAAATAGTTTTTCACTTCCAGATTTTAGATGGCTTGATGTAATTTGTTTTAAAATCCTACGAATAATTTGGCCTCAAATGCTATGCCTTATAACTGTGTGTATAAACATATACTAATAGCAGGCAGATTTCTGTTACCCTAACACTTCTGTAGTATACCTTTGCTAGTTGTAAAATTAGGATCAAAAGCATGTTTAATGAACTGTTCATAATGAAAGCAGCGTTACTGATACTGTCATATAATTAGTAGGAAGTGTAGTCACAGGAAGTAGTTGCTCTTGAAAGATGCACAGTTCTGCTGAAGAAAGCCTGAGACGAGCTATTTAAATTTTAGCTCCCAGGTACTTTAATGTGTTGTAAGTGGACATATATGTCAGCAAAACTGAAAATTAGCTCCAAATGTGTTTTCAACACTTCTTGAAACATTTCCAGATTGTCTTGAAATGCTCTAAATGTATGTATTTTGAATTAAATAGATTACTGGTTTGACAATTACCAGTGGGGTTACTTGTGGAGGGCAGGAGAACAATTAGATACAAAGTATGGCACTAAAGATTCAGGATCACTGCTTACTGTGCCGCTTCTATTCTAACCAGCCCAGAGTTTCAACTGCTGTTTGTCACAACTGTTTGCTGGATGTTGGCTATATATGTACTATTTTTCTTTACTTTCATTCTTACATTTGTCCTTCATTGTTGAAAGCTTTCTCATCTTGTTCCTATGCTTGTATCTCCCTTCTGTCAGTAAAGCACATGTGGTAGAGGCTGAGGAGAAGTGGTAAAGCTAAACTCAGTTATTGAGCAATCTGAGTAGCATGACAGCTGCTTGTGAAAATAGTTTCACCTTTGGATAGTAGAATTTCATTAAAAGTAAAATATAAAGGCATATTAATTCGACACCATTTTGTTTTGGAGGTAGGAAAAGAGTGGAGAGTTTTGAGAAAATCACAAAGTCCCTTGTCGCAAGTGTAAGTTTGCAGAACAATGTTCATGGTTTAATTTTTAATCTTCTGTTGCACTAATTAATTAAATTAAAATAAATTAATTGTGTCATAATCAAAATAAAATACTTCATTCACTGTTATTCTATGTTGTTTTTCCCTCCCACAACAGCTTATGCTTGTCTGATCTGTTTTGGCAAATGTTATATATATATGGAGCATTTTTGTTTTATGGAGGGATAAAGATATCCATCCTTTATGGAGGGACAGTGGTAGTTTAGCATGGTAATTTTCCCTGTTGTTTTTATAGTAAGATTGAGCTAAGAGGTTAGAGGACAACTTTGTTTAAAAAAACCCCAAAGTCATTAATAAATTAGCATTTAAATAATTGAATTGCCATTTTCAAGTCTGATTTAATTCACAGTCAGAACTGAGGTCAAAAGGATACTTAGGATACTTCAGTTCTTGATAATATTGGCAATATTACAGCTTTTCCATAAATTGAGATTTTTGCCATAGCTTCTTTTTTGACAACTGATGTTCTTCAGATTCTAGTTAAGTAGTTAATTTGTCACAAGATATTTTTGCTTTCCCCCTTGTTACTAAAAACTGTCTCTAGTTAGGGCTTACTTGTCTCTAGTTAGGTGTACTTAGATGTGGTGGGTTGACCCTGGCACGGCACCAGGTGCCCACCAAGCCCTTCTATTGCTCCCCCCACCCCTGTCAGCA
>WUAM01000425.1:1718580-1735070 GCA_024336885.1 Actenoides hombroni | reverse complement strand
AGCCTCTGGTGCCGTGTGAGCACTGGCAGTCATAACATGGGTGTGTTATCAACACCCTCCAGCTCCCAGTACTGCAGGCTGGATGGGGAAAAGCAGCTCAGCCAGACCCACTACATTAGATTAATAAAGGGGTATTTTTTTGAGCACAGTAATTAAGTACAAACTTAGATTAACTTTGAAATGGTCTGCTGAAACATGCAGATGCTGCTGCTTAGTCTTCCTTGTGTGTTTCATAACATTTTTTTTTAATCTTTTTGTCATCTCTGGTGAACACTGTTTATTATGTGGAGTTGTAGTGTCTGTAACTCTTACCCTGTGAGCACTGTAAACCCTTAAAGCATAAACAATTTCACCTCTGTTCCAAGTTCTTTTGTCTGATTAAGTAAATCAATATTATCTGTTTCCTTTATTGGTAAAATTTCATGATGCCACCTTTCTTGGACACCATAAAGGCTATATCCACAGTACTTCTGAAGAGTTTGTGAGAATTAGTGACATTTAATTTAAATTTCAATAGTTAATGATATAGGTACATTTTAAGGAATTAAATGACATTCTGTTTTGTTGTATGTTCTGTTTTGGTGGTATAATATGCCACCAAATCTGCACTTAATTTTTCTTAAAAAAAAATTTCTGCTTTGCCAGTATGTGATAATTAAACTGTGCTAAAATAAATCATTGTTAGAAAGAGCTAAAGGTATTGTATTATTCTTGTAAACTTGTGTTTATCGTGATATGAGAAGCAACAACTGAATAATTTCACACTTCTTCAAAGGATTTGTGGGTTTATATCTCTAGGAGAATCCTCAAGTGTTTTCTAGTGGCATAAAATAAAAAGAAATCCTTTTGCAACAGCAGAAGTGAGGGCAGATAACTTGTCAAAGGTTAGCTCTTTGGATTTGTGGCAGAAGAGTAGATATATGCTGAATTCATTCCTTTTCAGATTCTAATGACTCATCCTGATCAACAGCTTTATGTAGATAGTTTCATAGTTATATCCTATTAGACCATCACAATTTTTTGAGGTTTCACCAATGATACCTTCTTCAAGGCACCTGAAGTAAACTATTAGTAAAGAATACTGGAATAATCATTAACATTTACTCCTGAATTCTCTCAATGGACACTTAGTCCCATAGCTCCTTGCTGTAAAGTGGGTTAAACTCCTTTCTACTGGAAAATCAAGAAAACAGAATACTACTGCTGCTGTCAGACTGGGAGAAAGTAGTTAAACTTGCTTTTTTTTTGTGGAGTGTGATATTTATGGTTTGTCTGTGCTGAAGTTAAGACAGCAAGGCTGTGGTACAGTTTTGGGTTGGCTTGTTTCTTGTTTCCTTTTTGTGGTGAGAAGGTACTGTGATTGTTCATTGTCCGACAGCCCAAGGGAAATCATTGTGTTTGCTTCCCCCTGCAGAGAATCTGCACTGTCTATTTGGCCTCAGCAAAATGTAACCCTGGTTTGTTTATTCTTGCCTGCTGAGAGGGGAGGAAGATAGGGAACTGAATGGTTTATGTGACCTTAGCTGAAGAAGAAAAGTTTCTCGGTTTTTTGTTTTGTTTGGTTGGTTGTTGGTTTGTTTTTTTTCCAGTTACTGAAAATATAGCTGGGAAATTGTACTGTCAGTTTATGTCAGCACAGAGAGAAATGATTTGTTATCTCCTTCTGCTGAGGAAGGAACATGACCAGTTGTCCTCTAGCTCAAAATTCAGGAACCCACATTTTCATTTCTGTAGGCTTGTTTTGTGAAACTTTATCTAATGGATTTCCTTATTCGAGGATTTCGGGCAACAAATGAAACAGAGCCATTTATTTCTAAAGTCAGATCACCAAAGTACAATTTCAGTAACTGTCTAAAATAGAGTTAGTGAAAGTAGTATGTCCAAACATGGCAGATCTTCTTGCTGGTTTGCTTTTTTAATAACCTTGAACAGTGTTGGGTACCTGTACTTGGTAATAGACCTTGCTCTGAATTCTTTTGTGCAGTAACAGTTTAGGATATGAACTTTCCTATAGTTTTATCATATTCTATTTTGTAAGCTGAATCCATTTGAATTGGTGAATTATAATGAGTTGAGATACCTTTGAGATAAGATACATTTGGAGAAGAAAATAAAATACTGTTAAGGTCACTGATGGCCTCACAACACATGGTAAAGAAAGGAGCATTCTTTTGGGCCATGGGAAATTAAACAATCTCTTTTTACCTAAAAAAAAAAAAAAAAATAAAATTTCTTAGTAACAAATAACATAGTCTTATTCCTAAGACTTGTAAGCTTATAGCCAGTAATCATATTAAGAGGTGCCAAACAGGGAAAAGAACTATTGAAGACTTAAGACAAAGATGCTGCATTCCAGGTGTGTCTCACCAGAGCTAAGCAGAGGAGGATCACCTTCCTCCCCCAGCTGGCAATGCTCTGCCTGATACAGCCCAGGGTACAGGCATTAAGGTGCTGTCTTAAATTCTTGCTACAGACACTGTCTGCCGTAGTATTACCTGAATGTGCCTCTGTTCATTCTTGTAAGCATTCAGGTCTCACTGATTAAGCTGCACTGTGTTTGGTTGTTTGGGTTGGTTTTTTTTTTTTTTTGTTTGGTGTGTGTGATTTGTCTTTTTGGTTTTTGTGGTTTTTTTTAATCAGACCAAGTTGTATAAAATATCTTAGAAATATAATAGAGATGGGGATTTAAGATATTAAACAACTGGAAATTCATAAACAAGATCATATGAAGAATAAAAAGGGGATAAACTATTAAAGTATACACAGGTAAATGTATGTACTATTGTATGGTATGGCAATTATTTTAGAAAGATAGATTTTGCACGCTTTTATTGTGTTTGTGGAAACAGCAGTAAGTAAAGCAGGGATGAATGCCCATTTTAAGGAGATTAGCTCTGGTGTTCAGGTGAGAGAACCATCAACTTAATTGTAATTCTATCCCCGAAGATCTAGAATCACGTTTCTTGAAAACGTCTCTATATTGTCTGTTAACACAGACATTAAAGCAGCCGAATGAGGCTCACTTTCTCCATTCTCCTTCCCTGAGGGCTGGTTTATTCTTTTCCACCCCCATCATTTCTTCAAAAAAACACCAAAACATTTCCCTCTTAAATGAGTTCTAGCTGGGGACTAAAATGAAGAAAATTGAAGTAAACAAGCTGAAACAATGAATACTGGCGGAAGAAATATTTTCTTGGATATTTCCCAGTACTTTAATCATCCAACAACTCTCAGTGCTCTAAAATCTTTAACATGGTCTTAGTCTGATCAAATTCCATTCTTTAGTAATGAAGTATATAACCCAAATTTTTACATCAGTGTAAATTAAGTAGGTTTTGGTGGTGATTTTTCTAAGAAGTTAAATTTTAGTCATCGTGTATTTCAGTGGCTGTGGAAGTCCCAGTTTACCAAGCAAAGGTTTTCTTTCATCTCTGACTTTCAATGAAGAGCAGGGAAAACATTTCTAGAGCTCATCTACAAAGATATGTATTGTAGATGTGCCATAAAACTGAAATAAATAAACAAACTACAATGTAGTCCAATCAATTATATTTTGAAACTTTTTTTGTTGTTCTGGTCTCTCAATGTAGTCATTTTGGCATTAGGATTAATATAAAACATCTTCAAAATCTACTTCAAAAAAAGTTTTCTGTTTCAGCCTCAAAACGTCAAGGTATATAATTTGTGTTATATGCTCATTTTTGCTGAATTTTTATCTTAAAAGTACTACAATAGCTATTTGGGAATGAAGTTCAAACCTAATGTTTAAAACTACCTTTCGCGTGATCATTTTCTTCTTGAACCAGGGTAATGGCTGATCCGGACACAAAGCCTTGGTAATCATTAGGTGAAACTAATTAACATATGCATGTCATTCAGACTACATACATTACCTATAAATTAAACCAGCAACATTCCTGTATCTGATTGTTATGGAGGAAGGGAAAAGACCATCTTCTGACTAATAGATATTTATTACGTTATTGCGAAATTAATGAAGAGGATGGCAAAGCTTCCATGGACTTCACTGCCCTAAGGTTTTGCTTGTCTACAGTATTAAATCATTTTGACTGAGGTGCTTCAGTTAAATGATAAACACAGGGTCTTTGCTTGTCTCACTGCCCTCCCAAATAAACGTTGCCCCATCTCACTAATTATCAGGGAAGGGCTGGAAAGGAAGAAAAGTTCTGCAAATATTTCCTTGCCCCTTGTATCACTGGATGGACCTCAGATATGCCAAGTAAGGCACATTACCTCAGGTGCCCAGTGGGGACAGCTGCTGCCCAGTGCCTCTTACCAGTTAGAGACTTGTCATTGTTGGGCTCCCTTTGCTGCTGTCCCAAGGAAGATGCAGTGGGGATTTGAAAGAGACTCGTGGTGCATTGCAGCACTGCTGCCAGTTTGTGATTTTGATGTTGTTTCTGAAAACATCACTCTCATGTTTTCTCTCCTGTGCATGTGTGTGACAAGCTTCCTCTGTAAAGCTAGAAGGTGGAGTGGCCCTCCTACAGGATGAAGGGGCAGGAAGAAAGAGGGTATTTGCATGTAGACCTATAGGACTTAAACTTGTAACGCAGGTGTTCTGTTAAGGAGTTAATACAAAAATCCTGCATATAGTGATGTCAAAAAATATGAGAAACCACAGCCTAAATTAGTTCTCGAGTATTATTCACTAGCAGTGCAGAGCAGGCTTCATCCATCCCCTGTTGCCTCCAAATTTCTGGTGACCCTTTAGCTGCTGATGTAAAAGGTTATGATGCCACATGGTGAACTGGATAGGAAATTTCTTCAGGATTAAAAATACCCAAAAAAACCTGTGCATTTAAAAGGCAGCACAGGGTATGAATGAACAGTTAAGGTTCAATTAGTCTAGTAATTCAAATGCAGAAAGTGGTGTTGATCTAACTCCATTTTGATAAGTTGATGAAGTTACCTGGCAAAGATGTTGTAACGTTTCCAGAGGGTGGTGTGGGAGAGTGGAGTTCTTGGTGTAGCAAAATGGATAGAATATTGTTAATTACAATTTTATATCTTCATTGATAGCTACTACACTGTACATAATTTTTCTCTTTCCCCAAAAGATCCACCATACTAGACAGAAGTAATACATCATACAGAAAGAAAAAGTTAGTGGGTATAGCACAGTTTTTTGTATCTCCAGTTGCAGAAAGTTAACTGTGTAAAGAAACATCACAGATAAAGATAAATGGAGATATATATATATATATATATTTACAGTTATGGAGGAAAAATAAAACAAAGCCTGACTGCAGCTTGTTCTAATGTGGGACACAATAGGCACAGCACTACAGAATAATACATTTGGGTATCTAGTTCTTAATAGTTCCTGTCAATCTGTGGTATTCCTTGTTGTAGTAGGCCATTATATGTAGTCATATATAGCTGTTAAATGGGTTACACAATCATATTCTACTATTTATTAGCTACTCCTGAAATTACATTAAATTTTATGCTTCAGCTTGTGAAGTACTTACCTTTGATAGCTAGAGGGACATACTTTCAATTCCTTTGGAGTGTTTGTTTTTGCTGAACAGTCCCATCTACAGATTTGGAGAATGGGAGTTTCAAGAAGAAAGATAGCAGGCTAACTAAATCAAGAGAACAATCTCCTGGTGAAGACTTCAGGAAAACATTCCTAATTCTTCTTGTTCTGTTTCTCTGTCTATATTAAAAAAAAAGGATATAGAAATCCTATCAGAATTGGATGTATACTAATTTTATAGCTTTTCTACAATTCTGAGCATCCATGCTTTTAAATAATTCATTATTTTAAAGTAACATCACACCGTATATCTAAGTATTCTATAATATGAAATGTAATATAAAACCATATGCTATGATAACAGCTATCTTATAATGCATGAAGATTGATTGCTGTGATTAGTCATGTCCACATAAGCATTCAATTTTATTCAAGGAAAAACTGATAACTTCAGCACTATTTGAGTTTTTTTAAAAACTCTGTTTTCATGCCTGGTATATCCTGATATATCCTAATAACTTCTATTTGAAATAATAAATCTGTTCTCATTCAGAAATGAAATTACATGGAATATATTTTCAAAGAGGGGGAAAAACTTTGTCTTATCTTGAACAAATTCCATGACGTCCAATCAACCAAAGTAAAATCAAAGCTTAAAAAACCTCAATCCATCTTACAGTCAACTTATACCTTCAGATTTCCAATTCTGTTTTTAATGAGTAAAGCTGCCTATCAGTGTAGGTCCCATATATTTATCCAGAGGAAAACCTGGAATTTGGGTATGGTTACGATGGTATTGGGAAATTCTCCTAATTTCTCAGGCTAGAATGAACACTGGGACAGATTTACTCTGATAACCACCTCACCTTTGTTCTACCTTGCGCTCAAGTAAAATAACTGAAGTGTATCACAAGACCTTCAAAACTCCTGTACTGGCTTTTCCATATAAGATCATCTCACTTTTACTTAAAGGATTCTCCAATGCTAGCAGCACCTGAGTATCAGAAGGGTTCAGAGTGTTCTTTGGGTACCACAGCTTTCTCACTGTTGTGGTGAACTTCTTCGCTATACTTCTTTCTGCTTACAACCACATACAAGAAAAGAACAGCAAAACTTTTACCTTAATTATTCTTCTTATCAAGGAATTACTTCTATAAATATTTTTCCAGTTATTTTCAAACAGTATTATTAATTTTCCAAGCAATATTTTTTTGTAGGTATATTCTAAAAAATCTTACATGTAAAGAAAAAAATCAAACATCATTGGGGAAAAAAATGTATTTAAAGCATAAGCAAGCAGGCTGTGAATAGCACAAATAAAGCAGCTGGGTTTTGTGGAGCTCTGTTCAACACAACCACTGCCTATGAGCTCAAATTCCATGCAATTTATCTCCTGCAAGATAAGATCTTCACTCTTCTCTCAAAGAACCCTCATATTTAGCCCTTGTCCCTTAACTATAGAACACCTAAGAGAAAGTGCATGCTGTTATTGCTTGCAAGTGGAGTAAGATTTGACTGACTTGCTGCTGGTATCATAAAGTATAAAATTATTGCTTTCTTTCTACAGTCTCTGTTTTTTTTGGGAGGTCATTGATTTGACCTGTCTTCTAGTAGCATACCATCAATTTTATGTAAAATATAGGAAATAAACTATCTTTTAGATCTCTTCTTTTTTCTGATCTGTTTGGAATGGGTGCACCCAAATAATTACTGGTGCCAAGATGATGAGTGGTAGGTGGTTGGAAAGAAGATAAAATTTGCATATATCTTGTTTCTTTATGAAACTTCTGAAAATGTGACATTATTTAGAATAGGTTCATATAGACAACATGTAGTTTCTAACAACTGGCATTCTTTGAATATATTTTCAGTGGTAAATTGCTGTGTTGAGAAGCTGTGTGTATTGCATTACTATTTTTAAGTGAATATAATAGCTCTAGTATAAATATATTGTGTGTGTGGGGAAAGCTTATTGGTTTCCTATCAATGCAGGAAGGATAAACTAGTAAAGTGGAAGATATATTTTTAAATGATTTTAATAAAAGGAGCATGTAGCCACATAGGTACTTCTCTTATTCTGGAATAAAAATATTAATCAACTGAAAAAAAAAAAATTTAGGGAAAAAAAAGTGCATATTTTACATTCATTTAACCAGGGTGGTTTCAAAGTTCTTAAATGAAGGAGCATAGCTCTTTGAGAAGAAATCTGTCCTTAATTATAAAGCAGTCATGTCCTAGCATGTATTATTGTAAACTACTTTTGATTTGTCAACAAAGGGTCTTAAAAATCCTTCAGTGTTGGCAGAAACAGGGGCAGGAATGGAAGATATGTTACCAAAAGTTAGTTTCAGCATCAGCTCAGGTAGTACTCCATAAACCTTTGAAAATTTGAGATGACTACTTAATTTCTTTTGAATTAATTAATGTCTAGATTTCACCAAAGATTAGAAGTGTCATGTGGAATTGTTAAAATTATGCCAATCCGATTAATTTTGAGTAGTAAAGGGAAGGTAATAACAACATCATGATGAATCTGTGGATGTAAAAAAATCATTAGGTCTCCAATCAAATGTTCAATTCTGTGTTAAAGTACAAAACGTTTTCTACTGAGATTTCAAATCAAATTGAGCCACTTCAGTTCCTGATTCAAGGATCCTACTGTCCCATAATGCTTTACATACAAAAAAAATTATTACAGAATATAACTTAGGGTCTTGCAAAACATATTTCTCTCTAACTAGCTAAATGATGATAATGTTTTTGTGTTTGAGAGATTTTTAAACTTCATACCATGAAAACCATACTTGGTGCTCAATAGATACTGAAAGAGACAGGTGAAGTCCCAAGCGATTAATAAGATAAGATACACACTTTCCAGAGAAAAGATACACAGTGAAACAGAATCAGTTATCCATAATAGTGGATATATTTTGTGTGAATTTAGAGGGTTTTATCTGATTTTCTTTAAGTATTAAAATGCCATTTCATTTAGGGTCATTGATGTTAATGGCTGTTTCAGCCTTAACATCATAAGGACTGAAGTTTTCTTAGCAAGAGTGATTAAAGCTCATTCTCTCTTCTTTTACTGTTTTACTATTTTGAGTCTGTGGATGAATACATCCGTCTCTTGTCCTCATAGCATTTCTAAGATATTTGATTGGATGCTTATCATAGTTCTCAAGTTGATGAATGGATATAGCACTTTGTCAATAACATGTATTGCCCTCCTAATATTATATGTTTCATTTGTGTTACTTGATCTTTCAGCTATAGGATTCAGATGGAGGAATACACTAAAATATGATATAATGAAATTTATTATAGATAATATGAAAGTATGTTGGGATAGGGCATTACCTTTTTAATGCAGTGACACTATTGCTCTTGGATATGATTATGTTGGCTAAAACTAACAATGTATGATCCTGTAATATCAGAATAAAACAAATGACAGTTATTATCTTCTGAATGTTATTTAAAGATGGTCTGGATCTTTGTGCTATATTTGGTTACATAATATATATATCCACTAAATTTCTGCAACCAAGTATTTATTTCTAGGTTTTTAAAAAAAAACAATTGTTTTCTTCAGTGAACTTAGCATTCTTGTCTTAAGCAGAAAAGCGGGGAATGTGGGTGAAATTATAATAATGAGATAACATTAAAAAAAAAAAAAGGTACATTTCATCCTTCTCAATGATACTTTTTTGAAATCAGCTCCAAAGAAAATTTGAAATTTGCAAGACTTTATTCTTGATTGCAAGATGAAGCCATGTATATATGCTATTCTGCATTTCATCTTGTGAATTTACTTACTTCTACATGTAACCTATATGCAAAAATATAAAGCCAATGATTGCCCTCTTCTTGTATGGATACCATTCGATCCATATATGCTTCATAGGGCATACATATTGTGGAATCAGTAGGGAAAGATGTACTTAGTGTGGGAAGCCTGCTGAAATGGGTAAGAGCACCTTACATGACATGTTTCCCACAGCATAAAGCCATGCTTAGGACTGTGGCCACATTTAAATTATATTCATTCTGCCTGGATTGTGACAAAACTATGTTTCAGTCATTAGAGGACTTAAGTTTTTTTTTTTTCCTCTACCTGCCTCAGAAAGTTAACATATTGACTTGACATCACCAAAGCTCAATGACCTTTTTTCTCTTTGGAAGTGCTGTTAGCCTGCTTAGTGGGCAAAGATTATATACCCTGTGATCAGCCTATTTTTATGCTAGTCAGTGAAAGCTTGGTTTGCAATTCATCACTTTGTCAACAGAAAGAATACCTACAATGCTGTCTTGTGTATGGCCAACCTTCATAGTTATAGTTAATTATGAAATGTCCCAGTTGTGAGACAGCTATAGAAAAAGTTAACACAAACTTGCGGTAAAGATTGTCTAACCACTACAAATATCTGGATTCAGGACTGACTATAGGTATAATCAGAATTAGCTGTATTTTTCTTGTTAGTAGATGAAGAACATACGTCAACATTCCTATACAAGAGTATTTTTGAGGACATATCAGAGCTGATCATAAGTTATTGGTTCCTTTGTTAAATGCTCTTGCTTGTATTTCTGAAGGGGACCAAAACCAGAAAAAAGCAACCAACCAAAAAAAACCAAACCCTTCCTCTATTGAACTCTTTCAATAAGAAGTCACAAATTAATTATTCTGTCCTCAGTCAATGTATACATTCATCCAGTGGAAGAAAGAGATACCTAGCTGGCATATATTTTGTCCCATACAGCAATAAGAACATTGATGTGTTTGTGCCATCCTGGGGCAATAAAAGGTGCTTGTATTTTATACCAGATAGATTCAGGTGATGGTGAACACCGTAGAGACCGTGGAAAAGGTTTTGTAGCAACAAAGACACACATGTCATTTGAAAAATAGAATGACCAAACCTGATCAGTTCAGCAAGCATTTCTCATAGATGCTGAGCAATTTTTGTACCTGTAGTTGCTAGTGGCAAATCCTCTCAGGCGCAGACTTCTGCAAGACTGTCTAATCCTGATGTGACTGCAGTTAGATGTTCTGTATTCTTTTCTTGCCCATAAAATAGTGAAGTTGTCTACTGAGCCACAGAGGTGTTAGTTCACAGGTCAGTTCAGCCAATACTATGAAGAGCACAGCAGACCATCTGAATGGCATCTGCAAACAGATCAGGCTACTCTTCCATTCTGTACATCAGTATACACAGGATATCCATTGCATGTAATGCAAAATTAAATTATTGTTCTCTGACTTCAAGGTATGTAATGGCTTGGGATCAGAATACAGAAAAGGTCATCATGCTGAAGAATGAAAGATGAAGATGACAATTTTGTTACAGCTGTGATGCAGCAAAATAGCTTGGCAAGATAGAAGTTCACCTGCAATATTATAAAAAGTGTATTTTATATAAGCATAAAAAGTTATAGAATGGTATACAATTATTTGTACTCTTAAGTGTGCATACATACATGTCTATATGCATACACAGGAACGAATTCTCTTTGTAAAGTAGAAAAGATAAACAGGAATGAGCACAATTAATTTCAAACACTTCTTAAAAGTATCCATATACTTTTGGTATGAGAGCTGCTTAAGAATCAGCCTGGAGAAGAGGGACTTAGTAACTTGAAGGTTAAACACATAGACAAGTTTAAATACCCTCACGTACTCATAATATGCTAATTTAAAATAATAATGCTTTAACCAGCAAATATTCAATAGCTGATGAGACAGATCATTTCATTGTGAAGTGAACTTAATAAAAATGTTCTTTCAGAAGCTAATTGCCTACTGGTAAATTGCTGTTTGAGTAACACTTGCTGTTGCAAGAGAATAATAACATCCTACACCAGTCCCAGTGTTTTTAAGATTCCCAGTGTACTACATGAGATAATGTATTATGCAGGTAGAATTCCTTTCTGTGTTGGATGGTGCTGTGTATAACTGTATTGTCCTTTGAGACTAGTTCACATGCAGTTGCTGGTATCGTACTGTTCGGCAGCCTGCTGCAGATAAGAATGAGTGATGATGTCCTAGATTTTAATGGAAATTTTAGAGCGTGTGGAGCAGTAGGGTGCAGTCTTCAGCAGAGAAAAACGAGCTGACTTGCAGGCATGAGGGGTCATCAAGAAAGATAAAGAAATAGGACATGTACTCCAGGCTAGGCAAGGCTTTTTAAAGGATATTATGGAAATAAGGAAGAAGTAATTTAATTTTCATAATATCACTCCATTTAACTTTAAAATACAAGGTCAAGGTACTGTGTTTTTTGCAACGATTAAAGATTTTGAATGTTCTTTTTGTTGGAACAGTTGAATGTTTATGTGGCAAAGACTGAATATGACAAAGAATTGAGTTTGAAAGCATCAGAATTATGCAGCAGCTCCTCCCAACACCACATTAGAGACAAAAAGAAGTTCGATAATCGCTTCATTTTCATCCTGGCAGTCAAATTTCCTCAAGAAACCTCTCTTTAAAGTTAGCTTGATCCCTAAACAGTAATATATCTTGTTTTTACATAAAGTCTATAAAAACTACATTAATCATGTAGCCAATCTGAAAACAGCTCCCTTTACAATGAAATCTCAATGCTTCCACACTTAGTGAAACCTGATTTACTCATTAGATATGAGACTTTACAATGCCACAGGTTTGCAATACTGTCAAGACTTTTTGAAATTATGATGAATTAGTTGAATTTTTACTCCAAACCCTCACAAAAAGATTTGTTTTTAATGAGAAAAGATGATGCTGTGCCTCTCCTGCAAAAGCACATAAAAATTAAAACTGGACTGAAAATTTTCCAGATGGGCTCATCTTAGAGGGGAGGGACAGCATAGATATGAGAAAACCTTTTAACTTTTCTTACTTTCTTTTCTCTCTAAAGATAGAAAAAATTTGTAGTAAGTCTTAATGTAAAGGTAAAAAAAAGGTGCAAGATATGAATTATGAGTTCCTTTTCTAAAGCAATAGATGCTCTCCCTGTGGAGTCTCTCATAGAATTACCTACATAACAAGGCTGCTTTGATGGAGGGTGTTCTGGGCAGCTCTGAGTATTCTACAGTTTGTATCGGAGCCAGTTGGTAGGTTGTCGATGTCTGCACTGTGCTATAACTGTTGTTACAACTGCTTAGTGGCTTCATATGGAGAGGCCTTAACACCTTAATCTAAATACAAATTGCAGTTACTTAGTTTGACCAAGTCCTTCTGACCAGGTATCATGAATAAACTGGTGGTTTATCTATTCTTCCCGTTAAATCAGCCTGCTTTTTGAAGCAGCCATATTACAAAGCCTTATATTATTATTATTTGTTCTTCCTGTTATTTATTGTATACTAATTTTAATTATGGCTGTCACCAGACTGTCACCCAGAGTTTATGAAAACCCTCTCTATCTTCTAGGAGTTCCAAGCCATAGCTACCACATAATTTCATTCATGCCTCTATGTTGAGTATAATAGAACAGCAGTGGTGATTAGTAGTGTGTAATACTGGCTAGTTGGTTCAATACAGGTTCTTCTGAGAAACCCTAGTTTGTCAAAGGGCTCTGTTTTCACATTAATCTTTTCAGCCAAAAATAGGAAGTGGAAAGAGAAGCAAGATAACTCTAGAAAGTTGACTGGATGTTTTTCAAACATGGTATGTAGGGGGAAGAAATTTCATGTTGGGACAAGAGAGGGAAATAGAAGATAAGTAAAACACATCTGCCAGTCAGAATCTACGTGAGACTGAATATTGAGGTGATATGGTACACACCTAAGCTTAGCTCTTAAACATTTCTGTCACAATTAGCAGCAGTTTGGTTTTGGTTTTTGGTTTTTTTTCCTCCTGCAGTGAAGATGCTAGTGCATTCAAGGGATAGGGGAGGATTTATTGTGTGTTTGAACACTGTCTCTCTTCAAACACCTGTGAGGAGATTTATAGTCACATACTAAGAGACTGCTTCCATGAAGGATAACTGATCCCAGCTCATGCTATTTTTTAAAATTATTTTTATACTTAAATTATAGTCTACTTTTCAGAAAATAGCTTTATGCTGGCTATCTAGTGAGTACTAGGAAAATGAATGGGAATGGCTCAGAGAGATGATGGTTATAAAGACAAAACTTAATGCATTTAACAGAAGGAGGTAAAAAGGGTGTACAAGATTTCTGGTTTGTTTGGGGTTTTTTGTTTGTTTTAAAAACTTAAGGTACTGAGTTTTTTTGGTTTTTTTTTTTTTAAGGAATATGCCAATATATATCAGTTGAGTATTAGGATCAGGGACAGATGTTTAGACATTTTAATAGCAAGAGTCAGAGGTTAAAATTGAAATAAAGTTAAACAGAAGATGTTAGAAATACTAAAATCAGGCTGTTTTATGTTTACCTCACTTCAACAAGGCAAGCCTGAGATGCCTAGATTTCAGAGGAGCATACATTTAAAAACATCAGGAAAGAGGTATTAATGATGGTAACACTGTACCATTCTTCTTTGTCCAATGTGGAAACACCATTTTAGTACAAATTCTTTGTTACATCAATATAAACCAGAAGTGTGACATTTCAAAGTTTATCCACTGCATGCATGAGGAGAACATTCATTGAACTCATATAAATATATTTCCGTGTCATTTTTTTATAGCAGTAGGGAATTTTGAAAATTTAGTTGGCATTGAAAATGAGCTTTTGAAAATAGGTCAGAGAAAATAAAAACAAAGGAAAAAGTTCTAAATTTACTATTTCATTTTCTTAAATATGCATAAAGAGAAATTTGTAAACCTTTTCCTACATCTTCAGTGAAGAATTAAGCATAGCAGTGACATGAACCAGTCATTTCTGTTGCCTGTTGACTTTGAGGGTTTTTGATTGTTTTACAGGGAGTGCATGTGTTTCTAAACTATCAATGGTACATTTGTGTAAAATGTAGTTTAAACTTCAGAACTATAGACTATTCTATATAACACATTAACACGTTTGGTATAAAGTGGTAATGCAAATGAGAAAACAGCACAAACATATTTACTAGAGCCACCTTTCCCACAGAAGTAAACAGGACTGCATATGTGTTAACACTATGAGTCATGCATGTGAAAGATGTTTGCTTTTCATCTGTGTCGCAATTTTTTATTCCTTGTTGTATTTAGCGTTTTCTCTGAGATCGATGGAAACAGTGTTTATCCTTTAAAGCCCGATTTATTTACATGCTTTTTTGACAGGACTTCAGCTAAGCTAAAAGTGAAACAAGGATAAAGACCAAGAAAACCAGTATAAAGGGAATGGCCGTATCATAGTGCTTTTATGTTTTCTTAATACACGGTTCTTGCTTTCCCTGACAAGATCCTTCCATGCTGCCTAAGAGATAAAATCAAGGTATAGCAATAGAAATGAAGTGTAAATGATAGGCTAATATTTAAAGGCAGGAGAAATAGGGGCATGATTCTATAATTTGATGTATGCTTTTCCATTTTCAGCTAAAGTAAAGATCACTTGTTTTCTTCCACTACCAAGTAGACTCTCACTGATTCAACATTTTTTTAAATTATTCAAAACTCAACACTTACTGAGTGTAAAAAATAGCTCATCTGTCTTTGTTAGACTTAAAACTATGACTTGAACTATGTTGTCAAGTGATTCAAAGAGTACTTTGAGCAGATTTTTTTTTTTTACATTTTTTTTTTTCCCCTCTCTGGGTCCTCTAAGTGGAGAATTTACAACATCATGCATATTTTAGTGAGTAAAAGTTCCCTTTTTCTCTTACTAATTGTAGAAGTGATTTATAATAAGCAATTTCAGACAAGAAAACAACAACAACACTCTCCTTGGTCTAGGATAGCTTTCTGAAATACTGTTTTATATTTATAGTTTTGCTTCTTATCATGCTCTCCTCTCATGTTTCAAAACACTTCACTTGAAACACTCTTTTTGTCTGACTAAATTTCTAATGGAGATCATGTACACCGAGAAAAACAGTATTTTAAACACGATCTCTGTCTAGAGGAATTGTGTTGTCTAGTGTTTCTAGAGTAACTTGAAGAGTACACATTATTTACAAAAGCTGTGTTTTCATTTAAAATTCCACTGTGTTATGCATGTTATCACTGACAGCCCTTCTGAGAAGTATCTTCCTGCCCATCATTCCTGTTCAGTTATTTACTCAAGCAAATAGATATCTTCTTCATTCACTACTGAAAGAATGAACTGTATAACTTCAGTCTTTGCAGATTTTCTATGGACTAGCACATTACTTTTGACTAGTACCAGGAACAGGAAAAGTTTAAAGAAAAAACCAACAAAGCAAGCACAAAAAAAGATTTGTTTTTTGTCAGAATTTGTAGTTCACATAATCCTCTTTGGTTCTATAACCGTCAGAAAACAGGGAGTCTAGAATAAGGAAAATTTGGAGTATCAAGCATCTGAAACTGCAACTAAATAGTATGTTACTTTTATTCTTTCTGGCAAATGCCAATTTGACATAAAAGAAACTGTGCAGGACCTCAGTGAATTCAGACTTCTCTCACCTCCATTTACAGGTAACTTTTTCTTTTTTCACCAGAACTTAATGCGGTTTTCTTCTGATCTGAGGGGTGATACTATATTCATAAGACATTTTCATATTAAGAAGAGTGAAGTTTGACAATAAGCAGTATCCTTAATTGGGAAGTAATCAAGATTTAGAGCTTACTTATCATGCAAAGTGGAAACACCTGAGATGCTTCAAGACTATCTTTCATAGAAACAAGTATATGTTTAGGAAATTCCCAAGTGTTATGGCACGTAAAACAACAACAAAGAAAATCTCGGCATAAGCTTTTTGCAATAACAATAGATTTCATTTTAATTATATCCTTTCTTTCCTTTTCTGTCTGGTCACTGAGATGACACATTTTACTTGTTGTGTTAATTTGTAGAAACTCATTAAATGTGTGGTGGGTTGACCCTGGCACGGCACCAGGTGCCCACCAAGCCCTTCTATTGCTCCCCCCACCCCTGTCAGCAC
>WUAM01000425.1:1702208-1713602 GCA_024336885.1 Actenoides hombroni | reverse complement strand
AAAAAGTATCCAGAAACATTTCTTATGCCTGTCAAAAAGAGTTATTATGTTTGTTGTTGTTTGGTTAGTTGAATTTATTTTTTTAAATTTTTATTATTATTATTAGTGATGTAGAACAAATATGCATGGATTTTCTGACTGAAAAACATGTATATGCTATTTTCACTTGCTTTAAAATGAAGTGTAAAAGATGTGGATGGAAACTCAGAAAGTGAGAGTTATATAGTCTCCCAAATGCTTAAAAGGGGCGGTATCTACAGGAGTTTGTCTTAAAGGGAGGCGATAAATGACCAGCACTAGAGAGTCCATATAACAGCTTGTTCAATAGCTCCAGCCTGATACTTTTATGTAGTGGGTTTTGTTATTTTTTCATAGTCAGAGGCACTGACAAATGACAATCTAGTAATCTCAAAAGAAACAGATAACATAAAACAGCTTAAATATCATGACTGAGAGGAAAACAGGATGCTGAGGCACACCTGGGTATTCCAGCTCTGCTGAGTTAATGACTAGAGGTGGTGCTTTATAGGTATAGATTCCATAGGAAAGCAAACTGAAGATTTCTAGTTTTTGAAGCATAGGCAATATATAGGAAATAATTTGTCTCATACAAGTGTATGGATATTTCTGCAAGAGTCAGGAAAAGCTGTGAAATTGCTAAAGTGTAGTAACTATTTGCTTTTAGTTTAAAAAAAATCAATTTATTTAAATATGGCAGAAAAATCAAGAACTATGCTCATATCAAGTTGGAATAAAATCACTTATTTAGCTAAAAAACCTGCCCTGATATTAAGGTAATTCCATCAGTATTATCAGTGTCCTTGAAAATTAAGAATAGGCTATGTTTGAAGAAACTAGGCCATGTTGTTATTTTTATTATACTGGCACTCATTATGTGACTAGATTGATTTGTGATAGCTGGAAAGAGATTGAAGATGGAGGATACAATTTTTCTTATCATTCACATTATTTGCTCCGTTGTAGCTTTGCAAAGCAAGTAAAATATCAAATTAAAAATGGTATCAAATCAGTCCATAGTCCCAACTATTATAGGTAGAGATAAATGGAAAAGTTGTTTGTCAGAGACTTTATGTTTTGGTGCTACATGAATATGGAAATTAATACATTTCAGGGGCTACTCTACACGTGTGCTACAAAATCAGTGAGTAGGTTTTTGGACTTACAGTTCAATTTTATGTATTTAACCTAAAGCATTATAGTTATGCAGTAGCAGTGAAGTTTTTGCAGAAAAAAATGTCTCTTGTTTCTCCCTGCAGTATTTCTAAATCAGTTCTAAAATTACATTGAATTAATATACCAGTAAGAAGCAATTGTGTAATTTAGGTTAGAAACACAAAATAGACCTCTGGTCATGCACTTTACAGTTTAGTACTGAAATTACTTTCATCACAGTTTTGTGTCATATTAAATTTACATTTCATATCTCTTTATAAAGGAATATGGCCCATTTTAACAATTATATCTTACTGGCAATAATTGGAAAGAGATATAACTTTTTGTTTGTTTTGGTTTTTTATTTATTAATCCCCTGGTGAATCTCTTTGTAAAACCACAAGGAGTTAGTTTGATTGTGAAGTGTCAGCATTTGAAGACAATACTGTTTATCTATATAATTTTTAGTATGATGACTAAATTGCCAAGCTCAGTTCTCATCTGAACCAATAATTCATCTCTTTTTAATGCTTCTAAGATCCAGAGAGGTCTTTGGAACTTTTTGTCCAGGGAAAGATAAAGGAAAGCAAAGACAAAAATGTAACACAGAGATTTTCAGAACATCTTTAGGCACGGGTAGGAGGCAGCTTTTAGAATTGTAGTTACACAGCTGTTGCATTCAGAAGGTCTTCAAAATCCAGTATCAAGTTTTTCTAATTTCCAAGTTGGATCATTCTGAGCAACAAGGAAATAGAGACAAAATTGCTTTATGTCTTCTAAGTAGATTCATTGCAATAGTCATACATAAGGGAGAATTTCAGTTTGCAAGCCTTGACTTCCTCTTTCCTTTCTTACCTCTGTGGGTTTACAGCTATGAGAAATTTCCTTTAGACGAAGAGACAAACTCAGGTTAACTTGTTTTTATTACGTTTAACATGGAACCAGGCAAAACTTTTGCTTGATCTTCTTAGAAACGCGATTGTCACCTTGATGAAATTAATAGTAACAAGTCCTACTGGGTGATATTTGATTAGTAAGAGCTAATTATGAACGAAAACTCATTAAGATTAGTAACAAGAACTGGAGATGGATTTGGAATTATAGTTGATAAGCAGCATAGGCATCAGTGACAAGAACCTGAATTTACTGTGGGAAGCTGTAGTGTGAAGCTACTAGGCGATTAAAGCATAGTAGACTAGTGCTTTTAGCCACAGCAGTCTAGGCTGAAGAATTTATAGGTAAAATACAGGAATTTCAGCCTTTCTGCATTGTTTTGTGAAGCATTAATTTGTTACTGTTTCTAGAAGTAAGAGGCATAGTCAAGGGATAAAGTCTGGAAGGTGTTAAAAGTTTAAGACAAATCTGGGACATTTTCTGCTAAGAAGCTTTTTGTAGAATATGAGAAATTGTGTATCTCCATTTAATTTGTTAAGAACCATAGCATCATAAAATGGTAGGGCTTGGAAGTGACCTCTGGAGGTCATCGAGTCCAACCCCCCCTGACAGTGCAGGAACACCTAGGGTAGGCCACACAGGAACAAATCCAGGCAGGTCTTGAAAGTCTCCAGAGAAGGAGACTCCACAACCTCTCTGGGCAGCCTATTCCAGAGCTCTGTCACTCTCACACTGAAGAAGTTTTCCCTCATGTTGAGCTGAAACTTCTTGTGTTTCACCTTGCTATGATTACCTCTCATCCTATCATAGGGCACAACTGAAAAGAGACTGTCCCATTCTACTTCACACCCTCCCTTCAGATATTTGTAAACGTTAAGAAGATCCCCTCTCCATTTTCTCTTTCTCAGGCTAAACAGCCTCAGGTCTCTCAGTCTTTCCTCATAAGGGAAATGTTCCAGTCCCTTAATCATCCTCGTAGCTATCCATTAGATTCTCTCTAGTATTTCCCTGTCCCTTTTGATTTGGGAAGACCAGAACTGAACACAATACTCCAGATATGGTCTCACTAGTGCAGAGTAGAGGGGGAGGAGAACCTCTCTCGACCTGCTGGCCAAGCTCTTCTTTATGCACCCCAGGATACTATTGGCCTTCCTGGCCACAAGGGCACACTGCTGTTCCATGGATAACTTAAATTGTCCACCAGGATGCCAAGGTCCCTCTTCATGGGGCTGCTTTCCACTGGGTCTACACCTAACCTGTACTGGTAGATGGTGTTTTTCCTCCCCGGGTGTAGGACTCTACACTTATCCTTGTTGAATTTCATTACATTTGCCTTTGCCCAGCTCTCCAGCCTGTCCAGATCTTGCTGGATGGAAGCACAGCCTTCTGGTGTATCGGCCACTCCTCCCAGTTTAGTATCATCAGCAAACTTACTGAAGCACAATTGTGGAGTTGCATTGAACCCACAGTTCTTTGTATACAGCAGTAATCATGAACAGTCAAAAATTAATCCAGCGCCACATTGGACCTCATGGTTTTCTAGTTAAACAACATCACAATATAGAAAACAATAAATAATATACAAGGCAGACTGGAATAGTAGTTTCCTAAGTGGAAGCCACCACGCAGTTTGCATATTAAATCAAACAAAATTTTTATATTCTTTATAAGCTATAATAAACTGTTGCTTACAATTTTAGCTAAAGTGAGAATTGCATCTTCTTGTTATTTTACACTTTTTTTGTTTACCATGAAAACAGGTCTGCAGCTATTTTCCTTTGGTTTCTCATGTACAGCTGGTGTACAAACCCAGTACAATTGACAAAATGCATCCAGTTCTTTATAGGTAGAGTCTGCCGAGAGCCTGCTGTCAACTCTTTCAAATGCTGTTTTTTTCATAGAGTTAATAGTAATATTCAAACCATAACAATTTATGTAATTTATGCTAAGAAAATAGTTTGTTTTATTGTCAGCTCCTTAGCAAACATTGCCTTCAATTCTTTTAATGTTTTTTGCCTTTTCTATCTCCATCAGCTGCTATGAGATTCCATGATTTGTAATAATAACACAATAACAAACATAATGCACAGAAAACAATGAAGGTTTCATAGCTGCTTATAATAAAATAGCTAGGAAACCACATATACTTTTTGTTGATTGTTTTAATCCTAACAAAGTGCCAATAACATGTCTCCAGATTAAATCAATATGATTTAACTGCCTGGAAAATTAATTTCTTCCTTATTTCTAATAGAATCTTGAACAGAGGTACATACTCTTAGTGGATAAATTCATTCTGGTAACCAAGTGCTAGCAAAATGTTTGGGGGATAGTTCTCTACAAAATATTTTCACAGTTTTCATATATATTGTTGCATCTGGGTAGACACTCTTATGTCAACCTTATGCTTTTATAAAATTTAAGGCAGAAAAGAAATTTATGTAAATAACTGAAGAACATTAATGCCAAATTAAAGACTACAGATTTCACAAAGTGAAGCATAGTACTTTTATATGCTTTCAGGATCTGTAGCTTACCCTAAATTAAGACAATGCAATATTTTTTTCTTAAATAATTTTGTGCCAGCTAGTGTCTCTAACAGAAATTAGTTTGTTTGTGTTATTTCTTCATGTTGCTACAGGGCTTTTCCATAAAAATAAATTATTGCTAAGCACATTTTTCTACTCCAATGAAAAGAGGAAAGTACTGGTAAGATTGCTCATAGAATAGTTTGTGATTAAGTTAAGCAGTAAAATGCTATTTCATTCAATGACAAGAAGAAATGAGATTGCAGAAAGTGTTGCGTGATATATGTGTAAGTTAACTAAGAAATAACAAAATGAAAGAAATTATGCCATTCTGTTACCCGCTTAGGTAGAGTGGGTAAGTACTCTGAGTATTTAATTTATGTAATATAGGAAAAACAGTCAAACTGGTTTACTTTAAATCCTCACCCACTCAAATCTTTTTCTGTTGTACTATTTTAATTAGTACCAGTAGTCTATCTGAACCAAGAATTTATCTTTTTGTTGTATTGCCTGGTCAGTTGTTACAAGTATTGTGAAAAGGCAACAGGAAAAAAAGATGGCAACTAGGGATGTGGTGGTGTAACATATTTTAAATTGTTTGGTAAATTGTTTAATCAATTATAGAAGTTACTTCTCTTTGTCTAAAAAAAAGTTTAATCATAATTTCTCTGGAAAAAATAACATAAATTTTAACTACCTTTCTATAATATTGATGATGGTAGATTAAACCAATGCATATTATCATTATCACAACATAGATATTGAATTGTTAATAAGTATCCATTTAAAATCAAACAAAAACCTGATGATATTTTTCAAAAAAATTCTATGAAATTGAAGTACCATAATTTTTATAAGTATATATAATTTATGGAATAGATAAAATTATTTGATGTAGGATTGGATTTAACACAATAGTTTTTTGTCAGTTTTATTTGTTCTTGGCAAAATAAGATTACCGTCAGCTGTCTAAACCAAGAAGGTGGCAATGTCCGGGCTTTAAAAAGAGAAACAAATGTCAGTGAGGAACCATTTTGGTGATCATATTGTCCACGTACATTTTATTATTTAGGTAAAATACTGTGGTTAAATAAACAGGGTTACATTTCTGCTTTTCAAATGCTTTTCAAACATTGTGATTCACAACGATTCAGCCTGCTTCACAAAAAGTACAGGCATCTTTAGGTATCCCAGACTGTTATCTTCTGGACCTTGATATGTAAAAGTGTCTCTGAAGTCTGTGTGCTCAGTTATTTAAAAATCTGTGCAATGTAACTCTCAGATACCATTAAACTGAGCAACAACATTGTGTGCCCTGTTGATAACCTGACTTCAAGGCATACACTGACCATCCATATTAAGTAGAAATTTCTTTTGACTCCTTGAAAGTTGCAGGCACATAAAATTAAAGATATTCTAGAAGGAAGATAAAAATAAAAAGAGAGGTACAACAGTGAAAACAAACTTAAATGTGTAGAAGTCCATAAGCACAACGATGCAACCCCCAGAACACAATACACTTCTCTTTCTAGTGATGTGCAGCAAGCTTGCAAATAGGACCAGCTCTAGGATCTCTAATATTGCAATTTTTTTTATCTTTGGTTATAGTTAGGGGAAGGCAAGCCACAGAACTGACTAGGAGAGGGTGAAAAAGAAAAAAAAAAAAAAAGAACAATAAATAAAATGGCAATAAAAACACTGAATAATTCAACTGAAAATAAAAAAAGTAAAAGCACATTGGGAAGGAAATTTTAAAAAGAGGAGAGAGAAAAAAAATGAATTTTAGTGCTAAATATTCTTGTTTTCTCTCCCTTCTAGGGGATTCTCACCTCATGTTTAGTGTATGACCTGAAAGCTATTGACAAGATGATACTAGGAATGCCTGTAGATTTAGGTTCTCTCAGACCTTTAATTTTCTTAAGAAAGCAATATGTTACGTAACTGGAAAGTATTTTCTCAAGAATATCAGTGTTACTAACAACTTTGTCAACCTTGTCACAAGCAGTTGTGATTTGTCTATTAATATTCCTCATACTGTGCAATTATCTCAAGAACAGATTTTCAAGTCACAAAACTGCTGATATGGATGCAGAAACCTCTGAATGTTTGGAGTTACAACTGATATAGTGTTCTACATATATTTGGGGAGGTCAGAAGTAATTCTGAAAGTGTCATGTTAAGAAATTCCTTTGAGAATTTGTTTCCACTTTTCCAGGGTTTTTTTTGTTGGTTTGTTTTTTTTTTTTCTTTCTCTGTTTCCTTTTTTTTATGTTTGATTCAAAAGATGACACAAAACTGTTGTCACTAAGTTGTTGTCACTGAGCAGTTGCTTCTAGGATCAAAAAGCACAAGTGAAATCAAAAATGAAACCCAATAGTGAACTAGGCCAGAGTTTTCAAGCTAATTATGGGAAGAGTCCCCTGCTACTGCTGAAACAACTCTATTGTCTTTGGTGAGGATTTCCCCTTCTGTTTACTCCATTTTTTTTTTTTTTCTTCTGTTCCACTTGGGAGTTTTCTGAAAGAATGTGTATAATTTCTCATTTTAGGTAAATCTTGGAAAACAAAAAAACTAATTGAAGCAAAGAAGCATCATATGCATGTCTTGACAGTTTTAAAGTTATCATACTAAATTAATTAATTGAGGTCATTACTGAAGTAAAAACAATCTGCATGAGAGGTAGATGTCCTTTAATATACTGGTTTTGCAATTTTTAATGTGACAGAATATTTAAACCTTACTTGAATGATATATTACTCCATGCTTCCTTATTTTTGGGAATCACAAAACCCAAAAAAAACCCAAACCTGGTAGGTATAGATACTATCATCTACTTTTCTTAGTAGCTAAAATTGCAACATGTTGAAAACAGAAAGTGCATATAAGTATCTGCAATCCACTTAAAATTGTGATTAGCTCTGTGTGTATGAATATGATGAGGTCTTGTCTTTTCTGAGTTGTTTTATTTTTAATATTGTATAAACATCTAATTTTTAATTAAGTTTGTTTGCTCACTCTGTTCATAAAGTGATTAGAAACTGTGTAATTGCAAGTATAAGTATCTCCAACAGCCTTCTGGGTAAGCTGGGAATCCAGCAGGCAACGTCCCCTTTCAATTTGCCATTTCTGTATGAAGGGGTGAAATGTCAAGTGAAACTGCAAGAAGCAGATTCAATGTCAATATTCCTTCTGCAGTACCATAAACATGGCAGGCAACCTCTTGCAGGCTCCTGGTACCTTGTCTTCCTACAGGTGTGTGGCAAGGATAGGTGGGAAATGAATAGGGAACTATAGCTGTTGACAAGATTTAGATACTGCATTTAAGTTGTGAAAAACATCTTTGTGGTTCATAGCTCTGGGATGAGTGTGTGAAAACATGAATTTCAGCAAAACATTTAGAAACACTTCTGTCCACTTTATACAAAAATACTTTTCAAAAACCTCTGTGTCTTCATGGGTTGCTGTGCTTTGTGCAGTACCCAGTATCAAGAAAATTCTGCTTTTTCTTAGGATGTAGAATCTAGACAAACTTTACCAGCATGTGTTTTTGTTTAATCATGTGAAAAGTGTCAAATTCATAGAGTACTTGGAAAAAAATAATCACAAATTAGGTTTTTTTATGGTGATCTGAAATCCAGATGGCCGGAAGCCTTCTCTCATGTTCTGGTGGAGGTTCACACTTCTCCTTCCTACGTATCCTGTATGAGGTTCCCATTTCAGCATTTGGGGATCATAAGTTCAAAGACCATCTCTGCCACTGAGTTACGTATTTTCTTTTTTTAATTTGTTAAGTAAGGTCTGTTTCATAATGTGCCATAGAATAAATCAGAAAATTCCCTTGGTTAATTTTGAGTCAATTGAAACAAGTGTGGATACCATGTAAGAGTTGCTATATATTTCAGTTTTTCTTGGGGGACTCTATGCTAGGGGAGCATAACTTAAGATGCTGTGAATGCGGGGAAAAAGGCTCAGAGTACTTAAAAGAGCTTTTAGTTATCCTTTCACTTTATAAGAGTTTACTAACTGGTGATTGCTTCTGCCATTTAGAAAAGCTGGTGCAGAGATAACCTCTGTTTTCTACAAATTTTCGTTCTAAAACTTTGGAGCTCAGGAATTAGAATTTCCCTTCTTTGTTCTCCTTGCCTTGATCTCCTATTCCAAATGAACAGTCCTGCTGTGAAGTCTTGTTCTGAGTTATGTTCTCTGTAAGTGGTATGGATCTTAAGTTCATATAGATGCATGCAATAGCACAGTTGTTTCAGGCACATTGCTAGAAATAAGCCACTTAGTGTGATATATTTTTCCTCAGACTATACATCTTCTTGTTATGATTTATCTGTATAATGCTCCCTCCTGTATAATGCTCCCTACTGCATAATGCAAAGGCCCTAGTGCTAGAATCAATGTGAAATTCAGTGAATGTGTATAAAAACTAGATATTTTAAACTGAGCATTACCAAAACTGAGGTTTATGCTGGAAAGATTTAACTGAGAGGTATGAAAGACAGGAATCTTTTTGTGGCTGTTTTCTTCTATAATGACCTCAAAGAAACTGTAAGAAGACCAAATGGAAAGTATAAGAAGAATAAGCTTGCTCTCGACAGTGCACACCTCTGCTTAAGCTGTGTCTCCTTTCCAGGACTGTGGGTAAATGCTGTGGCAACTAGCTGACATTGATCTCTGTGCCTCAGGTTGAACCAGTGTTAGTGTTCAACCTGTCTATGTAACATACGTGAAAAAGCTGGGATAAGACATGCAACTGTCTTTCTGCACTTTAATGAGTTAGTAGCTGGCAAGTGAGATGTGGTCATGTTAAAATAAGTTAACTTCAAATGTGGTTCAGTTAGTGAACTTTCAATCATAACCTCATGCTTGAAGATCTAATGGACAAGAAATATTAAAAAAAAAAAAAAAAGCATGAGTAGTAGTTACATTCATCTTTTACAGCCTTGGAAGGCTGTATCCTATCAATTTTAACCTTTTCATGGACCAATTTAATGCAGTGTTACCATGTAAATTTACTAACTTGCTCTGTAATTTACATTATGCATTTAGAAAGAGAAAACAAGCATATAATGTTGTTCCAGGGTATGATACACTAAAATTTTTGATTTCTTCTTGAAAAAGTAGATTTAGCATTTTACTTGAAAGGCCTTATATGTAGATAGGATTCAGACACACTTGAGATTATGAATACTATCATGTATGAATCCCACAGTGTAGATTGCTGAAGCTATTTCAGCTTCTGTTTATTTTATCAGTAAACGGTTGAAAATGATTTTACTATTCACTGCTTGTACATTCAAGAAAAAAACAAATAAAAAGCTTTATTTCTTTATAAATAAGAACTTTCTTAGGCATACAGTGTTAAAATCTAAGCTACAGATTCAGAACTGTGTTGGTTTTAAATGTGAGGTAATGTAACTACAGCCATGGTAGCTTTTTAATGATAAAAAGTATAGAAAATGTATCCCAATGCATTTAGCAAAACCTGAAAAATTGTCTATCTTGGTTATTGTTTGGTAGTTTTTAATTTTGTTGTGTAAGTAGAAACAATAAAAATAATGCTTCTCCTTAGAAATGTAGTTCCTGACAGTCTCATCAAAGGAACCCCACACCCCCAAAACCCATGAGGCAGTGGATCATGTGGCTTCTCACAACTGGAGACAAATACATTCTTTAATGGAACTGGGAGAAGTGCTTCAGTCTGCTTTCTTGACATTGCTTATTTGTGCTGATAGCTAATAGGAACTACAAACACTATGTACTTTAAATTTTACAATGCTTCATAGGCTATTAAACGTCATGTATACCTTTGGGGGTCCAGAAGGAAATTTACTGACAAATTTTACTTATTAATTGATCTACAGAATATTACTGTAATGATCTCTAGAAGACAAGAATAGAGAAGGAGAAAAAAGGCTGTAGAGATAAACTGAAAGAAACTCGTTACAAAAACATGAAATGTCTTTCTGTCTAATTGCCTTTGGATTTTTCATTTGGAATTCAGAGGAGAGCAAAAACTTTCACCTCTTTGCATCTGACCAGTATGTGATGAAGCATTTTGTTTTATGATTGACATTTTAATGAATACATACATGTGTTGTGTATTTTGCAGGAGCTTCAGGATGGCATCGGGCGACAGCAAACAGTTATCAAAACATTGAACATAACTGGTGAAGAGATTATTGAGCAGTCATCAACAGCAGATGCTACAGTGCTGAAGGAACAACTGGAAAGTTTGAATACCCGGTGGCAGGAGATCTGCAGGCAGCTGGTAGAGAAAAAAAAGAGGTATGTTAAAAGAGAGAAAAAGTATTGCAAAATTATTTTTTGCTATTTTAAATTTGCTTCTGGCTTAAAAGTTCAGAGGAGCTCTCAATTTCTGGAGTTTTCATATTCTTAAATTATCAGTAGTTAAACTTTTACATCCACTCTCATTTGTTTAATTCCTCTTTTCTACCTGCTCCTTTTAGTGACCACCACTCCCATACTTCACATTTTTATAATTCTGCTCCTAATGTCTGAAAAAAAATAAAACAAAAACCACCAAAAAAGCACACATTACTTGATTAAAAGTAAAACAGATTGGAGCTTCATTTACAGAAGTTATGGTTGATTTATCATCTTTCTATTTTATAGTGTCATTAAGATATATCTCTGTGGTACTAATAATACCTTCCTTACTTGATATAGTTAATCCTAATCTAATTCACTTCTTAACATTAATGCCATTAAAAATTGCATTTCATAGGTTGTATAAAAATAATGGATTTGATAATTTATTATTATTTATAAT
>WUAM01000425.1:1665289-1699517 GCA_024336885.1 Actenoides hombroni | reverse complement strand
AGATCTGAGGGTGCGGTAAAGCACGCGCGTGAGGCTGCCGGCCAGGCTGCTGGCGCGCTGGGGACAGGGGTGGGGGGGCGGCGGGGGGGGGGGGGGGGGGGGGGGGGCGGGGGGCAAGCTTACAGAAGTAACAGAAACCAACATAGCTATTTCTGTAAGGTGTATAAATGTGAGATTTTAGTTGGAAACAGGAGGTGTATGGTGACATTTCCAAGGATGCCCATGACATTAAGCTCTCTCATGTAGTAAAATGCTCATCTGATAGTGGGAAATTCCAAACCTGAGCAGATGGGCAACAGATCTTTATCATAGACAAAAGTGAGGTAATGAATATTTCAGAGAAACAATTTATACCATGCTTACATGATGCTGAGCTTGCAAATAGCAGTCACAACTCAAAAAAGTGATCCTGGCATTAACACTGGCAGTGTTTGCAGGCTCAGTATGGAGAGGCAGGCAAAAAAGACAGTAAAATTTCAGGCAGTTGCTCTGCTGACATAGAACACTATGTCGTGCTCATATTGAGTGCTGTGTGCAGATCTGCTCTCTGCATGTCAAAGGTTATGATGGAACTGCAGAAAGTATAGTTGAAGGAAGGCAACTAAAATGAGCCAGGGTTTGGAGTGACTGCATTTTGAGGAGAGATTAAGGAGCTGGAATCTTCAATCTGAAGTCTCAGGAGGGATGTGTCTGAGGTTTACAAAATTAAAGTGGTGGGTAAACTGAATTATTCACTTAATTCCTCAATACCAGAAGTAAAGGAGGGCACTTGTTGAAATGGAAGATATAATAAAATCAATTTAAAAATGAATTTTTTTTTTTGCATTATGGTTTCTGAATGTTGCTGGCCACAGAAGGTTATGGAGGAAAATATTATGACTCAGCCCTATAAAATTCTTAATCTAATGACAGTGGATTCTGGAGGAGTATAAGGTAAATGGGCTAAAGAAGGTGGACAGTCTTCTGTGCTCCCCTTAATTACCATCTCCTGTTAACAATGTTTGTGGCAATCTCTTGGGCTAGCTTTTCTGACATACTTGGTCAGATTTCATGTTCTGATGCACAGTTTATATTTTAGAGGGGTGGGGAATTCTACAGAATTCTGTTGTCAGTTTTCCTGAGAATGCATTGTTAAATGGTCTCCTATATATTCTGTATGAGAACATAATATTACCACTGTGCTGATAAAAATTACTGTAAAGTCAAAATATTTCCTGTAACTACCATGAACCCTGTGACTGGTTGACTTGAAAAGAGAAGATTGATATGTGATACATACTTGTGAGAGTTTCAACATGTTAATCCAGTTTTCATAAATAATTAGGAATAAATATTAAACTACTTTCATAATAAAAACTGTAAACTAGATCAAACCCACAATATTCTATAAATAACTGACTGATCTTAGGTTCACTAGACACTAATATTCATCTTAGTGGTAGTCTGGCAGGTTTAATGCCTGAGAATTATTTGGACCATAAAAGGAAAACTTAATTAAAAACAGGCAAGAAAACAAACTAAATCTCAAAACAATTTGAAGAAACTACACTGCTCTTCAGTAAAAAGAACCTTTTTAAAAAAGTTTTAAAAGGTCAAATGCTGACCCCAGGCAAAGCACAGACTTAAAATTGTCTTTGAATCTCCTTTCTTTGTTACTGAAGATCAAGAGGTTATGCTTGAGTTATGTTTGTGTAGGGTGTTATCTTTCATTTGCCTTTATCTAAGAGTTTCAAAGCTGTAGAAGTTAGACTTCAGTGTTTAATGTTTCTGTATCTTGCAGTCTAATCCATCCAGCTAAGAATTAGGTGAGAATGTAATTTTAGCTCATCTAGTCATTTTATCTTGCTTCAGACTTTGGAGTAGACTAGGCAGTTGAATTAAGTGAAACTTGATTGAAAGTCTGATACACTGATGGTTAGCAAATTGGGAATTTAATTGAGTTTGTGTTAGCACTTTGCTGCAAGCAGAATGTTTCCGAGAAGTTTCAGTATGTACTCTGAACAGTGTTGGCTCACGGTGAAAGAGAGACATTGGATGCTAGAGGAAGTTGCAATGGTCCCTTGAATAGATGATAGTAACTCCAAACAGAAGAGGAGGAAAAAAACTGTCTGTTTCTTCCTCTTCATGCTCCAGCAATCATTTTGAAAACAAAATCTTCTAACTTGTACCATCAGAAGGTCTCTCTGCCGCCTTGTCCCCTGACATGCATCAGGCCATATTATATTGTGCATGTCTGTGCTGAGTCACACCAGTGGGGACACTCGAGTTCTGGATGACTTAAGGAGGCAGTGGTTTGCAACTAGGGCACTTGTGGGCGCTTCAGTGCCTGGGTGGTGGCAAGCCCCAGGGCTGCAGTTGTAGTGTGGTGCTGCACCTTCACTCCCACTGCAGGAATGCACAGGCCAGGTAGAGCTAGTTGAGGGAATATATATTAGGAAGAGAAGTGACATCTTGCGTAGAAGCTTAGTAAGGTGAAGGCTCATAAATGAGGTTGTCAACAGACTTGTAACAGTGGTGCTGACTGATCTTTGTATTTTCTATCTTTGTTTAAATTTCTTGTGTAATTTTTGAAAACAGATGCCCCATAGATTAGATGGGGTTTGCTATTTCAGAAGGAATAAGTTAGGGTTTCTTTTTTTTTATTCATCGCAATCAGATGATTGTTAAAATTGGGTTCTGTTGAATGGAAGAGAATTTTTCATTATTTTAGCTGCAAACACATTTTCACTTTTAATGAGCTTGAACCTGCAGACTGTCTGTTCAGATCTCTACTCAAACGAGATTGAAACAATTATGGAAAGAATGACAGAAGAAAGGTTCTTTACCAGAACAATTTCAAATACTTTTCTTAATACAAAAACATAAGCTTTCTGTTCTAAACAAAAAAAAATAATGTTATAAACTAAATATACTTCTTAATATTTTTCATACCATGTTTTTTGGCCATAACTCACTAGCTATCAGTGATATTTTTTTTTTTTAAACTTTTTTTTTTTTTCCCCTTCACCTGGAAACTCAGTATATTGAAGTCTCTGATTACCTTCTCATTGCAGTTTAAAAGCTGGTCTAGGATGAAGAGATTTCATGACAGTTAAGTCAATAAATATATTTTTTTCCTTCCAACATACAATTAGTTACATATTGAATTTTCTGAATTTTTTTTGACTGTTCAGATTTCTTACAGTAAATCACTAGAAAAGAATCACTCTAGTATAAATTTGCATTATGTTTACAAGTAGTATAGTTAAACATTGTTTAGTATTTATACCTGACTTTTCTAAAGTTTCTGTGATATTTTTAATTTTAATTATTTTATTTAAAGTTCCTTGCCCCAATGAAGCATATTTGCACTTTTTTAGAGAAAGAAAGGAAATTAATTCTTTCTCAGTAAATATTAGTATATATTTTCTCTAAATTGTCAAATTGCTATTTTGGTGGCTTCTTAAATTCTCCATAACAGTTACTAAATACACTAATTCCTAATCTTAGAAACAGCATAAATACAAAATCAACAGCTGAATGTTAAAAACATTAAAAGGCACCAAAACATCACTGCAAGTGGGAATGTGTATTGCAAGTGCAGATCTATCCTACTCTTGTGTTTGCCTATTTTCTATCCTTAGCTGACACCTCCCAAATAAGTCCAACATCACTTGTGTGCAGTTACAAACTGTAAATATCTAAACATCTGATGTTTTTCACAGAGTATTTACAGGTTGCTATGGTATTTGTATCATATTGTTGACTATGGAGAAAATACATGAGCTGCAATATGCATTTCATATGGTTTCCAGAAACTGCAAATGAAAATATAAACTTACTTGAAATGGACTATGAATGTTTATGTAATAGCTATTATAACTAAGGGTTAGTGATAGTTAAAAAAAAATAAAAATCTATCCAGGGAATTTGTGAACTGCCGTAAGAATTTGTTATTGATTCAGTTTAATACTATTAAGAAAACTAATCCCTAATCTATTAAATACCGTATATATAAATGTTATTAGAAAAAAAAATTAAAATTAATTTACTTTATTACATGATATTAAATAATGAATATTAATACATTTGCTTCCAGAAGTATAATGTATATAAAAAGCTGTTCAGTCAGAATGGTTGACCAAGGTACCTTATGAATTTAGAAATACAAACAGGAAGCTGGCATGTTCTTATATGGAAACCACAAAGTAATTTGCCTGAGAACAGCAGTCATGTAGAAGACCAAAGGTTACACATGAAATTCTGTACTTCTTTGCTATAGTCTGAGAATTTTCCATCAAACAAGATGGGTTACATTTCATGGTCAATGAAATAAATCATTTGCTGACAGACAAGGATTTTAAAAGCTCTTTGGGAACTTAAGTTCATTTCAAAGCATAAAGCAGTAGTATATACCAGCATGCAGAGCTGTGCTGGAGATGGATTTGTTGGACTAGCTGCTGAAAGGACATTTTATTTCTCCGTCACCTGCTTATCCAGCAAGGTGTACTCCCAACTGCTATCTCAAGAGCACTGCTCTGTTCATATCTGAGTCAACTGTTGGTCCATGCTTCTTATTCTAGTTTGTTTAGGTTCAGATTTGGAAGCTCATATTCCCATAATAACAATTTACTGTTAATTTGTCATTGCCATTGCCACCATGAATTTGAACACCTAGAAATTACATGTATCTGTTGTTCCAAATGTTACTATGGTGATAGAAATCAGCTTGTTCAAAAAGGTGTTATCAGACATTGAGTTAAAACTTTTGATTAACTGGTTCAGCTAGTATATAGAGTGCTTTATTTTTGTGGTTGTGGCTTTCATAGTATGATACATGTTGTGCAGCTTGTTACTTATAATAGAAGTAATGTTCTAGCAGGCCATGAACAAACTGTAAAGTAAATTATGCAGCTCCTGTTAATTGCAATGGACCTTTTAATTACCATACTACACACTGTCCCTGACTAGGACAAGGAAGTAGAACATTTGTTTTTTGAACTAATTCTGAAACCTTTCTGCGCACACACACACATATCTATATATGTATAGAAAGCAATCTAAAAGAACTCCTGGGAAGTCTTACATTTAAAACATCCCACATTGCTCAGATTATAAAACACAATCCTACTGATCAACTTTTGAATTAGTCATCAAAGTAAAAATCTTTCATGACAAGGAAAAGTTTAAAATATTTTAAGGGTTGCAGTTGAATTCATAAGGGTAATAAAACTGACAGTGTATTTAAGATGAAAAAGGAATCTTGCCAATTGCTGTCCCTGCGATGAAACAAGAAATCTTTTTGATATCACATTCAAAATACCATACAGCTCAATAATTTTGCTCTCAGGTGCATTGAGTTGTATGCTATGTGTTTTCTGTGCCAGAATCAACACATTTAAAGTTTTATCTTTCTCAGGTTTACCCTTAGAGTACCATTACATCATACTTCCACTGAGCTATGCACTTTACAAATGAGAATAAGTGATAGGAAACTAAAAAAGTAAAGCTGTTGCAAAGCTCTTAGGTTCTAGAGAATCTGATAAAGTTGAGGAAAAAGGTTTTATTGCGTGGTTCACAGCATAGCACTAGATGACAGATTCCCAGACTTCCACATAATCAGGGCAGAGGGACACAGTACCTCAGAAAGATTTGAAGTTGTGCTTCTGATTTTAAGAACACAGGGAGATAGTTTTTCTTCATTTTTATAGTTGCATTCCTACAGATCTCAGCACAGAATGTACTGTAATAAGGAGCACTGTAATAAACATAATGCGGTAAAGTTGGTTCTTTTCTACACATCCTATAAAACCAAACTGGGTAAGTCTGTATGCATCAGGAAGGCAAGAATTTTTGGCTATGTAACAGAACATCATACCAGTTTCAGAGCTGTAGTACATAGGCACAAGAAATTAATTAGAGTCCAGCAGCATCAGGGATTTTCATTGATATGGGTTGCATTTCCAGAAATCCTAGACAAACAACAGTTCCTGAAAACAGTCATGCAGCTTACCATAATAAAATTTCAGACAAAATCAGGAAAATAGAGCTGTTAATCAGCTTCTTTTGCTATTTATGGTGTGCACTTTTTAATGTTTTGTTTGGGTTTTTTTTTTGTATAAATGTAAGCATATGTATGCATCATATAGATGTATAAGTACCTGATATATATATATATAAGTGCATCATATATAGATTTAGTAGTGGTTATAGTTTAGGGTATTAAGAATTAAACTTTTTTTTCACATCATGTGCAAGTTTCCTTAATTCAGTGCAAGTTTCCTTAATTCAGTGCAAGCAACTCACCAAAGCTTTCTTTCCCCCCAATTTGATTGAGTGGGACATGACAGTGTATACATCTGTATAACTGCATTTATGTTTCTCTATATATGTATATACATACATAAAGACATAGTTTTGAAGGAATTTGTTGTTTTTACAGTAAATATATCTTTTTTTTTTTTTTTTTTTTCCTCTAACGAACAATTTGGCACCAGTGGCTTGTATTTGTTTAATCTCTAGGCAGTTACTGTGGAGTAATTTGTTTGTGAGCTTAAAAAAGAACAGTAGTAGGCTCATATGTCTAGTAAATATTAGAATATACTGTATTAACAACAAAAGCACACAAAGCTCTTTACTGAGTTAGAATTGCTTTCTGGATCTAAAGCAGCAGTACCTTTTATTCAGCGCCTGTTCGGAGCAGAAGGAATTTGCCAAGCAGTTCAGTTAATATAATAATTTATTTTTTAAAAACAGTTTTTTCATTCTCTTATTATAGTTCTATCTATTGACTTCTGTATATTGAAGATATACTTTCTCTTTTGTAAGAGGTGAGTCATTTTCAGAGTGAAAGTTGTTATTAGATATCCAGTACAGTAGTTGTCAGGAGTTTTTCACAGATGCCTGTTTAACTGTACAAAATATGTTGGGAGTCACTATTATGTCCCTACTGCATTTACCATCTACAGAAATCATCAATTTTTTAATTAGGAACCATTTTGACAGAGGCCTTTGTGATATTTTCTAGCTTTGAAACACTTTTGAAACATAAAAATGACATTAGGTAACACTGGTTGCATCAGCTTTGCTTATGGCTTTACAGTATCAAAAATTCCTGTTCTGCAGTAGATTTCTTGACACACAGTTTATGCTGTTTAATAGCATTGAGTTCATGTTTCTACAAGAATCACAATTATGACCTTTCCTGTAGATCTATCTGAATTTTAAGTCTGTAAGTAGGTGTGATTTTCATATTCTGCCTAATGAAATCTTGCCTTTGTTGTTAAGTCTTCTTTGACTTCTTGGTAGTCTAATTCACCAGATGATAAATCTAGCTGATTAGCGAACTAATGAGAATCTCCATTTCCTTTGCTCTCCACAGAGCAAATCAGTATTACCTTTGTGAAAAATCAGCGGCCATTGGACAAAAGGCTGTGTCCAAACATTGAAGTAGGTTAAATTCAGCTACCTAGTTCATCAAATAATTATTCTTTCTAATAAATTACAATTAAAAAAAATCAATACAATTAAATATATGATCTTATTAATCCACATTTCATAGTTTTTTTTAATTTTACAATGCCATGACAGATTTTTGAAACAGGTAGTTTCTCTTCTGCAATTACAGCATGTGAAATCATAAAAAGAAGCCGATCTTGAAGACAGCAGTGTGTTTAAAAGTTACAATGTTGGCTTCTAAAAGAAATTTTTGTCACAGGAAAATAGGACATAGCATATATTGTTTTCCAGAATCCACTCATGTTAGTGTAAGTCTTTTCTCTGGCAATTTAAAGAATCCTAAATCTTACTGCTTAATTTGTCTATTGTAAAAAATGACACCTATTTATACAGCTTAAGAAAAAAATGAATAAAAAAAGCGGTTTGTCTAAATAGCTTAAACTGGGGGAGATACAGCTTGAAGAAAGGAGGAAAAGCACAGCATCTCTATGTCTTTCTCCAGCTGGACAGAGGTGCTGACCTCACTGGTACTTATCCCACAAGGTGGACACTGGCTGTCCATGTTGCATTAACTTCTGCCACAGCGTGGTTGCAGCTCCTGCGGGACAATTTATTCTTGTTGTGAAATATCTTAAGTTCTGTGCACATCCTTCAAACTGTTAGATCTGTGCTGATAGTTAAAAGTAATAAATGGTTTGATATTTGTCAATTATTACTTTCTGAAATTTTTTAAAAATGCTTAGACTTTTCCACTGGGACAGTTTTATTTTATCTCTCTATGATTCTGTGTGATCTAATTCTGCATAAGGGCCTCTCCTGAGCCTTGAAAATCTGATCTCAAAGTCATATGTTTGTGAAAAATTTGTTTTGGATTTCTTTAGGCTGTGTAGTATTGTTTAATTCAGTTCCACTTGCTGTAGAATTGTGAAATACAGATTGCTAAGTTAGTTTTTTGTGAAGTACCTGAATGAGAATTCCCCCCCATAAGTGTGTGCAAAAGGTAGATAATGACAGTGTTAATGTGGCCCCTTGCAGGCAGTTGGCTTTCCAGTCAGGACTAAAACCATGGTGGAAACAGGGGAAAAAGATCCATTTCCTGACCTATGAATTAAGGTTGTTTTCCATAGCTGAGCCCATCTTTGCTCTTTAACCAAGATAAGCAGCAGTTGTGAGGAACCTGCTGGGAAGAAGTTATTTCTCATGTTTTTATATGTGTACCTGCAGCACATGCACCCACACATCTGCTGCTCCAACCTGTGTTGGATAATTATATACCTAAATGATTCTGTGACCCTTGGCTGCTACAGTACCGGTGTCCTTTCTTTTTCTATCAATACACACTTCCCAGTAAACACCGAAGAGTGTCCTCCTCTTTGTTTCCGTAATGTCTTTCAGTTTCTCAAAAGAGATGACTAAACTCTATATATCCATACTGTTTGTAACCTTGGAGCATGCAACTCCTCACTATCTGGTTCGTGAACACTGGCTGACAAAAAATTGTCCTGTGTGAGGATAGATTTAAATTCATTGCTTACTTAAAATTCCAGTTACAATCCATCTGAAATGCTTAAGATAATAGCAATCTGTGGATATATCAGCTGAGCCAAGAAAAAAACATCCTCCATTTAAACCTGTACTGCTTTTTTCTGATATCCTTTACATGAACTTTGTGTATTTATTTTCAGTGAATGTATTATTTATTATTGGACTTCGTAATACTTAGTAATACATTCTCCAGTAATTTTTATATATAGATATAGATTTTTTTTTTTCAGCTATAATCATTTCAAATCCATTTCCTGAAAAAATATAAAGAATACTTATAAATCATAACCAATGTTTCAAGAAGTTAGTGTGCTTTTTTAATTCTAAATGCATTGAATTGGCTCAGGAAATAAAATATCTACTACTTAATTGTAGATGGAGAGTTTTAAATATCTCATTTATTATTATCACCACTCCATGCTTAAATAAATTCTACAGAAACATTAAACTTTAAGGCAAACAAAGAAATAACACTGCATATTTTAGAAATTAACAGAGAATGTATTTAAACTGTTCTGTAAAGAAAAAACCTTGAAGTGTGAGCTACTTATTCATAATTATTTGGAAACACCAATGCATAATACTGTTTTATAAGGTTTTTCTTATCCAAGATATTCACTGCATATTTTGTTGAAGTTATTACTTTCTTAGTTTCTTAAACTACAAAAGAAAGGATGGATTTAAGACAAAAGAATCATAATCATTTATAATTGTTTGGAAAAGACCTTTAAGATCATCAAACCCAACTGTTAATAGTGGGAGACAGTTTCAAAAAGTGTTTGGTTCTTGTAAATTGAATGTAAATGCTTCCCTTTTTCAAGAATAACTTTTTAGTGATGTCTTCTTGATAGGCTTTTGCCATCCAGGAAAGACTGTGTTATATGTGTGGCATCTATTGTATTTCTCAGGTGTCCTGAAGATGTGGCATGTTTAGTGCAGCCAGACTGTGAGGTGTAACAGCTCAATAGTGAAGTCTGGTCAACAGTGTTGTCTTCGGTGCTTTACTATTTTTTTAATCTATTGTTTCAGAGGGGGGTCTATAGAGTCTGTAGAGCATTCATTCATCCAGTATAGCAAATCTTGTCTTGCAAGGATGCCTTGCTAAGGAAATGCAATAAACACCAATAAGATAGAAGACAGGTTTTGCTTGTTTGCATGTTCTGTAAAGTAATAGTTTAATGGTATGTTCCTTGTTTTATTTTACAGTAGTCAGCATTTCAACAGCATGACTCTTTCTCTCCTGAAAAATCTTAATCTATAAAAATTTCTTGCTTATACCATGAAGTCAGATAATTCCTTTCTTGCGAAATGAAATTTAATTAATCTCATTGTTTATGTGCCCTTCTCTGCTAGAGTTTTCACTGCTGAACAAATCAGGCATCTCCCATTTTACACTGCAACCAGGATGAAGTTATTTAAAAGGAATTTTACAAACATTACAGTTTTTCTTTCTCTGTTCTCCAATCCTACTCTAGCAAGGGGGGTTGGACTAGATGATTTTTAGAGGTCCCTTTCAACCTCTAATGTCCTGTGATTCTGTGAAATGCTTCTACTTAAGACATTAAGGAAGCAGCTTCTTTCCTTGTAAATAAATGTTTCAAATGCAGAACACTTGATGTCACCTGAATCTTTTAGTCTCTGGAAACCAGAATGAGGGAAGAAAAGTAATATAAAACTTCAATGATTCAAAATTAGATTTCATAATATACAGTGAAATGTTTTGGGGATTTGGATGTACAAACTTCTACAAGACAGATATTGATGGTTGGAAATTTCTAAATTTCTGTTCTGCTTGAATAAATGCTTTTAATCTATAGTTTCTAAGCTGTTTGTCAGACTGTATGTGTGTACATGAGTGCAGACAAATGTGGCAAGCAAAAACCATTTTCGGTATTTTTTGTTAGGTGATGTAAAGCTGACACTTTTTATTGATTTTCTTCCCTGAAGCTTATTCATATGGCTTTTCTAAAGAGACACCTTTTCTTAAGTCAACCACCAGAATACATTTTCCTAAAAAAAAGAAACCAAATTTTGTAAATAAATGATGATGTAGTTTGAAATAGATGCCATTGCATTTGACTTCTCAGAGTGGGTACTGACCATCATGGCAAGTATGGGAAACCAGAGAAAGTTAAAATAATTTTCATTCTGTTTTGATACATTTTTGCATTCAGAAATAATATATTAATGATACTGATCCTGATTCTCCACTGTAATGTTGAGTTATATTCTTAAAATATGAGTACAACCTCTTGTTATGTGTAATAAATGACCTAACTTCTCAAACTCGGTTGGATCTTGGAAATAACAATAAAAATTAAACAAACAACAAAAAAGCTGATTTTACATTTTTTGTTTTAATCTCAAGTACCCTTCATAAAATAACAGCAACAGTGAAAACATTATTATTAAATAGGTTATTAATTATTGTCTAAATCTTAAGTATTTAATGTTTCCATGTAGGTAAAACTCAATATAAGTTTTGAGAATAAGTTTGGAGGATAAATTACAAGTGATTTATATAAACACATAATTTTTCTCTTTCAGAGGAGATCCACCCATAATGTTAATCCCAAGGAGCTCACATTCTGCCAGTGCTCTTCCCTGCTGCCCCTGAAATTTTTCTTATGCATCCCTTGATAACTTTGGTAGACTAGGAACAAAAGTTCTGATCTCCATGTATTTATGCAGTCATGATTAAAAACAGTCTTATCTGACTTTAGAATCTTGTAATATTTATGTCTCTGTTGGTCATCTGGATTTCCTTTAATAAAAGAAAATTGTTATATGGTGGAATTTATCTCTTCTGATTGTAATCATCTAAGATGATTACATGTATCACACCCTAAAAATGCCAACTGACATTCAATGAAGAAAATCTGGGTGACAAAATCATCAGCTGAGTTGTAGAAGTACACGTCTAAAGTTAGATGAGATAAATCCTAATGTAGTCCTTCTTAAGGACTACAACCTTACTTACTTTTGATGGATCTTGACTAGAATGCTTTACACAAAGTATTGTGTCATGGTCACCAAATATCTGTCTGTACAATATGTCCGAATGTGTTTACATGTCAATCTTACAGATTCACTGTGGTAAAATTCGTTGCTAAAATTCTTAGTTTCTGACACTGGGCTTCCCTACTGTTAGTTCACACAAAAATCTGGTCTCAATTACTAACTCTTCTAGTTCTGGTATGCGTGCTTGCTCCCTGCCATGTGTGTATTTTGGAAGCTGAATTTAGTGACATTGCAAATTGTTACTTTATTTTTTTCTTTTAAAATATGTTTAATGTCATGTTAAAAGGATGCTGGTTTGATGATTTTCATATGAAAAAAATCTATGGCACACCTTTAAAAGTAATGAATTATAAGAATTTGTTTTTCCTAATCTTTCATATATTATGGATAAACACTTCAGCACAAAAATAAATGTATAGAAGCATTAATTTAATCTTTTTATTACAGGCTAGAGGAAGAAAAGAGTATTTTATCAGAATTTCAAGAGAACTTGAACAAGTTGATTTTATGGTTAGAGGAAGCAGACAGCATTATTGGTATTCCCCTTGAACCAGGGAATGAAGACCAGTTAAGAGACAGCCTTAGCAAAGTAAAGGTACTGTGACTTTTATTCTTAATCTTTCCTTACTATATCAAGTTGATATTGAAGAAAATGTAATTTTATTCTCAGAGAAGGCTTCTGCCGTCAAACACAGGATTCATTTAACTTTTTTAGATTAATCAAAGCAGAGGAATTTCAAAACCCAGGTACAAATATATAATGATCATAGCAAAATCAGAAAAGTAATGGAAAATGTACTAAAAGGAAAATACCCATCCTGTCACCAGGTAATTAATCATTATCTTTTTCATCCTCATTTCTTGATTCAGATCTTGACTATTTTATCTGTAAAAGATTTCCCTATAGGTGTCTTGTTATCTTTTATAGCTTCTCATTTGTGAAATGGTATTCAGAATTTCATGAGTATCTAGAATTGCATGCATAATTATAAATGTACACTGGTTGAAGTATCACTGCAACATTTTCTGGACTAAACGTCTAGGTGGCTTTTTATAAATGCTTTTAAAAAACTCCAACAGAATAGTAAATGTTTGTTTTTAAAGTATGCCATTTTTTCATAAAGACATTAGAGCTTTTAGACTGTGATACTGATAATAAATTTTATCCATTAGAAGCTGCCCCATTTAGTTCCTGAAATGTGTCCAATAGAATTACTATGTTAAATAACCTGCACAATAATAAATTAAACTGTAGTTGGAAAATACATATTATTTACGGAATACCTATGTAAAGGTTTCCTGTTCTTCCTTGAGGACAAGGACTAGTTATCCATTATGGCAGTCCAAGTTGAACAAATTCAGCAAGTGATGGATATAGAGCATTAGAGAATCTGAAGGAATCTTGTTAGAGTTTCTCCTACCCTTCTTTCAACAAAATCTGAAAAAATCTATCTTCACATTTCTTTTTAACCAAACCAAAACAGAATATATAGTACTTCATAAAAATTCAGGAAATGAAAACTTAAAAATGTGCTGAATTTTCCCTTTGACTATTTAGTATGAGACGTTAGTAAGTTGGACAGAGAATTTGTGAGGCTTTGTCTCCATTGTTGAGGATATCAGACCAAAGATAAAGAAATATTTATAAGTGTTGTTAGATGCATCTTATAATTTGTGGAGATGATTGCAGGTTTAATGTCTAAAATGACTGTTTAGTACCATGGATGTTGCCACTTCTCATTTATATACAAATATTTCCCCATTGTAATATTTCCAAGGGATACATAATCCCAAATTAAAGGTGTTATAGTTTCTTATTTGTATCTCGTTTTTACAGTCTACCTTTTTCTTTTTCTCTGCACAAAAGAAAGCATCCTAATGCAGCAAATAATAATCCATGGGCTTGCAGTGTGGCTTTCTTAAAAAAAAAAAAAAAAAAAAAAAGAGAGAGAGAGAACTTGAAGAACTTTGCCTTTTACTTATCCTTACTTCATACATCAACCTACTCTGACAGTGTAAGTTTGCAGTTACTGCATACAGGATGGAGAAGTGGTATAATAATATTATGCCTTGCATCATTTGGCTTTACTTGGGTGTTTTTTTAATGAACGTACATGAACATTCTTAATTATGAGGTTAGACTGGAGGGCTTTTCGCCACATACCAGCTGGGTGACTGTGTTCACAGCATGGGACTTGTTAAAACCCTTCTCCAAAGTGCTTGCTCTTTACCATACTAAAATTCACATACATGAGCCACTAAGTTTTCATAAGTGGAATTTATCATGTAACACTAGTTAATATCCTGAGAAAACCCATATTTTGGCTTTTAGGACTCTCTTTAGACTTGATCCACTAACACAGTCTCTTTTGAGGGATTTTAGCCTTCTACATTCAGAAAGCAATTGTTATTTTGTCTTGAATTGAGTTTATTCCTTCAGCTGATACACAAATCGATAAGGGTGAAGACACGAGAGCTGAAAATTCTACCACAGTTTATCTTAACTGCTGTATTTGCCATTTCCAGTTAAGAGTTGAAGATCTGCCTCCACACAAGGGAATACTGAAGCGATTAAATGAAACCGGAGGAATAGCACTTAGAAGTGCATCACTGAACCCAGAGAAAAAACATAAGCTTGAGAGTACACTGAAGGAGGCTAACCATCACTTGTTAAAGGTTAGTCATATTAGTGATATAACTGTGGTATAAAAGTTTAATATGCAGCAAATATTTGCATTATATATTTTCTGGTATGTATTTTTTTCTCTGTATGAAGAGTTATTTGTATGCATAATGAACCTGAGGAAGAAAAATGTGTGCAATACACTGCTGTGAGAAACAATGACAGCAAACCGAGACCATTAGTACCTAAAATAATGATGTTGCATCCAAATCTACTCCGTAAATTACAGGCCTGCTGCTTAAGGGTGGAATGCAGAGCATAACTTTTTAAGCCTGGTTGTTTTGAGTGTACAGCAAATATTTCAGCTTTTGTGATTCAGGTGTGTGAGAGGCAGTAGCAAATGGCTGTTTATGTTTGTGGAAACGCTTCCTAATTCTCTCCTCTCCCCAAACCCAAGGTGGAAATTACAACCACTGTTTCACATTCCACTATATTTCTTCTAACCTTGAGCTTTGAGCTCTGGTTTCTCTATAGACAAGTACCACACATTTTGCTTTCTGGGATCTCCATACTTATGGACAGAAGTAAGGGAAGATTTTGTGATATGTTATTGTTGAAGTAACATATTTTTGCATTGAAAACTGGTGAGGATGAATATCAAATTAACTAAAGAGAGGTAGATAATTTGAGAGCTCTCATGTAGCTTCTGTTTCTCACGTAGCAGGAATTGTAGAAGGTGTTGTCCAGCGGACCACCACCCAAGGTATGGATTAGCCTGATTCAGAAAATGTAGAGAATTCAGAAAATTTAGGTCAATATAGACTCTGCTGAAGAATTTCCATTGAGGCTGATGGCAAAAATAGAATCTGGGAAATTGACCTGTGCTATCTGTTTGTTACCAGGATGCTAGGTGAAAAAGAAAGAGGGATATGTTGTGTTTAGCTTTCGGGAATAAAAAAAAAAAAGTGGGGAAGGGGAAGAAAATCTTCCTCTTAGTACCTTACTGAAAAGACAGGATAGAGTTTCTGGTTAAGAATACTACATCCTGAGGGGTTTTGTTATATTTCTGGGATGACACTTGAATTTCAAGCACAGACTTGGGAAATAAACAGGAACTTACTTGATGTGGGACTCTCATTAGTTTATCTCTAACAGAAACAATCTGGCAAAGTTCAAAATAGTAGCTGATGGCTAAGACAAAAGTGGATAATAAATATTGATCACATTCACAAACTCCAAGTTGGACACATAAATCATTATTTGGGTGCTTGGACAGAAGTATCCCTTTCTCTACAAATGGGTTTCTGAAATCAATACATATAGAAGAATTCATAACATTTCAGAACCAAAAAAGTGCTGTTTACTAGCTGAAGTAAGCATATACATAGCTGTATTTAAACATCATGAATTGACTATCTGAGCTGGAGAAGTAGAAAGACATTAGTTTTCAAATATTTTAAATTTTAGTGAAAATACACATATACAAGTACACTTTAATGAAATCTGTAATTTATCTCTGAATGTAAGCTTTTACTGATTAATCATATATTAAAACGCATAAACTTTGCATTTTCACTTTCTGGTGCAGAAATGTTCCAGGTAACTTGTTACATTCGGAGCAACTATGAGTACTGTTGGAAGTAATTGTGTCTGGACGAAATATGGGGGACAAAGCTGCTGTTTAGTGAATCATTCTTTTTACAAGTTTGTCTCATACATCTAAGTAATGTTTATGACAAGATATTAGGCTTGGAATGTACCACTTGAGAACTTCCATTTACTTCTTAGTGAGACTAAACCAGAAAATTGACCTTTCAATTTAGATTATTACTGTTAAATAATTTATTTTTTTGTTAAGTAATTTATTTTGATTTCATGTATCCACCTATGGAGATGCATAAAACTGAGAAATTCTACCCCTCCCTTGGAGCTGGACCTAAAGAATCTGGAAAATGCTGTTTGAAACTGAGTTTGAAAATTGCAAGACTTGAATCCATATATGTTCTCTGAAGGTTTCCTAGTTCCCATACGATCTTTACAGTCGTATTTAAAAAAGAAAAAAAAAAAAAAAAAGGAAAAAAAAGAAAGAAAAGGAAGGAAAAAAAAAAAAAGAGTTTGAAGCTCATTTTGGGCTTAGTCATTAGATTTTTCCAGTGTCACTGAAGGGAAAAATATTTTTCATTTATGTATTTTTTGGTTTACTCACAATTTGTGAAGAAAACATCATTTATGTTTTTTTCTTTCTCCTCTGAAATTCTACCATCTGTAATAAGATAAGAAATCACAGAAAGAAAGGGACATATGTTGTCTTCCTTCAGGTACAGATCTGTAAGCACTGAAAAACCACCACAATTTTTTACTGTAAGTCAAAGCTCACAGCTCTGGCACTTTTATAACGTGTGAACTTCTTTTGGTCTCCTGAGGATGGTTCCATAGTTGTTTTGATGAGGATATATTTTTTGTATTCCTCAAAGCACAGTGGACAAACGTCATTACATAGAGATTTCTCTGGGGCTTTTCTGTCTCTTCATCCCTTTCTAAGAGTGTAACTTATACTTTAATGCTTTGTTTCTGTCTGTTTCTTTTGTTTTCTGGCATCTTTGCTAGAAATGAATGTGTAACAATCTGCCACTTCTGATTATCTAATATTTCAGGATGGAATTATTTTCAAACTACAAAACATACATAGCAGTTACATAAATAATGTAAGGTACGCCCTTATCTGGTGTACACTAGAGTAATTCTGCTTACTATAGAGAAGCTGTGACAATTTACACCAGCTGAGAATGTAGCCAAATATCTCCTAAGGTTATGACAAATTTTTGTTTTGCCTTTATCTGCCAAGCAGGGCAGTGGGGGACAACACCTGTGAGTCTTAACCTTCAAGGAGACATATTTGAAATAAGTCATGTTCAAACCTTCTTTACAGTCACATAAACTGTTGCCCTACAGCAATGGAAGTAAGCTGAGAAAAGAAATTGAGTATGAAAGGAATTGCAATCACATAAAAGAAGCTTTTATGCTTTTGCTTCAGTATTGTCTTTGCTTTTAGGTGTTTATATCACGTGTGGATGACCTTGAAAATAGATATGTGAAGAGTTTTTCTTCTTTTGGACAGTAATAATTTTTAATTTACATTTCTTTAGACAACTTCATTGAATAGTGATTCTAATAGGCTGCTACCTCAGACATAGTTTAAGCAGAGAATGAAGATTAAAGCTCACGTTGGAAAGCATGACTTTTAAATTCTAACCTGGTTTTACTTATAGTACCCCTCTCCAAAGCCAGCATTTATTATAAAATGAAAATAATACTATCTTTGTGAAGTCCTAAAAGTATGAAAAATGAAGTGTTTTATAACTATTTTTATGCCTTCACATCACAAAAAATTCATTTATTTTCAAAGCTCGAAGTACCTTCTGCTGTGATAGCCAAGTAAGCTAACCACCTAGTGCTTCAAAGCATACAAAAGGGGTACTAGGCACTGGAGTTTGTGAAGAATTCAGTTCTTGTCATATACCACCTGCCAGGGCGTATAACAGATCTGTAATGGGTTTTTTACGTTGTACTGTGCAGTAAATGGATTGATAGATTAGGTCTGAGACCAGTGAACCATGGAATCAGAGGTTTGCTGGAGGAGTTTATTACTCTTTAATATTATTCTTGGTTTGGTGTCAGCCAAGAGGGATGATCTAGATTATCTGAAAGTAAGCTGGATGCCAAAATCAGCATTCTCCTCATTTATCCACCTTAGTCTTCACAATGTCTACTGTATGTATTAAGAAGGTTATTATAAGTGCCTGATGGAGACATTTTGTTTTGCTGCCTTTTAATTTGTCTGCTAGTATTAGAACTAATTACTAGACACTGAAGAGACTATTTCACTGTTTACTGCCACAGCAAATCAATTTGTTGTACTATATAGACAAAAAAACAACAACCACGGAGTGGAGTGACATGGCTATAATTTATGAACATTTTTATGTACAACCAGGAAAAGTATAGGTCATCTTGATTGATTGATTAGTTGATTAAGTATAAAAAAAATCAGATGGGCCCAGAAAGTGCAGAAAGACAAAGTCATAACAAGGTTATAGTTCACGTATTGTAATTTTCCTTGAATAGTAATTATTCATAGATTACATATGATGACATCAAATTTCCAGCATGTCAGTGCAACTTAGTTTGAGTCACAGTTTAAACTGCTACAGTTGCTACTACTTTATTTGTGAGATGGAAGGGAAAAGGTCTTGGAAAATGAATACTAAAGTTTGATTTCTGTGCTTCCAATTTGAAATTAGAATAATATACCCAGCATTTTGTGGATCAAAATGTTGTTCTTTTCCCAAATTTGGTTTCAACTAATAAGTGACCTGATTACCTTAAATGTAGTAAAGTGTTATGCTATACCAAATTACCTATATTGCTACCTAGGTGTAGTCCACATTCCTGTTATCATCAGCTGTATTTACAAATGGCCTCATATAGCAAAATGAAGTTGGATGTAAATGTTTTAAGTATTTGTGAATTCGATGAGCATGAGAATGTCACAAGCTCTAAGAAGGAAAAATATATAGGGTTAATTCCTTTTTATTTGAGTATTGCTAACACCTACCACTAATTAGATTTAAAAAGGCAAATTTACTAGCAGTGTAAGGATAAACTACTGTTTCCCAGCCATGCTAAGCATACAGGAAAGAAGATAGCTTAAAAAAAACAGAAATAAAATGCTTATGAACCTCCATTTAAAAATTTATTTTCTGCCAAATTATATTAAAATTTTTATGCCTTTAGCTTTCCAATGCTGTTGAGTTAATGTTTGAAACTAATTATTTCTCTGGAGATTTTGTTAGTCTAATGTTTAATTTGAAGGTCAGCTGTTTGATGGTGACTATTATTTTCAGTCTAACTAGAAAATAATGTGGATATGTAGGTTATAAACAAGGATGTACCAAAATATTCCTGCTGGTAATACAATAATATATGATATAAGAATAATATATCCATATTTCTATACTCTCTCCAGCTTTATATTCAAACAGAAAAAAATACTAAAGTCCTTACACCAATAAACAAGTTGAATAATCGCAAGGCATGAATAAGGGAAAATTAAGGAAGCCATGGTCTGCTGAAACCTGTTTTTCTGAAGCTGAAAAAGTAGGAAATACCTGTATGTTCAAAAGCATGATTTGTTTCATATGGGGTGTGGAATGTTAAACAGATATGCAGGGTTGACCTTGGCTAGACACCAGGTGCCCACCAAAGCTGCTCTATCACTCCCCTCCTCAGCTGGTGAGGGGAGAGAAAATACAATGAAAGGTTTAGGGATCAAGATAAAGTCAAGGAGAGATCATTCGCTAATTACTGTCATGGGCAAAACAGACTTGACTTGGGGAAAATTAATCTAATTTCTCACCAATCAAATCAGAGACAGGTAATGAGAAAGGAAACCAAATCTTAAAACACCTTCAACTCACAAAACACCTCTCTTCTTTCCAGCCTCAACTTCAGTCCCAATTTTTCTCTATCTCCTCCTGCCCAGAGGTGCAGAGAGTCAGGCAATGGAGGTTGCAGTCGGTTCATCACACGTTGTCTTTACCATTCCTTCCTCTTTGGGGGCAGGACCCCTCATGCTCTTCCTCTGCTTCAGCATTGGGTCCTTCTTATGGGAGAGAGTGTTCTTTCAAACTTCTCCAACATGAGTCCTTCCCATGGGCTACAGTTCTTCACAAACTGCTCCATCAAGGGAGTCCCTTCCATCAGATGCAGCCCTGCAGGAACAGACTGCACCAGTGTGGGTCCTCCAGGGGGTCACAAGTCCTGCCAGCAAACCAGCTGCAGTGTGGGCTTCTCTCTCCAGAGGTCCTGTCAGGAGCCTGCTCCAGCACAGGCTTCCCATGGGGTCACAACCTCTTTTGGGCACATCCACCCACTCCTATGTAGGGTCCTCCACATGCTGCAGGTGGAGGCTGCAGGGCTCAGACAATGGGCTTCGCCAGCAGCAGGTATGTTTTGGAGCTATCTGGCTGACACTGGCTCTATCAGACACAGGGGAAGTTTCTAGCAACTTTTGACAGAAACCACACCTATAGCCCTGTGCTACCAAACTCAATACAAATACAAAATCTGGTTTGTTATTTACTTGATCAACTAAAATCTGGATTCTGTAATGTTCTAACTAAGTTGGTAAGTTACTCTTTTCCAGGAATAAAATTGGTAGAGGGAAGTAATATGACATGTAGTTCAATGTAGCCACTTCCAATAAGTTGTATCATATTATTAATAATTTGGTTTCCATTTTAAAAATTTTATATTTGTTCTTAAAGACAATTATGATGGGAAATCTAAGCAACCTTATACATAAACAGTCTTGTAGGCTAAATCTGAGATATGTTATACACACATATACATATATATTTTAAAATACAGCCAGAAATCTTAACTGCATTGCATGTGTGATTTTCTCTAAAGAAACATACAGAGCAAGGGTGACAAAACCTTGCATTCAATTAGCAAAGTACATTCACTTATAGCATAATTTTTTCAGGCTGTGAAAAGAGAAACTGACTGTATTTCAACAAAGAGTTCCATAGATAAGTAGAAGTGGCATGTTTTGGTTTTTTTTTCCCCCCCAAGACCATAAGAATTGGTCTTATGATGTCAGGCAATATTGATAAAACCATGACTTTTTTTCTTTTATTTTTCTTCTGCTCTTTTATTCAAATACAGTTGTCTTACAGACTGTGAAAATAAAGTGAACAAGAAAATATGGACTAAAGCATTTCTAGATTAATATGAATGTCTGAGTTATTTTCACCTTCCAAGCAGGTAAAATAACCCTGTTGGGCTTTATCCTTTTTTTTAGGCTACGCATACTGAAGGTTTTCTGACTGTACCGATTTAAAACTATTGAGATACTTAGATATTTTAAAAACAATGGATTGCATGTATATAGAAGACAAAGCACAATGGGATTTGAGCCCTACAGTCTACTCGGCAATCAGAGGCAATTTTTAGTCATTTCAATATCTTTAGATACTACTTTTTGTTCCACTTTACATGCTCTACTGTAAGTCATCCTAATGATTTTCATCAGAAAGTACTGGAGACTATTGCAAAACATAAGGAGATGTTTTTCTTTTTTTTTTTTTTTCCAGTTTTTGGTTAGTTCATGTAAATGGTGGATTATAATACCTCTACTAATGTCTGCAATCAAGGCTAAGTATAGATTTTCACAGTAGATGGAAGAAAAGGAATTGGTTTAACTTATACTGCAAGATTTGGTTATTATTTGTCTGTAAAATAAGAGATGGTAACGTCAGACTTAGACTAACAGATTACTTCTAGTCTGATTTAAGATTAAGATTTGGATGCAACAGTCTTTAAATCTGGAAAACTAACACTAAGAGAGTTTAAAATCTTGTACCGTATTTGAAAAGAACCTGAATATCTACATAAACCTGTTTGGTTTTGGTTTTGGCCCCCAACCTAAATATAAATGAGTCTCAAGTGAAGTGAGTATTGTTATGGTATGATATTCACTGAATTAATTATTTTATGTTTTTAACTGTTGCTTCACAGAAACTGTATTTTAAAATAATTATTAAAAAATATATCAAAATATCCAGAGATTTTATATAATTGTTGCTTTTTTTTTTTTTTTTTCCTTTCAGTTCAATGTCTGCTTCTTTAAAAAATGTTTATTCTTTGGGATTTATAAGATGAAAATTAAAATCACATTAATTCAGTTCTCAGGAGCAAAAGGAACTGAAAAATATGTAATTTATGCTGTATCTGGAATATCACCAAGGGAAAACTATAACCAATAGTTCTGCCTTAATCTTAAAGAAAAAATAATTTTACATAGCATAACTGATTTTTTTTTATTTGTTTTTGGGTTTTTTTTGTGATGGTGGACAGAAATGTTTCTACTTTTTTAGCTCATTTTTGTCATTCAAGGTATGTAGTGAAAGAAACAGTTGCTGTATTTACTAAAACTTTGAAGCAAAGGTAATTTACAACAAACACATTTTTTTCTGAAACGAAAGTGAAGAGCATCACATTGAAAGAAACTCTAAAGAGACACCTTACCTGCTTTCCTTTCCAGGACTTAGTACATGACCTAGTTCATAAATGATAAATAAAAGCCTCAGATAACAAAAGTGAGTGAGAAAGAATAGTCTAAAAATAAATACAGTAATATATACAGAAGAACTAAATAACAGTGTAAATTCTTCTGTATATAAGCATCAGTCATAACAGAATGCAGTTTTTGTTGCAGGAAGCTAGAGTATTAGATGTGAATCCTCCAGGGAGCCTTATTATTATACAAAATTTTATTGTAGAAGACAGATTAAATAGGAAGCCAGGTAGTGAATACTGACAAGTAGAAAATCCCTTAAAATATAATCATAATTTTAATTGCTATTGATCTGAATGGTATAGATAATAATAGTGTTCTTACAATGTTATGGGTTCCTTCATGTGTAGAATGTGTTGATACCCACCACAATTTATTTTAGACTGAAGCATGTTAAGAAGACCATATTTGATCTCACTTGCAAAATGCAGATGAATGACTGTAAGAATCTGTTTCTAGAGAAGTTTTGTGTGGATCTCTGAAATCTTCTATACAAGTCAGTTTGCAGAGTATTGAGGTCACAGAGATGAGCTATATTCATACTCCATCCAAAAGATATAAAATTTAAACAAGGCAGTACTCTATTTAATTTGCATGAGAACATACCGGTGAATGATTTGGGACAATCGAAAGGCCCAAACACCCTCTGACCATGTCCATTTAGCCATCTGATAAAATCAGATGCCTAGGGAAGATCATATTAATGAAGAAAAGGTAGTAAACTAAAAATATTTAATAGAAGAATCATCTCAAATTTACTATTAAATATAAAAATTATTTCAGAAATCATTTAGGTTCATGTAAATTTTAAGGATGCAACGTTCTATGTCAAGGAGTTGAGTGGGGAAATTCTGACATACTGAAGTTTCAAGCACTTAAGACTGAAGCATCATTCACTTAATAAGGTAATTAGAAATTCCCAGGCTTTAGTGAAAATGTTGTTCTGCTATATAAAGGGGTAGAAAGGAAAGGCAGAGAGTTTCCACATCCTTCAAGGAGAGAATTTTGATAAAGACACAACTCAAAGTTTTGTTTCTAAAAAGAAAAAATAATCTGACAATCTGGCTGAATAGAATTATACTGTAATATTTGAACCATGGAAAAGATGCTGGTCTTCCCTATTGTGCAGGTAATGTAGCCTACCAGATCAGTTTGTCTGGCCTGTGTTCAAACCAGTGAGTCTCACGGACAATAAAAATTAATTGGTAAGGCTCATCATTGCTTAGTTCCACTTTCTTCTTTGAAAAGCAGGAACAAAGAGATGGTAGAGGAAAGAATTTTCTTTTGGAATGATTCCACCTGTAAAAATGGATGCATATTGATTTAACTTGAGTTATACTTGGTGTGTATTCTTCTTTAGTTGCATACTATAGCTTTTTTCGTGTTTCTCCTACGGGGAGTTGTATGTTCGTGCTGTAGTGCAACAGAAGGTCCTGGTTCCCTCATTTCAGGGGCCTGACAAGAGCACACTACAGGTTCAGTCTGGCCCCAGGCCTAGGCTTCCTTCCCTTGGAAACAAAGTGGACAACTTGTGGACACTTTAGACTTATTGCAGTAGGAGGCCAGCATGTTGTCAGGACTTGCACTCACCTCTGGGCCTTGAGAACCACCTCTGCATTCAGCAGATTAGATGTAGCCTGAAACAGTTTCTGGAGAAGCCTTTTTCCCTGAAATACAAAAAGCCATCCTTTCAACACTGGCAACCAAGCTTGTTTAATATGAAGATAACAAGACCCCTTCTCTGCTCCCCCACAAGCATGTGCTTTGCACATATCATTGCATTGCTCAGTTTTTAATCTATTAACGTACAAACTCAAGTATATATTTTCCTCATTTATGAGCACAAACGTAAAAATTAAGCAAGATATGTGTCTGCCCAATAAAGCATTGTGACTAAATAGATGTCCTATCACAGCATCAGAAAAAAAGGAAGATTTTTGTGCTGTAAATCTCTGACAAATGGTATATTTAGATATGATACTTTACAGAGACCATTTTGATTTTGACACTACCTGTGCACTGGAAATGCCAGGGAAGTTGCTTAATTTTCCAGCTGCTCTGTTTTCCTATGCACACCTCCCCATCCCATAGGAATATTGTAAAAATACATTGCTTGGTAATATTAATATATTTCTGAAGGTTTAAAGCATTGTTAGAGTGGTTAGTAATGCTGTTTTACATTATTTCAGGAATCCTGCAGAGAAATATACAGTTTCTCTGTTTTTATTAATGGCACCTACAGTTTTCTTGGTCTTCTTAAGTATTAATAAATACTCTCCTATACAATATATTGTTTACTCTCATTTGAAAGGATCAGCCATTCTGAAGTCCCTTCAAGGAAAAGGTTAGGTTATTCAAAATGTTTTTGCAGCAATCAAGCAATAATTACACAATATCAAAGGCTGTTGTGGTACACTACTGAATATTTGTTCTTTCCTCTTGAGACAAGTTTTTGAATATATTTAGGATTCTTTCTTCTTTATGCATGTTAGATTCTAGCTTTGTTTGTTTTACCTTACTTTTGTTTTTCTAGGTCTGTTACAGACTTGACAATAAATGACAGCAAACAAAATAAATTTAATGAAAGTTAAATATAGATAAGTTGGAAATTCATCACAGTATTATTGGTGGATTTCAGGCCATATTACTCATCAACATGGAAAAACTTACAGGAAAGTAACTGCTTACAAGAAAATAGTGCAGATTCTCTAACGAGTTTCTTGCAGAATATATAAAAATAGTGTATCTTGTTTGTCTGTTGACTATCTTTCCTCAGCATCATTTTATTCCTCACAGTCACCTCAAGAGGAACGACTGTGACTCCAGTCATTCCTTTCTTATTTTGTTAGTTTTTACTGTGGCTTTTTCAGAAGGTAGTAGGAGACTTTCTATGACTGCTCTTTCTTTGTCTCCCCCACTTCACATGAAAGAGGGGCAACAGATTCTGGATGGGTTTTGCATAAAGAACAGGAACCCAAGAGACTTGCAACATCTGACAAGACTGAATTAATATTTGCTGGAATGAAGTGGAAAGAAATTGCTCTCTTATCTTTTGAAGTTTCCACAATGTTATTAATAAAATCTTTCTCAGTAATGTATTTATTAAGTTAAATCCCAATGTACTTAAATAGCAGTTCCCCATATAAAACAATAGTGGGGAACACATGGTTTCATTTTCTTAGAAGTAAACACAGGCAATGATATGTTAGGATTTACATCTGAAAGATTCAACATTCCTTATCACTCTCTACAGCTAAACTAAAGGAGGTTGTAGTGAGGTGAGGGTCACTCTGTTCTCCCATGTAGCAAGTGATAGGACAAGAGGAAATGGCATCAAGTTGCACCAGGGGAACTTTAGACTAGAAATGAGGAAAAAATTCTTAAAAGAAAGGGTTGTAAAGCGCTGGAACAGGCTGCCCAAGGAAGTGGTAGAGTCGCCATCCGTGGAGTTATTGAAAAGACGTGCAGATGTTGTACTGAGGGACATGGTTTAGTGGTGACCTGGCAGTGCTGGGTTAATGGTTCGACTTGATGACCTTGAAGGTCTCTTCTAATCAGAACAATTCTATGATGCTGTGCTATTTCTCTTAGTCTTGCTCTTCCACTGCAACACTTTCTAAACAAAACCTACCAAGTATGTCAAATAAAGTGACTGGCTCTTTCAAAAGTTTTGGTTAAAGGGATGTCTTAAAATTTCTGTTTTAAATCAGTACATGACTACTGGATCTGGAAACCTGACTAGGATCCTAGGTAATACCTTCTCTTTTCCAAGAAGTTAGCTTAACTGTAATTATATCACAAAAAAGTACTAACAGAAAAGGTATTCATTTTCAAGACATTTGTGCTGACAGCTATGTTGAAGTAATATTGATCTATCTGAATTATCAGATTTCAAATAAGTCACTTCCTTACACATTTTTATACACTGCAACAACCTACATATCTAAGAGAAATTTCACATATAGTGAACAATGGTTTGCATAACATCACTCACCGATGAATGACAATGTTTAAGACTTTATTTAAACTTCAGTTCCAAGACAGACATTGCATTGTATGTCAGGTGTTTCACATATTTCTGTTAAGAAGACTGTAGGGATCTAAATTTCAATGTTTTACTATTTGCTGTTTACAAGATAAAGTTTATACTTAAATTATAGAAGCCCGTCTGTATTAAAACATGCCTATATAATTAAAAATTTCACAAACAGAATAGTTTGAAATAACCTTAAGTAAGGTTAAACCTCACCTTCCCCTTTCCCTTATTCTTGTACTGCCTATTTTTTGCACTTACTCAAAATTTTGAAAACACCTTTTCAAAAATTCATCATCATCATTACTCAGAGAATGGTCTGTTGTTATGATACTGAATTAATTTAATTCTACATTAAGCACTATTAACCAAGGTAACTTACATACTCTCAACTTTTGTATTAACTGCATGGTTCTTAGAAATGAAAAGTTGTGACCTCCCTGGAAGTGCTAAATTGGATAATTCTTGAAGAACAACCAAAAAAACCCTAAACAAAACAGTCAGTTGTTAGTTGTTTTCTGTCAGACATGTCAGCTCAGTACTTGGCAGTCAATATCACTCGCTAGAATTGGAATACCAACATTTTTAACAGAATAAATTGTGTTGCTAGGAAATGCTACAAATATTCATCTGTACATAGAAGTCCAACTCATTGTAATTTATATACACTCTGCAAAGATAATGCAAAAAAATCCCACCTGTTTATTTACTGTGAAAATAACACAGTTTATCTATACATTGATTCTCATTGCTCTGTTAATACCTTAGAACAAATCATATCCATTTTCGCTACCAAACAAGATGTTAAGGTTTTGGGGTTTTTTTCATTCCTATAGAGAATTCCATGAGCAAACCAATAATGATTCTAAGTTCATAGCTTGCAGTTTATAAAAATATTTGTAATTTGTTTCTTTGCAATACCTTTTGGCTTCATTTTGCTCGTCAGGCATTCTGGCAGATCACAGTTTTTATAAGCTCCACAGCAGTTTTGTGAATGCTTCTGGGAAGCTTCTCTCAAATGTAGGCAACAGCATGGAAGAAAGCGCCAATATGATTAGTTTAGCTATTGACTGGTGGCCACAGTGAGCTGATTACACCAGGAATATGAGCTTTTACTACTGAGTATGGTTTTGAAAGTAAAGCAATCGGATAATGAATTTAGGAAAAGAAGGTGGCAGGCTACAGAGAAGGATGGTGACACAAAGCAACAGGCAGGAAGAACTCTGTGAAGTAGAAACACTAAAAGTGAAAATAAGACTACTATGGTTTGCCAAATGATGAGAACAGATTGCTCTTAACTATGTGAGACAAGGTTTATCATACCTTGTAAAGTAACATGGTGTTTCCTTGAGACACTGCAACAGCATGTCCAGCTCTGTGCTGAATAGCACTATGGTCTGCCACTTTCTCTTGTCCTCCCAACTTATATGTTGGGCTCTGCTTTCCATAGGAAAAAGCCCTTGACTGATTTTTCAGGCAGGCTATCACTACTGTGGAGTGCACACTGGAGTCTGCTTGACTCACAGACTGTATGTAGCCTGAGGGATAGATATGGTATTATCTTCTGTAAACCAGGGAAAGAACATTTAGGGCATTGTACTTTTATTTAGAAATTGTTTTCCTGTCAGAATATCCTTCAGTAAGAGTCACTGAAGGAATCATACCATAAACCATTTGTATCTGCTTTTGGATTTCTGGAACTGAGAAAGAAACAAAGATAAAGAAAAGAAAATCATAGACTAGATTATTGAGCAAAGATTTAAGGTGGAGTGTCTTGTGCTCAAAAAGTGCCCTTGAAAAAGGAGAATCACTGTAGTAAAAAGCAGAATGAATGACAATTAGTTATAAATATTCAATATAGAAAGCATACAACTGTTCTGAAGACTGTGATATATACAATCATATTACCATGCAACAGAAAGAAAACAAATCATTGGGGTGGGAGATATGTTTATTTGTTTTTTAAAAAGCTAGAGAGTCAAATGAAGCAGAAAATTGTTTAGTGCATTGGAGTTGTGGACTGCCTTAGTATTCTGTATCAATGGAAAAAAAAATATTTTTTTTTTAAATAAAAATGAGAATCGAGAGTATTGCAAATATGCTGTTAGGAATTAAAAAAAATAAACCACCAACCCTATCCCTCCCACAAATTGTGCCATGTTCAGGTCCTGAAAGGCTTGTAAGAAAAGATGAAACACTAGCTACATAGCAAATAAAAATCTCACATACATATTTTTAGTAGTGCTTTCATCTTCCTCTAGTAATACAATCTTTACTCCAACTTTGTCAGAGATGCTATGGATCATAAATATTCATCATTTTAAAGAAACTACGTAGATTTTGTTTTAAAGTCAATATTGAGTTTGTTAATGAAAATGGATCAGTTAATTAACTACATGGCATCCTAAATTGAACTTATGTGAAGCTCTTTCTTACACTGATTGTTTTTCATGAAGAAATGATGCATAAAAAATAACTTCTTCCCCTTCTATTTTAAGTCATTCTTTTGTACATGTTCTAGAGATGGTGACTTTGAGGAGATAAAAGTTTCTGAATAGTGGCTGTAAAAATTGCTATTTTATGCAATCATCTCACTAGTGTGATGGAAGTGTTATTTGTGATTCATCACCATAGATAGAAATTTATATTTAATAGCTATTATGACTTTAGTTATTCTTTTATTATCCTGACTTGGACAACCTAGAAACCTGCTTTCAGTCCAGTGGGCCAATCGCACTGTAGTCACCTGTGTCCTTTTTTCCTGATATTTGTAATTTTGCAGAAATAGAATAGTAAAACAAAAGCTGCTGCTTGTATTACATTTAGTAAGGAAAGCAATTCTTACAGAAAGCTATACATTCTTCTTTTTTTGTACACAAAGAATCGTTAATTTTTGTTTCAAACCTGACACTACCAGTTACCCTATATCAGAAACCCTCTTTCATAAAGTGTTTTGTGTATCAGAGGGACCCTCCCAATCCAGGAGTGCAAGAAAAACATTGTTAACAATCTTCATAGATACCCCACAGCATACTTTTGCTCATATTCCTTGCAGTTTATTATAATTTATTGAGAAGTTGGTGTGACAGGTAGCAAGAGAAAGGGATACCTTATCTAATACAGGGGAAAAACAAACAAACAAATTTCCACTGCTATGAAAATGTTTTAATTTGGGATTTATTTTGTCTCCACTCATTAGGAAAACTCTCCATAATGCTTTTTGACAAATAACATGCTAGGGAGATGTATCTCCTTATCTTATTCCCAAGCAGCCTGGTAACGAGTGCATTATCTTTTCTTTGGTCATTTCAGGTAACTAGGAAATGACCTTGACGTTGACTTGTGAGAGAGAAGGGGAACTACTCAAAATCAGGCTTTGGTCACTTGAAATATAATGTATGTAAAAAATTTCAGTGGCTTTCCTTACATTTATCAGGTGGCAGCTGCTGATAATGCAAAACTATTCCCCATTGTTCATTCTTTCTTTCTTACTGTCTCTACCTAATTAGTTTCAACTTTTTCATTTTGAGCATTGTTCCTGAGCTCCAGGATTGAACTGTAACTCCACAACTATTATTTTAATTGATACTGCTTTAATTGAATCTGCTTTCTGGATATTCATAAGGAATTAAACAGAACTGTGCCACAGAATATGATTTTACATCAGGTGACATAATTCATACAACTTCTTTCTCCCTTTATTCTTATTATCATCATAAGAATTGGTATTCCTTTTCATCTACTCAACTCTAATTCATCCCATAGTGTATGTACACAACTCTGAGAATAAACTGAAAAATAACAATCTAAAGTTAAAGTAGGAAACAGCAGTGGAAAACTGGAGAATGTGAAATGATCAAGAGCTATAATGCCAAACTAAGCATATGTGTCGTTTTGCACCAATGTAATCTGACTGATATGGGAATGAAAAGAACATAATAGTGTATCATTTAGGCTTCTTGTGAAGGAAGATCATCCAGATGGAACAGAAACAAGCACTGCAATTCATTTTAGAGTTCATATGGAGAAAAAATGAAAATATTTAGATAAATATCTAAACTTTGAAAATATGCCATTATTTGAATTTCACAGAGTCATGTTGTGAGAGATGTTATCACTTCTATGCTGGTAATTTATTTGTGGATTTTTTTTTTTTTTATTTTAATGAAAAGATCTGATAGTTGAAGATTAGGATAAAATTGAATATTAAGAAGACCAGTGTCAGTTTGTAAAATTAAGCTTTTCTACTGTTTCCCAATTTAGAGCTTAAATCTTTTCTATTATTCTGTTACTAAGCTTCCAATTAATCTAACTTAATTAACACTTGAACTAAAGTACAAAATTTTAGATGCATCACATGGTTTGAGCTTAACATTTTGACACATATCATTGAAATTATATACTCCTTTGATGTTAATATCAACATTCTTTCTTTGAAGGAATAATCTATACCTTTATTGTCCTTTGCACTTGCAAATTCACTTTTTTCCTTAGGTTGCAAACCAAGGTATGTTTTCAATGCTGATCTGCTGCCAAGTAAGGCAAAGTTGAAAATATTTAATTTGCATGCAAAAGGATAAGATAGGTTTTTAGAAAGACGTTCCAGTTAAAGTTGTCCTTTTTTCTTTTTTTTTTTTTCTTTTGTACCCTATCTTTGTTGCCAGACTATAACACTCCTTAATCAGGCCTGTATTCCATCCTAGGCAGGTCAGGAAGAAAGCATATCACATTTGCCCTGTTCCTATTGTTCTTCCACCTTGCAAAAGGACGTTGGCCCTCCTCTAATAAAACCTAACAGTCTTTCTTACATAGAGGGGAAAGAGACAAGATGCCAAAGGGGATGAAACTGAATAAACACTGGATGGTTACCCTGAGACAACAAATGAATAAAAGGAGAACGGGGAAGGAGGGGGGCCAAAAGCAAAAGTGTAGAAAAGACAAATGGATTGTGGCATTAGCAATTTCTCACTCATCCTTGGAGGCATCCAAGAACTCATAGAGAAGAGCCCTGAGACAGTAGGGCAGTGGGGTGTTTGTAGATGCCATCTCAGGGGTGGAACTTCTGGAGCTGTGAATAAGCTTGAAGGACTGTCAGTAAAAAAGGTAGGGAAGATCCTGGAGGGCCTCATCTCCTTGTGGACAACCAATCATCATGTTCCTGTCCATTACTCCATGGAGGTTTTCCCAAATTACACTTCTGGTAAACTGCAGAATTAGCTCAGGATACAAGCTATCCCCTAAGAGACAGTCTGCAGCAGTACCTTGGCTTTACAGGCAGACTTGTAATTACCTTAAACTCATCAGTCTCTAATTTGATTAGCCAGCTTGACAGTTTGATGCCAGAGCTGGAGAGGGGGGGAAAAAAAAAAAAAAAAAAAAAAAAAAAAGAGCAAATGAAATCCCTGAGATGCAAAACCTAAGAATCTGGTTCCCAAGCAGAGGCGTGTAACACATTACCTGAATCTTACAAGCTTATGCCTGTTAAATGCTTATCCATACTTATCTGTTGCCTTAATCTGAGTTTGATGAAAGTCCTTTACTTATTTATTTACTGTTGTTCTTTTTATCTCTGTGGTAATAGTAGATGACGTAAAATTTCTGTATATAATGAACTGATTCATATTGACCTAGATTTCTTTCCTATTTTTATATTAAAAATATTATAATCCTATTTTTGTACTATAATTTTAGAGCAGAAGCTAATTTGTAAGAAGATGCTACATTTACTTATATCACACTTTATCTCTTACTATAAGTGGGATTTATTTTGCTTTCTTTTCCTATGTGATTATTTTTGAAAACAGTAGGTTGAAGTACAGTCTGTCACCAAAACCTAATCTTTCATGTTCTGCTTTTCTGGATTTAATATATAATTGGTTACTTCTTCTTCGCCACCCTCCTCTGCAACTATACAAATTATTTTTCATCAATCTTGTGATAGACCAAATATGCTTGATTAATGTTGATTGGAAGCAGATTAGTGTAAATTTCAGATCTTCAGATGTCATTTTGGATTTTTAGCTGCCTATGACTACCTATTTCCTTTCAGAAGTATTTCTGTGGAACTTGTTTACATTAATATTAAAGCTATGAAACATTCGATATTATCATTCAAGAGTTGTAAGAAAGATGAAACTAATCTTCTGTGAAATTAGGCCAAGGTCTGCATAGATATTGAGTTAACACATTAGGGAAATAAATTAATTTTTAATTGTTTTCTTTCATATCTGGGGCTATTCTGGAAAAGCAGAGTTTTTATTATACTTTCAAGATTAGGAAAATAGAAAAAGTTATTTGACTTATGAGTCAATTTTTATTAAATAGGATATTACGGCATGGCTATAGTGAACAATGGAAATAATTTTATATATGACAAATCAGCTTCTTGGATTCCAAACATTACTTAAGTATGGTCTAATAAATAAAATGCAGAATAAATGTAGAGGAGTTATTTTACTACTAACAAATCAGTATTTTCAAACCAAATTTGTAAAGAAATGTACATGTCATGAGAGAGTTGTGTTCTTCCCTTCTGTCAGCTGATGGTTGTTTGATTTTGAGTGGTTTGGGGTTGTTTTTTTTAGTAACAGTCATTGCTTTCATGTCTCTGATGGGTTTAGATTTATGGTATTCTGTAAAATACAATCATTAGGGATTATAAGTTAGCACACAGCAGTAATACTTCTGTAGCCAGGCAATGCAATAGCAGTGCTTCCTTTAATGTTTTTATTGTGTGTGTCAGAAACCTCATGTTTTGTTACTTTTAAGAGAGCTGCTTTAGTGAAAATGTACTTAAAAAAATGAATACTGGGAAAACTCATTTTTCTTGGTACGGAAAACTAACCACATTTCTTGGTTGATTTTAGTAATTAATTACCATTGTTTCTTTTATCTGTCCAGACTCTATATTTGCTGTAGTGAATTTTTTTTTAAAGTACAGATGGTTTCTTCCCTAGTATATTCTTGCAGTGTTGCCCATTGTGTAGTATAGTGACACCTCACCCCTCTAGCTATAGAAAACAATCTGGGAAGGACAGTGTGGAGATTTGTGTTGGCTTATTCATTTCCAACCTGTTCCTGTATTTACCTCAAGTACTTGTGTCCTGTTGGATTTGAACTATGCCATTCACTGACTCTTAATTTCTAATATTGTTGGCACAGAAGAATGTGCATAGTTAAAAATCTGACTTCTTTGAGTGCAGGTGAGAGGATAAAGTGGCCCAATCAGTACTGATATTTTTCATCATTATTTTTTTTCACTGTATGCATTTGTTCATGCATGTTTGGACTCAATGGGCAAGTCCAAACACCTTGTAAGAAAACACATGCTGTCACGGTTTAGGGTCAGGGCAGCCCCTTAGACCTATAACAGGCGCTCTCTGTTAACCCCCCTCCCTCCCCAAAGGGGAAGAGAAAGGGAATAAGGGAG
>WUAM01000425.1:1637882-1665189 GCA_024336885.1 Actenoides hombroni | reverse complement strand
TGGGGCTTCCACCACCTCTCTGGGCAACCTGTTCCAGTGTCTCACCACCCTCATGGTGAAGAAGTTCTTCCTAATGTTTAACCATGTAAATCTGTTCTGTGGAAGTTGTGTAACACTGAGCACTAATGAGTAGCATTGCTTACTCAAAGAAGCATTTGCTTCTTTTCATTCTTTACTTTGTAATTAGATTTTTTCTTCATTCAGAGTAAAATGAAGGGGTGAGATTTTAAAAAGATAAACTTTTGATAACATACTTGCTTATGAAACTTAAAACCAAAAAAACCCAAAGAAACAAAACAAAAAATAATAATTAAAAAAAAAATAAATTCCATCACCCAGAGTGTGATTATAACTTAGCCTTTTGCAATTGAAAACCAGGCAGTTGGAGATGAGCAAACACCATATTTTCCAAACTATAAGAATGTGGATTCTATTTACTGAAGTCTACCTCTGCTTCTGCTGCTGAGGAAACATACTGACGCAGTCTTTACCATTTCTTTCAGTAATATATGTCACTGTAACTATTTGAATACAAATTGCACGAATATATCCTCATGAATATTCCTTTTAAATAATGTATTAAACACTAATACCAGAATATAGACATACCTGAAAACATGTTATAATTGACAAATTAATGTTAAGACAGTACTAGATTTTGATTTCTTTTTCTCATTTCCCTTTGTAGCCAGAAGCTCCTCTGAAGATAATTCTGTATTTACTAAACTTGAAAAGAGGAAAATTTTCATTTAAGCCTTAAGAGAGAGAATAAGCAACAAAGAATTAGATAACAAAATAAATAAATAAGTAAATGCCTCCCAAATTAAATTATTTTTATTCAGTTTATTAAATAAAACTGTCATTATTTGTGAAATGAGAGAGAAGAAATTCAGATTTTTTTTTCTTTCTTGTTTATAAGAAGAAATAAACAATTATTATGGCTAGTAGTAGCTTTATAATTATCACAAAATTTCACTTGCCAGTCAAGATGTTTATAGTGGTAGTCCATAACTGCTACTATGTCAATCTAAGGAATTTTTCTTCCTCTTAAACTGCTGTCCTCTGCATAACTAGAAGAGAGATTATAAAATTAATGAGACTTCTCTTATTTTCTCACAAGAATTTCACATTATGTTTTTCTGCCAAATTTCCTCCTTCTACATCATTTCTCCTGAGTTTTTATTACCTATTATATATTATGCACTGGAACAGATCTATAGTCTACATCAAACAGGAGAAGCTGTTTCATTCCATGTTCCAGCCAGCCTCAAACTAAAATGTTCTAAATAATAGTCTCAAAGTATTCTTCTTACTTGGCCTTTTTACAGTCTGACTGAATGATTGACTGTACTTTACTGGTACATGACCACCAGAGCCAAATTCTTCTCATATGCCATATCTGCAGGTCATGTCTTTACAGCTAATAATTTCATCTATCTTCAGTACCTCCAGGAAATTTCCTTTTCAGGAGAGACAGCTGCAATGGATAGATACTGAATTCGCTGTGTGAGGAAAAAATAACTATATTTCATCTCCTCTAGATGTACAGAGGAAGCTCACAAATTTCTGATAACCAACAGGAAAATGTGCTTTGGAAAAAGAGTCCTTTCACTCTGCAAAGTGATGGGGATTGCTATTTCAGGCACTTCGTTTCCATGGCTTAAATTTTGGAACCTAATTAGTTCCATTTCATTGTGGAGGATTTTCATATTCTTTTCTTTCCTTACCTTTTCCAGTTCTAGGAGTAAGAGATACTGCAGGGAGTGGAATGATGAAAAACACCACCAGATTTTAATAGACATGGTGTCTGCATATTTTACAAACTGCACAAAGGTTGGACTCATAGGCTTAGAAAGCAGTCATGAACTCTAAAATTGAGTTGTTGGACTTTCAGAAGGAAGTGTAGTGTTCTTTTCTGTGAAATAATTGTTTCTCCTCTAAAGTATCTCGACAATTGTTCACATAGGTCAAGAGCTATAGTCATATCAATTTTCCAGTGTCTCATTAAAATCAGATGACTGCCTTTTGTACATTTTACTATAAAAATGTATAAAAGCCGGATGAATCTCACAATATTCTTTCCATCATTAAGACAGCTTCTAACACAGCCGTAGGGTCATACTTTGGGTCTCACACATTAAAAAAAAACAGTGGTTTAAGGTAATGGGAGTAAGAATGGCTTTTTTATTTACTCATTAAAATGACATTTTTAGAAGCACGTGCATAAAATTACTTGCCCAGTAATTACACAATATTTTTGGAGACAAAACAGTTTTACACTAAGGTTTTATTGAGGCCACCAATGGAATGGTCTTTAAATTTAATTACTTGAGGGTTTTTTTGAGCTTTGTTTGTTGGCTGTTGTTTTTTTTTCATAAAACCCCAAGAAAAGAAGGTGAAGTTAATTTCTGTAACTTAGATGTTCACAGACTGTTTTCTTTCCATATAGAGATAAGTCAAATATTCAGCAAGTTATCAAATATTTTCATCTATTATGTAGAAAAGAACAGAGGTACAAGCTTGTCTCTCATTGAATTTTGTTAAAATGGATTAAAGTCTTTATTCAGGAAGTTTAAACACTGGCAGCTGCATTTTTCCCATGGTGGATTAGGCCCCGCCCCAATTATGCCACAGAACTGTTAATAGCATATCTTGGATATATTCTAATAATACTATATAAATATCTAAGGTGAATACTGAGAATGTCATTGTCTGTACTGTCTGACCTACCACCAAGATCTGAGGCTCAGTGTGGTGTAGCTGAACTTTGATGTATTTTAATTAAGTAAGTCTTCTCTGACCATTCTTCTTTGTGGTGGTTTAGCTTGTTAGTCTGCTCCATGAGGGGGAACGTGTAGAGTTGAGTCAAAAGAAAAAATGAGGTCACTTATTTAGAACAAAAATTCTTGAAGATGGGAATATATTCATGGTTTTTAGCCACTTCCCTTTCTTTAGTTGTGAGGAAAAAGTGAGCCATGAAGAACTTCACCATTTAATTATTTTTTTTTTTCCCTAAAATAACTGGGAACAGTAACCTGAAAGACAGATGTGAGTATTTCAATGAAACTTGATAGAACTTCTTGTGTGTGTGAGTAAGAAAATCCATCTCAGAGAATTCTGGTTACAAGTTACATGCTCCCTCATCTAAAAGACATGAAAAACATAATTAAATGTGATTTTTCTGTTATCAAGTCAAATATATATGAGGATTCACTGGTAATTTTGAAATTAAAAACCTCCATATTATTTTAGACCTTATATTTAGTATATTTGCTTGTTAAACATCACTGCTTTGTCTTGATAAGTAAAGTGAAGGGAAATTGCATACTGCTTCTATTTTCCTGTGAATAAATTATCTTCTTTAAACTTCATTTAACATACCATTTTGATAACAAGAGGTCATGACTTTTCAAACAACTTACTATATTAATTTCAAAGTTGTATTTTTTTTATTTGAATGTTGTAATTAAGTTTCCTTTTTTGCATTGCACTTCACTGTGAAGACACAGGTTTAATCACCCTGAGCTTCTACTCTCCCTGTAGAAAATGTCCCATGGACATAATCTCATTGGGAAATTGATTCCAAAGGTTTTACCAGCATTCTCCAGAGGTCAATCAGTTCTTGTGCTTCTCAATATAGGCCAATACACAGTCTGAAATGCTGCAGATACTTTTATATAGGGCCTCCTAGTATAAGGGCAGCATATGTCAAACAGCCTGTGTCTTGTAGGATAGTTATACTATCTCTTGAAATAACATATGCCAAGCCATCAAACATTCTCTTCCATTGGCATGCACACCAGAGGTTTAGTCAATATATTGGTTTCAGCTAGGGAAGATGAATTTTCTAAGTTCTGAGCTATATAAACAGACTTTCATAGTCCAGATGGGGCTGTAGTCAAGTCCCTGCCACTTTTTTCAGCCTGTAAATTTGTTCGGCAGGTTGAATTGACATGTTGTTGGAAATGCAGAATCCAGTGTAGCTTATTCAGCAGTAGGCTTTTGTCAGTTCGGATGCACCCTTTTAACACCACTGAAAATTCATAGATGATGCATCATGGAAAAAAAGAAGGTTCTGATTCTTGTTGTTTATACATGTTTGAGAACAGCAGCTTCCAATGATGATGTATTTTAATTTGCCATGTGTGTGAAAAGTTTTATTAGCATATTCATCACCCAGCCTGGAAGTAGTGTTACAATTCCTTTCACAGGCAGTCCATCACTTTTGCAATTCCACTGGAGTCAGCTCTGCCTCACAGACACTGCTGTATCCACCCTACAGGTGTCCTCCCACAGCGAGTAAAGCAAAGTGCAGCAGAGGAGTCAATGACCTCAAAACAGGACTTGAAAAAAGTTACTGCTTTGGTATAACCTAAAAACTGATGGACATAAGCATGGACAACTTCTATTAGCTTTAGTAGTAACCTGGACTGTGTGATCAAGAGCAGACATCAGGCCCTGCTTTGGGAATGTGCTGTTCTCCTGGATCCTGCACAGGCTAAATAATAACTGTGGTCTCGTTGCAAGGGAACTATTAGAGGCCATGTTACGGTCGTTATCTTTTTCTTCTCTTTGGAACTGAATGATGGAGCAGTATCCTGAAACTACTCTCTTGCCTGTCGACCCATATTAATACAGTGTCACCCAGCAAATGGATTTGAAATTGCTGGAAACTTGCTCACTGGGCAGAATACATCAAGGGGCTATCCCTTCAGGCAGATAACTGGACAAAGAGCTCCCTCTAAGTTACTGCAATCATTTAATGTCAGGTGTGAACTTATTTAAAAGTGTTTTGTGATGATTTTAGATGATGTTGGAATTAGTGTGTGACAAACAAAAAGTAGTTGCTGCTCTAACAAATAGGATATCTGTTAATTTCAGTGGTGTCCAGATGAATGACAAGATATTGAGAATCTGTTTCCCCTGGACTCTTATCTCTATTCTTATTTCCACATAAATCTCAAAGCATCATGCTGTATTGGATATACTTGTACGTTGCAATTTGGTTTAGGTCAAGGCCATTGATTTTGAAAGATCAGACTACACAAGATTAGTTCATGCAACTCCAGAAAATTGTAGAGCAGAAGGAATTGGTGATTTAACAGCTAAATATATTTTGTTTCTGTTACTTGTCTGTGGAAAATTATACCTGTATTCTATCCATAAAGAACAAATACTTTTTGCATCCATAAAGAACACCTTTTCCTATGTTTATATAATATGTAGATATGGGGTATCTTATTTTTTATGTGTGTTGTCTGTGCTAGTGTTAGAATAAATTAATGACAATGAAAAGGGTTGTTAAATATTTTTTTCTTTTCTGCAGAATGTGGAATCACATGGTACCATCAGTCATTCATTTTGCTTTTTTATCTTTTTCTCTTAATTTTATTTATATGCATGTATATGGTAAAACATGATTCAAATTTTAATACCTAAGGTACAAAAAAACCCACTGAACAGCCAAATTTTGTTACAGTTACAGGATTTGAGTAGCAACTCCTATTATGAACAGTCCTTTTAATTAGTATTCAGTGCCTTCGCTAGACAGGTTCTTCTGGGTTTGAATTTTCAATTCCTGGTGGTGGAACTTGACTGTTATTGTTCATGGTTGTTATTAGAAACCTAGCCAGATCAAATACCCGACAAAGCTTAAGAAAGCCTCCTGAAAGAGCGTCTGCTTCTCCTTAAATCTAGAACATGTTAAGGGGAAGTGGTCAAGATGACCTGGGAGGGAATTGTAAGTGCTCAGGCTCACTCCATCCTCCTTACAGCTGCCAGGGCCCTGGGGGCTGGGGCCTTTGGAGGTCTCCCCTTGCCTTCAGGGCTGGGCCTGCCAGTCTGGGCTGACCCCAACTCTCTGCAGCAGCACAGCCGGGAGGCACCAAGGCAGCCTCAGCCCTCTGCATTGGGCACCTCCCTGGGGATGTGTCATGGCTGGGCTGAGACGGGACATGGGCCCACAGGTAGGCCTGGACCAGGCAGAAAAGAGCTGTGGGGGAGATGGAGACCAGCCGTGCTGTGTCATCGCTGGGGCAGGAGGTTGTGGTCCCAGAGTGCTGACATGGGGTCCTGCTCTGTAGGCAGAGTAGGGAAAGCGATGGGATGGGATGGGATGGGATGGGATAGGATAGGATAGGATAGGATAGGATAGGATAGGATAGGATAGGCAGGGACAGTCAGAGGCTGGGGGTGTCCTCAGGGTTTGGGACTATGTTAGGTGCCCTCCTAGAACAGACCTTCCATGCTGGTTACAGACAGAAAAAAACTAATTTGTGTGCTCCCAGACCAGTCCACAATGGAAAGCCCAGTGAGGGGGGAAGACTGAAAGATCACACAGCCACACCACTGGTTAGTTACTGGTTGTATTTCTTGAAAAATGAAATATGGATCTTGGAACTCCAGGTGTAGCTTATCTCTTCTTACACAGTTTTCAGTGGGTTATTTTTATTTTTTTATTACCTTCATCCATAATTTATTTGGCTGGTGCCTGATGAAACAAAGCTGTTGTATGTTGGGAAGAGTTTCTTGGAGTTACCTTATGTTAGCATTATACCATTTCAGGTTAAAAAATAAAATTGCTGAAGAGTACAGAATCACAGAATTTCTGAGATTGAAAAAGACCTTTTAAGATCATTTAGTTCAATCATTAACCAAACACTGAAAAGACCTGAACTAAACCATATCCCTAAGCACTGTGTCTACATGACTCTTAAATACCTTCATGGATGGGGACTCAAACACTTCCCTGGGCAAGCTGTTCCAATGCCTGATATAAGCCATTCAGTAAAGAAATTATTCCTAATATCCAATCTAAACTCCCCTTGGCCCAACTTAAGGCCATTTCCTCTTACTATGTCACTTGTTACTTGGTTGAAAAGTGTTGCTAATCTAGTAGAGAGTCATTGCAAATGGTAGATGCCTTCTTGTACCTTTAAGAACTTTAACTCCTGCAGTGCTTTTGGTTTTAATTTATTAGTGTAAATGTTTTACTATATAAGTACTAGTTTACTACTAGTAATAGTACTTTTCTATTAATATTTTTAATCTTCGTAAATTCAGTATCATTGTTGCATCTCCTGATATAGTTTTAGCGCCATGGACTGTATGAACAAAATGTTAACCAGTGAACTTTTAATCTGCTGGTAATGTAAAACAGACAAAAGGACAGTGCTGCTCAAGTGAGATTTCACTTGCCTGTCTTTCCTAGTATGAATTTGTGTTAGCTTTGTAATAATTTTATTGAAACCTTCAAGATGAAGGGAATGATTGCTGTTTATTTTGCTACCATTACTCTTTTCCATCCCTCTGCTTTTATTTTTTCTGGTGACTCTCTTTGCCCTTAGCTGTTATTATCCATAAGTTTTCCCAGAAATCAACCCTGAGCAGAAACTAATGTACTAGTGTTTTACAGCTTCCCATGAAGCTTTAGGACTTTTCAGTCTTATTGATTATGCTACAGTTAATCTACACTGTATGTGTTTTTATTTTTCAGGAAACTGAAGCAGCAGTGCAGGCTAAACAGCCGAATGTGGAAGAGGTTTTGTCTAAAGGGTGTCATTTATATAAGGAAAAACCAGCCACTCATCCAGTAAAGGTAATGAAGCAACCTTTAGCAATATCCATTACTGTGTAATGGGTTATGCTTCCCCTGTTGTACACTTGTCCTTGATGTGCTCTGTTTAAAATCAGTGAAAGAACTTGCAAAAATGGCATTTGTTCTATTCTGTGATGTCATAACCAGGAAAAATGTAATGTTCCCGGCTAGAAAATTTTTACATGTTGTGGTGAGAATATTGGCTTTAACATTAAGATGGTTCTACCTCTTCGAGATTAAGCCACATTGAAAACGAATGTAATTTTTAGTGCCTAATTAATGTCACCATATAACATGTTTTTAGACTTCCTTATTTTGAATTTTGTTTTCAGAAATTTTGTCAATTAAAAAAAATGGAACACCTTTTCTAGAAAAGGTGAGTCAAGTCATAAAGAGGGGCCTTGGCTTTAAATTTTTTCCATTGTGAAGGAAAGAAGACACGGCAATATAGAACTTTCCCACACAGAGTTTCTCTGGCAGAATTCATGTAGAGTGACTGACTTGATTCTGTTTTGGAGCAGAGGATACAGAGTTAAAAGGGCTAAAGTCTCTCAACACTTCTCTTTTAGAAAAATATACTATAGAATCATTTCCCCCAGCACAGAAATCAGTTTGAAGGGAATAAACTAAGTATCTATTGTAAGTGCTTCTGATTGGGCAGAAATAGTAAACTTTGTCTCTTTGTATTTAGAGCTTTTCCAAAACTACAGTACTCAATAATCTCATTTTACAGAAAGAGGTTTCTTCACAAAGTTAGAATGTCTATAGGTGACCTCTACAGTGAATTCTGTTTTTTCCATCTCTATTTAGTCATTATACTTATTGTTGTTCTTTTTCAAAATTTCCTCTAATATCCTTACAGATCCCACCAGCAGATCTCCGTTCACACATGAATGCACTTATTTCCACCTCAGAAATTAATACATATTTAAGAATTATTTGGTTTCTTTTATTCTTTCCTGAATGGAAATCCTTTAGTTCTTTTCCCCTTTGATATCTATGCTTTGTTGTTTTTTTTAATTAGTTCTCCTAAACAGTGATAAAACACTGAAAGAGGTAAACTCAGGGTGTCTTAAACATAGTGTGATAATGAGAGTACGCAGAAGCAATGCTTTGACTCTGTGTTGGGCATTTTTCTTGACTTATGCAGTGCTATTATTGTTGAAGAACTGAAACATGTCATCTGCATGCTGAATGGATGATGGACCAAAAGTTACTCTGTAATTGCTGCTTTTATTCATTTCATATGACTTCAGCTGCAGTTTCAAGGGGATCTTACTCCAAATTTTAACAAGAAAAGTACTTGAAACAACAACACAAAATAGAGGTTGTGGAACACAGGAAGTTCTACCTCAACACAAGGAAAACAGGCTGCCCAGAGAGGTTGTGGAGTCTCCTTCTCTGGAGACTTTCAAAACCCACTGGGTTATGTTCCTGTGTGGTTTGCCCTAGGTGATCCTGCCCTGGCAGGTGGGGTAGACTCAATGAATTTCCAGAGGTCCCTTCTAACCCCTACCATTCTGTGATTCTATATTTTTGTAATTGCATATAAAGAATTACAGAATGAATGCTTGCTTTTTTCAAGAAGAAGAACTAATACCTGTTTTACATACCACTGTCAGAAGTATAAATAGTGTGAAATGATTCTGTTTAGGCCAAACTTATGACATAGAAATGCGCTCTGTGTCTATTTATTTTAAACACTCACATCAAAGACTCTAAAAACTATCAATTTCTACCAGATTTACTGGAATGAGATAAATCTTTAAATAAAGATTATGATTTTTCCAGATTTGTAGTTTTGACAATGATATATTATGTTTATGTGAGGAAATTAGTAGATAATTGTGCAGTAGTGAGTATTTAATTTCTAGTCCCTCTTTAATTGCATTTTACTTTTTTCATTACATTCTGTAGCTCAGTTAATTGAACAGTCTGTGAAGTTAATTTCTGTTTTGCTGTTTGTCTTGTACAATAAGTTATAAAATAGTGAATATATGCTCTCAGGACCATTGAATAACTTTCTTGATGATGCAGGTTTCCTTAGCATTCTGCTCATTTATACTGAGTTGGTCTTCTGTCATCATTATTCAGGAGTAACTTCAGCACTGTCTGCTGTTTATGCGTTCCAATACAGACTTTTCAGCAAATGTCAAAATCATTTTCTAAAAAAAAAAAAAGGTATTTTGTGGAAGCAGAAATAATTTGTACTTAGATTAAGGCGTTTTTGAAAAGAGCTTAGTAGTGTTGCAAAGTTAAGCACTCAAAACTTTAGAAAATATCTGAATTCAGTCCGCTGTGGTGGCCTTGGTTTAGGCTGAACACTGCCTAATTCAGTACAGGGTATGGATAGCACTCATGGTGCTTAGACTCATGTTCCTTGTTTAGTTTATGGCACAGAAAAAAGGTAAAATTGCATGGCTTCTTTAAAAGCATTAACTACTAGCGTAACATTGTTTGAAAACTTTGTAGTTTGACAACTCTTTAGTTCTCTGAGGCACCTCTGTCTTAGCTTCCTTTTTTTCTCTCTGATTTCCTTAATTAACCACAAATCTTCCCATTCTTTTCAGTAAATGAAGTAGAGTTTATGTAGGCTCACTCACACCACAAGCCTCTCCTGTGCCAGAAAAGAGTATGTGTCAGAGTATTAAAGATACCGGTGCAATTATGTGCATTGTGTCTGTATTAATGCTCATAGTTGATGTTACTCTGGCACTTCCTAATGTTTAGCTGCTTATCTTTGCAACCTTTATAATATACTCTCATTAAAATGTTTCAAATGTAAATTAAATCCCATGCATTTATATTGACACATACTTAATCTTATCTCATAATTATGTCACTGAAATAAGTATATTTTCACACCTTCACAAAGCATGCTAAAAGTGCTGATACTGGAATTTCACAATGCAGAACTGTAAAAATATTTTTGTTGGCAAATGAAATCCTAGTATATGCTGATTCAAGTCAAGAATGGTATGAGATGTGTGATCCTTTAAGCATTAGCACTTTAATAATCAGACCTATTCACTTTTATAAAATGGATTTCATGCTTTTGAAATGCATTTCTGTAAAGCTTTTGCAGATGGGGGAGGGAGAGGTTACTGCTGGTGATAGCAGCAATAGAAAGAATGTAAGTCCCAATCTCATGCTTAACAGCACTTAAACAGAACAGTTTATTCAGGAAAGATTTCTGTGGCAGTGAAAAGCTGTAGTTCCTTTGGCACAGCACTCAGTTTGTCCTTCTCCATGTTGGGTGGGAGAGCAAGTAGTGAGAAACTCATTTTCACTGTCCTTAAAAGACTACATCATTTCTCCCTCTGAATACTCCTATCTAGCTTTAGTGCTGTCAGTGAGATTAGTTCACATATAAATGTTAACCTCGCTTAACTTGTACTCGTGCTGACATTTAAAGGAAATCAATAAATCACTAAAAGTGTTCCTCAATGCAAGGTATTTTGATGTTCATACTTGTCACCAGAGCTCTAGGGTTGCAATTACAGCAAATTGTTGTGCTCAGAGAAGTTAATATTTTAATGCATGCATGCTAATTTATGGCAGATGCAAGATTGGATCACAATGACATTCTGAGAGAAGAGTTTGGAAATAGCTACTCTCTTATTAGTGGCATAGATACTGCCTCAGAAAACCCTCTCTCATGTCTGTGATGGGCATTCTTTATATTTTGTCATTGCTGAAAAGAAACCCCTGGCTCACATCCACATGAATGATTAAGCAGCTACTCACAGGGAGGACCAGTATTATATTTATAACATCTATATATCCTTCCTGAGTTACTGTGAATATATTGTAAAATGAAGCCAGACAGTGTAATCCAGTTTTTGTTTATAAGGGCTCTCTGCACTCTCTGATACTATTGAATTGATACTGGAGCAGTCCTTTGCATTTTTAACTCTGGAATTAGGTTCTTGGCCTACAACAGCAGAAAAGAAGGAACTTGAAAATCTGTCATAAATTGTATTCAAAATGTGTGTTTCTGTGTGTTTGTAATACACACAGAAATAAAATGTATGTATGATTTTCAATTGTCATAGAACAAATTACATTTATCATGCATATCTGATGGCTTTTTCTGACTAGTCCTCATAGTCTATTATCAAGGAGAATCTCTGATATTCCCGACTTTTTATTTTTAATGAAGTTTTTAAACTGCTCTTAAAAAGAAAATGTTTTTTTATTCCCTTATGCAGAATTGTATCTTTTCTCTCCTGCCCTATCAAAAAGCATTTACACAAAAATCTGTCCAGAGTTTAATGCAAGTAATATTCTGGCCTCCATTGGTGACAGATAGAAAGGAACTTTGCAGGTTTAGAATATTTATGGCAAAGCTGAAGGCAAATTCTAGAAGCACTCGCCTGACATACCAGAACATAAAGTTGTGCTACCTCAGTGTCTCTGTGTGTGTATGTACTTCAATTTAATGAGTATTGTTCCCTATCCCTCTCCTATTGATCCCTGTTATCTTGGACTCTAGATAATTAAAGTACATTTCTTAATACGCATCCTGTTTCCATCATGACTGGATTGTGATTTACACAGTATATCTAATCATGCATAGGACAGAAGAATACTAAAACCATTCCTGAGTGGTAGTGGTACACTGTGCTGCTTTCTGTATAGAAGCAGCTAAAAAAGAAAAGCAGTCTTCAGAGATGCCAGCATAGAATTAGCAGCCACAGAATCATAGAATCATCTAGGTTGGAAAAGATCTCTAAGATCACCAATGCCAAGCATTAACCTTACTCTACCAAGTCCTCCACTAAGCCGTATCCTCAAGCATCACTTCCATATGGCTTTTAAACACATCCAGGGATGGTGACTCAACCATCTCCCTGGGCAGCCTGTTCCAATGCCTGACAACACTTTCAGTGAAAAAAATTCTCCTAATGTCCAGCTTAAACCTCCCCTGGTGCAGCTTGAGGCCATTCCTCTTGTTCTATCACTAGTTACTTGTGAGAAGGGACCAGCGCCTACCTCTTTACGACGTATTTTCAGGGAGTTGTAGAGTCATAAGGTCTCCCCTCAGTCTCCTTTTCTTCAGACTAAATAAACCCAGGTCCCTCAGCTGCTCCTCCCTTCACTAGCTAAGCTGCTATTATCTGGATCTGCTCCATCATCTCGATGTCCTTCTTGTATTGACGGGCCCAAAACTGAACACAGTACTTGAGGTGTGGCCTCACCAATGCCAAGTGCAGAGGGACAATAACCTCCCTGGTCCTGCTGGCTAAACTATTTCTAAGACAAGTCAGGATGCCATTGGCCTTCTTGGCCACCTGCACACACTGCTGGCTCATGTTCAGCTGCTTGTTGACCAGCACTGCCAGGTCCCTTTTTGCCAGACAGCTTTCCAGACACTCTTCCCCAAGCATGTAGCATTGCATAAGGTTGTTGTGATCCAAGTGCAGGGCCCAGCACTTGGCCTTGTTGAAGCTCATATGATTGGCCTCAGTCCATTAATCCCATTTGTCCAAGTCTCTCTGTAGACCCTCCCTACTCTTAAGCAGATCGACACTCCCACACAACTTGGTGTTGTCTGCAAACTAACTGAGGGTACATTCTATCTCCTCATCAAGATCATTGGTAAAGATGTTAAACAGAAGTGGGCCAAATCTGAGCCCTGAGGAATGCCACTTGTGACCGGCCACCATCTGGATTTAACTCCATTCACCACCACTCTTTGGGCCAAGCCATCCAGCCAGTGTTTTACCCAGCAGAGTGTATGTCCATCCAAGCCACAAATAGCCATTTTTTTCATACGAACTCTGTGGGAAACAGTGTTGAAGGCTTTAAGGAAGTCCAGGTAGACAACATCCACTCATCCACATCATTCCCTCATCCACTAGGTGGGTCATCTTGTCATAGAAGGATGACAATGCTTCAGCCTCCTTTACAGTCCTTAGAACAAGGAAGAAAGAGGGGTATAAACAACATTTTCAAGTCTGAATGCCTCTCAGGGTTATCTGAGGACTGGTGTAATTCACACTCCAGAGTTTCATTTAGATTTTGTTTAAAAGTAGCAGTAGCCATTACTGGTCAGGACTGCGTGCTCACAGACTGAAGTTTATGACTCCCTGTAGACTCCTAAGACTTTCTATTTAGAGTTTTTTGTTTGTTTGTTTGTTTTCAATAGGTGGAAGAATGTGTTCAGCATTTGATATTACAAATTGCAGAGGTTTTATTGACAAGGGGTTTTTTTAATACATAATTCATCTTTCTATTTTAATTTTGAAATTTGACATCTAAGGTTTGTGGTGATAAAAACCCCCACCTCTCTACCGTGTGTTAAAGAAAAACTCAACCTATGTCTCCTAAAGTGGCATAAAGGCCTGTTAGCCAGGTGACAGGGCAAGCCAGTGCTCCTTGGGAGCATGGTTGGCAGGGTGTCCCACTTGACTACAGGATGGGGTCTCACCAGCCAAGGCTTGTCCAGCTGCCCCCAGCCAAGAAGCAGCAGGTTGAGGGGTTCAGGGCCAGGCCCAGTGAGGGGAGCCTGAGGCAAACACAGCCCCAGGTGGCTGGGCAGGGCCATGGGGATGGGATGAGCTATAGTTGGTCCAGGAAGTCATTCTGTGTTCAGGGTCAGCATCTATGCTGTCTCTAAGTTAGACCTTAGCTTCAGCAGCCAAATGCTGGGAGGAAAAGTGCTTTCAGGACCCTGATACCATGAAGCTCTTTTGCAGCCCAACTGGAAAGGATTTTACTCATCCCTCTTTCACCCCTACCTTTATACTTTTTTTATTTTTGATTCAAGTGGTCCCCCAGATGGAGGGAAGAAAATGGTTAAATTAACGTATTGTAAATTTATTTACATTAATTGATGTATTATGAATTTAATATGTTGTAATTTTCTATTCTAGAAAAAATTAGAAGACTTGAATGCTGACTGGAAGGCAATAAACCACTTAATTCAACAACTAAAGGAAAAGCCAGTGTTTGGCCTTTTCTCTTCAGGAGTCTGTAAGTGCTTCAGTGTATACTTCTTTTGAAATTAATTACAAATCACAAGTTAAAATGAAAATGGATGGAGATCACCTCAATTCATTCTGCATCCTTACAAATTTCAGCTTTAGCTTGTAAATGGGAGGTGTGCTAGTGTGGTATTCAACCTTTTTATTGTTTCCTTTCTGTTTTGCGTAATGTGTCCCAGAAGGCAAATTAGATTATGGATTTGATGAAAAGATTGCAGCATGCTTTTCAAATTATTACTGTTTCAAAGCCTTGCTTCTTTATTCTATGAGGAGATTAGATGTGATTTTGAATTTCTACATATATTCATGGACGAAATATTATGAAAGCAGAAGAATTATTTAAATTAAAAGATAATAATGTTACAGGTCAAGTGGATGTAAATTGGTCACAAAATGAAATTCTGAAATCACTTTTTATGATAGGGCAATGAACTGAGACTGTTTCAAGACAAAGCTTATGTATTCATAGAAAATGTTGTATGATAATGTGGTAAGACTAATTCTGCAGGTAAGCATTACGTCTGTGATAAACATCTCTGATTGTCTTGAGTTTATGAATCCACAACAAGAGACTTGATCTCCATCTAATTTAAATTATTTGGACAATATTTTTATTGGATTCTTTTCATATCCCTTTGCACCTGCTGGTTCCTTACAAGGATTACAAATTCATTTTTATCTCCTTGATAAATGGATTTTATTTCCCAGTACTTTCCTTTGAAATGTAGTGATTAAGCATGGGTGGAAAAGATACACATAATGGAAGCAATGTGTTAAATTTGAGTTTCTGAAGTCTCTAAGATTCTTTACTTGATATTGAACTATCTCAGTTGCTTGGATGAAGAATGTTACTCACCTGTACAATTTGGAAATCTGCCCATCAGATGTGAGAGCATAAAGAAGTTTCTGCCTACCCCTGTCAGATTGCCTGTAACTTAGGCTATGATAGAGCTACAGTAGTCACCTGGGATTTGATAACTTGTAGGATGTTGATCCCTCTTACTTTTAACATGTTCTAATGGGTAGCTTACAAAAAAAGCTGAATTTTAGAATTCTCTACCTTCTGCTAGTAACTATCTGGGACAGTAAAGCCAAGAATTTTTTTTTTTTTTTTTTTTTGAGAGAGAGAATTAAATAATTGCACCATATAGACACAATCCAGAATATTCAGTATCAGAAGACAGACCAGTTTCTGTCAGAATAACATATATCAATTCAATCAATGCAGATGTCTTCCTTATGACATGATGAATCTTTCTAAATAAGAACTATCATTTACAAAGCCTGTGGTTCAAGTGACAATCATTTCAATTTTCTAAAAAGGGCTAAATACTACTAGTATCTTTTAAAACTTGTATTACAGCAACATGCTTCTTTACAGGATTTTGTTCTAGTGCATGCTATAGAAATTCATGTAAAGACAAGGGGAAAATGAAGGAGATGGGTAATCATTTTTTTGCTGTGCTGGGTCACTAAACTTGCTGTGTCAGTTTTTCATGTCAGCAATGTTTGCTGTTACAAAGGAAGTGGTAAATAATGGAACAAGAGAGAAAACAGAGTAGTAGTGCAATAGGTTCCTATGTTAACTTATCTTTAGCTGAAGAATTGCAAAATTGATCATTGACCTTAATACAGAATCTAGGCTATGACTACTAACATTTCTGAGACTCAGCAGATGGAACTGTACATGCAGAAAATGAAAACTCTGGTGTTCTATAAAAGGATTAAACAGGAAGTATGAGTGATTTCCTTTCCATTGCCAAGAAGACATTTGAACCTGTGCTTGTAATACTAATTCATAATTTTTCTTTGTTTGAGTCAGTTTACTGCAATCACATTATTACATATGTATCACCATGGGACTGTAGAGTTCAGAAGGGACATCTATTCCTCTTGCTCAAAGCACAGTCAGTTAGTGCAGGTTGCTAAGGGGCATGTCCAGTCAGGTTTTGAATATCTCCAAGAATGAAAACTCCATAACCTCTCTGGGCAACCTGTTCCTGTGTTGAACCACTTTCACAGTTAAAAAAAAATAAAATAATCTTCTTCTATTTAAATAGAATTTTTAGTATTTTAATTTTTGTCTGGTGCCTTTCATTCTGTCACTGGGCATCACTGAAGAGATTCTGGCTCTGTCTTCTTTACTCCACCAATCAGATATTTACACTTATGATTATGATACCTCTGAGCTTTCTCAGCTGTGCTATAAGTTCCACAGTTATTTTAACCACTTACATTAGAGACGTTTTTATGGACTTACTTGTTCTGTGCTGCTAATTCTCTTGAACTGTGCATTGATGTGCATAGAGACTCAAACTTGCTATGGGAGACCCGGCTTTAAGCAAGCCTCCCAAAATATAGACAATCTCATTAAAGGTCATTTTTAAAGAAACATGCACAAAATCATTTTGGAAGGACTCTGTGGAACAATCTCCTGTTGATAATTATTTGCTTCTTGACACTATAGAGACTGTTATGGACATCAGAATTTAATAATGCTGACATCTGTGTTTAAGACCAGGAAATGAAGTTGTCACTGAATAATCTCTACTGCCCTGTCAGGTATCATTTGGTCTATTCTGGCTGCAAGAACTCAGCCAGAGGGTCTTACTAAATATACCATCTGGTGACTGTTACAGAGGTAAGGGACCCTGTTTATAATTATTTCTAAGTCTGTGTATTACAGTTTCTTTGTCAGAAGCAGCACTAATAAAAAATCCTCAATATCCCACCAGTCCAGTGTGCCCTCGGGCTTAATGAACAAGATCTACTATTCCAGCTTAAAAAATGTACTTAGCCTAAAGGGTATGTCTAAAACCTTAGCAAAGATTGACTTCCAAGACAAGATGATTCAGGAAGGAAATCAGACTTGCTATATGTACTTGACATGATAACATGAAATTGTGTGAATGTCTCTATCCAAATGTCTTTATGCATTGCTTAGCCAGCAGTTTGAAAACATTTTAAGCAGAGAGAAATGCAGTTTTGGAATGTGCTTTTACAGGAGGGACAGATTTTAATAGAATCATTAGCATTTGTATGACTTCTTTTGTACTGAAGTGCTACCACTGTATTTACTTAACACAAAGTTACATAGTGCTCTGAAAACCTATGGGAATACATTGTGGGGTGGGAGGCATTCCTAACTTTGGTCCCAAGGAAGACATTTTCCATTATTTGGCTTCATTCAAGTAAGATGTTAGTGGAGAATATTGGCCACTTACATTTAGACCTGTGCTTGAAAATACAATTTCTTAAAAGGAATATATATTAATTTTCAATCATGCTATACCTGAAGTTAGTGGAACTATAAAAATAACTGTGAGTCAGTACAGTTGGAAATACTTTGTCACCTAATTTTACATTTTGCATGTACAGATAATAACACTGTGAGTGATATGTTATATTGGTACTCTAGCAGTTGGATTTATTGCATGAACAGTACTTTGTTTAAAGTAAATTTCTTTTTTTTCCATCAATTTTTACACAGTTTTTTGTCTTTTTGTGTGAAATGCCTAGTTAAGTGAAGCAGAAATATATATGTGAAATAAAAAAGTAGTGGGATTTAGTGTCAGTTACAATGGTGAAATTACTTCTGAAATTCAGTAGAATTTGTCACCTTAAACTTAACAAGTTATCAGTCTTGTTTTGAAGTGTTGTGAGGTGAAGATCTAAAAAAAGATAAAACAAAAGCTATTCTTGTTTTCTTTACAAATTGTAGCACAGTTAGTGATACATTTGACAGAAAGGCTATATATGCATTGTGAGTTAATGTATATTTAATACAGATAATTTGAAGAGAGTTAAGCATATGACCAGAATTCATAATTCTGGCCGTAAGCTTCAGGTATATTTCTTTGAATGCATATAAGCAAAGCTCTTCTGTGCTTTCAGTATAATTTGCTTTGGGAGTACAAGTCAGAGGCTACAGGCAAAGAGCCACAGACTGTGCTTCCATGTACACAGGAAGAAGGCTTTTCAGGATTTAGAATGGGTAAGTGAGAATGGGAGAGGAGCAATGTATCAAGCTGAGTTCATTTGAAGCAAGTTGAAACAGGAGGATTGTGAGCTTCAGTAACTTCAATCAAAAGAGATTTCATTGCATATTAGCCCTTATGTTCAGCTGTGGCATAGAAAAAGATTCCAGCACTCTTCTCCAGAGTTTATAATACCTTGAGGTTTGGAGTTTGAATTCAAAGTGTGCTATTCATGAATCTGGGGAATCTAGTGACAACTATAATTTCATTTGCTTGCCCTTTGATGTTTTAGGTGAAGGAGTGCATCCTAAGGTATGTCTCCTTCTGCTTAGGCAAGTTTAGTTTGCCTCTTAGTTCTCTGTGAAACAGGTCCCCACCTGGACTAGGCAAGTTGCTTTATTCTAGGCTTAAAAGATTTTCTACAACAGTTCTTGAAAAATATAACTAATGTTACTCTTTGAGTGTATGTACAGCTTAATATAGCTGAAATTCATACGCACTGCTTGGAATGTAATAAGAAGAAACATGTACTGGTGCTACTAAAATTATACAATTTCTGAGATTGTAGGTTTAGATAGATGTGCAAATTGGGCATAGCAGTATCCTGCATTATAAAGGCTGCCCTATTAAATATCTGACATGATACTTGGTTTAATATTTTCATTTAGGATGAGGAATTCTTTAGTTTTGAAACTATAACTGTGGAAATATATTCATCCCATGGATTTCAGAGCTGGATCATGTAATGTCTCACTGCTTCTTTAAAAATAAACAATCCATTTGTTTTTAAGAGGTATTGAAGAGACAATGACAAAAATGTAAGAAACAAAATAACAACAACTAGCTTGGGGCAAAAATACACAATAGATATTATTTTCAGGTTTTTTGGTAGCATTTCATGGCTAATGTCCTCTGAAGCAGTTATTATGTATATATTATGCACAGTGCTTGAGTGAACATAGATACTATAGTTCAGAACTCTGTTTCTCAGAATTTCCAAATGCTAGTCTTAAAAATCCTTGTGCATTTAATTTTGTGCACCTGAAAAGATGACAATATGTGTATTCAGAGCAGAAATTAAAACCAAATGTACATATCAGATATTAGAGTACCTGTATTGTTTATAGCAGCTGGCATAGTATAATTGAGAGCAAGAATACTCAATTCCTTGGGGAAGACTGAACAATCTAGGGACATGTGCATCTACAGTGTTTTCAATACTAGTGCAAACATATGTTGATATTTAAAAATACATTGTGCATAACATTCACCATTTAAAAGAACTGTTAAAAAAAGCTATTGAAGGAAAAAAAAAAAAGAAAAAAGAAGCTATTACAATGCTTGTGTGGGGAACATGGAAGATATTTAATTTTGCAGAACCATTCTCCATTCTTCAACAGCCAAAAGGACACAGCATGCATCTGTTGTGACAAGTAGTTCTACGCTGAGTTGGAAGGCAATGATACTGCCAACAGTCCATTTTAGTTAACATTAATTTTAAGACACCAGTAAAGAAGACCACTAGCATGAGAATTGTGATAAAGAGAACATTATTTACAATAATGTCTATGTCTAGAATTGTATGGTTTCTAATACTTGTACATGTAGAATCTAAAGGAAATGTCTGCTTTTAATATTAGGTATAATTAAGCTTGACATTATGAAAATTTTACTAAAAAAAAGTGCAAGAGAAAAAGTGAACAGGGAACAATGCAGTAGGGAAGTATCATTGAGTTCTTGAATCAGTGGAAAGCAGTAAGAGAAAGTAAGAGAAAGCTCATATAAAGTGGAATAGATTTTTGTCTTTACCTTTTCTTTCAGTTGCTTTTGAATGAAGGAATAAATAACAGTTTATATAAATAATTTTCTTCTGTTTGAGTAATTTTATTCCACAGGCTTCTGTAGCAGAGGCTCACAGATGCCCATCTGAGTTGGTCCTATTAGGTGTACATTGCCATATATCTGGTTTCCCCATTGTGTTCAGGAGAGAATTTGCCCAATTATTTAATCTGATTTTCATTAAGAAATTTTTTGGCTTCTAACAATCTAACCACATCTAGCAAATAGCAATATGGCACAAAACTGAATCTGTTACCATTTGATTGGATATTTTTCAAGGTCAGGACCCAGTTTCACAGGCAGTTCTATTTTTCAATACAGCTGACATCAGACACAAGCTGAAGACAAACTTGTCTAATAAAGCTTTCAGATTCAATTTTCTCTCTGCATATAGCTTCAGGAATCTCTGGAGGTCATTCACAGCATGTGCTGCAACACCAACAGGGAGAAGTAATGAAAAGAGTCTAGATAAAAAGCTGACACTATCTGTTCAGAGCTGCATGAATAAAAACATAATAAGCAAGTTTATAAATGCAAATCTTTCTGATTCTCAGAATTTCTATCTTGATCTTCATAACGTATCTTGATGTGAGGATTTGTTTCTGGATTATCTGACAGGTGAAAAGTACATGCCAAATATATCTAAGACACAAAAGCCTAATTTAAATCAAAAGAAAGGTTACACTTTTATATTTAGCATCCTACTTCAGGGGTCTCACACTAGGTTACTCTTTGAAAGTATCTGTAATAAACAGGTGTGACAGTGCAGTTCGCAAAGGGAATGTGTGCTTTTACTTTGATTTTTCAAGGCTCCGTTGATTAAATAAAACTCATTCTGGGCTACTACTCGGATTTTTTTATTATACTTATACCTATGATGAAATGTAAATCAGAAAGTGAAAACAGGAGTTGGCTGTTTTGCTGCTGTTAAAGACAATATGGAATCTAGGTCTACTTTTCTTATTATATAACAGGTTGCTGAAAGTGCAGCTGTCAAGAATTATGATATAAATGAGATAATGCTATCATCAGTCTTTCAAAGGACCACATTCACCTATTCCATTTTTAAAATATGGTCTGTCATTCTCTTCTGAGGAGCAGGCTTTGCAGCTTGTTTTCTTTCATTTAATTTCTTGATCAATAGTTTGTAGCAGCAGGATATACAGGATTCATTTTGATTAAATCCCATGAAATGTAAATGATAGCATACGGAATTATTCATCAGACTATTATTGATAACCTACACCAGGTGAAAGCAGAGAACTAAGTTATAGTTATGGTTGGTCTTTTTTATGTATCATGGCTCAGGAAGGAATTATGTAGTTTTGTTTCTCTAGAATGATATTCAGCACACACTTCAGAATCCAATGTTAGTAAGTTTCAAGAAATGTGGCAACAATATAATTGTATCATTTTTAAAACACAGACAGAATCAAGAATTTGATTCAGTTTATCCTGGAAATATGGAAAAAAGGATTATCGTTAGAGTTCCTAGCAAAAAAAGTAATAGTAAATAATAAATTCCATAATAAAATGGTAGTTTATGCTCCTTTTCAGTTTTTCTGCCTGTTTCTAGCTTTACATTACACATTTTTTTCTGTGCTTTAAATCTATTCTGTCTCTCTGTTTTTGGTTTGTTGTTGTTGTTTGTTTGTTTGTTTTTTCCAGTAAGCTGAATGACTATAACTGACTATCCAGATAGCATGGACTTGCAAATAGCAGTAATCTCTCTTTTCTCTTTCTTTTTATATAGTAATTAGGTCTGTTGGAAACTACATTCTATGAAAATCTCTTCTGTTTGCTACAATAATAGAAAGCAATAGGTCATTCTTGACACAGTCCTCTTGACCTGTGTGCTGTTTTTTGTTGACTTGTCTTTTTAAAAGAGCAAAGCAAGCTGTCTTTTCCTTCTGAAAGGAGCAGTGCTCAGTGCCATCCTGCTCATGCCCTGCTGAGAAATTCAATGGCTCTTTGACATCCTTCCTAATATTTTTGTGACTGGAGTTGCCATAGAGTTAGGTCTTCTCTATAGAGAAACAGATGACCAAAGAGTGTGAGCAAGTGTGATCACAGATCGTGAGCAGAGTGGAGGCCACAGAGTATGAGAAACAGCGCTCATAATTGCTTGTAATGTTTCTGTGCTAGTGAGAGAGAATGAGATGTTGAAAGACAGACTTGTCCCTTAAACTGTAGAAGGCTAAAATAAGGAAAAGATGGCAAATGAAAATCTTCTCTTCTACTCCAGATAGAAAATTCTTCAGTCTTGTTTATATGAAGCTTGTCACTGAAATATCAGACTACTGTTTTCGATTGTATCACTGTGGAATAGTAGGGGACATAACGATGGAGATATGTAGATGGAGAATTGCATTACTAATATTTCCTTGAACGATAGATTGGTGGTCAGATGACACTTTAAGTTCCCAAATGCAATTCTTCCTAAGATGAAACTGGAAGAACAACAGAGGTTAGTTTGACCTGAAAACTAAGCATTATATGTATTTTCATAAGAAAGCTTGTCAAGTGTTTCACATAACACAAGGCAAGAAATTTTAACATTTCTGATAAAGGAACAGAAGGTGCTTGCAGTGTTTGGAGGAATTACTTTGTCAAAAACAAAGTGACAGTGATGCTGTTGCCTTCTCTAGCTTTGAACAATTCTTTATATTTCTGCCGAATTTTTCTATTTTTCTCATAGAAATTTGTGCTTGAATACAGCAGTGCTGTTAAGTTAGCTAATAACTGAACTCTGATGATTTCAAAGCTTCTGCAAACCTGTTACAAATGTGGGGTATTTTGTTGTTGTTTTTTTTTTTTTTAAGCTGCATGCTACCAAAATTTCTTCTGTATCTGTGTACAATTTTTCACACTTTTTTTCTTCAGAATTCCCTTTTGCTAGGATAGTAATTTACGACTGTTAAATCAGTTTCTAGACCTTACAAAATTAGAAGAGGTGATTTTTCTGAGTCTGGAAAAGTTGAAACTGCTGGAAATATGTGTTTTTCCTTATATCAGAGAATTAGCTGCCAAAATTCAGTTACATGCCAATAACGGTACAGTGGAAATGTAAGTTGTTGTCATATAGATTGACGTCCAATTGAAAGCTGCATTCTAAATCAAGGAACTTGTTACTTTTACTGACAAAAGGAATACTGAAAGGTGTTTGCATCACTTGTGACAGATGTTGTCACAACATTTTTATAAGGCAAGTATGTGACAGAATTTGATGGAACACCACGACTGCTGTAATACAAAACATCAATTTTCATGAAACCCTTTTGTAGCAACTGCAAGAACTACTTACTCAAAAAGAATCCTATCCTTTGGGAAAAATAAATGCTTTCTGTAGGGGTATAAATAATACTGTATTTAAAAAACAACAACAGAAAAAATACTTGAGTCCTTGAATTGAAACTCTTCTGATTGTCTGTGTTTCTAGATACTGGAAAACTTCATTAGGGACACAGGAATCAATTACTGAAAACACAAGGGGCACAGGGAGAGAGGGAATAAATACAAAAATGAAAATTTATTTCTTTGTTAAAATATTGATTTAAACAATAGCACAAATAATATTATTAAATCACTTTCAAAAAGAAAACTGCTTATTGACTGTGTTACTATAACTAAAGAGACTCCTTGTGTTGATTCTGTCTACTACTTTGAGATCTCAAAACAGGCTAGAAAATTTTCCTCAACACTTCCTTAATTTCAACATTTTTAAGAGCCAACCAGGTAATTTTATCCTTAAAACCCCAAATATATAAGTCATTCTCATAAGGCAAATAGCAGCTCTGTTGACTGTACTTTTGCATATATAGATCATTACTGTGTTTTGACAGAGAAATTAGTTTTAAATTGGTTGTTAGTATCATGGATGTCTTTGAGATTCAAATTGTTTGAATCAAGTTTGTGAGTGTTTCTGTTGCCTGAAAGACCGATTGCCTTGATATAGTGTCTTCCTAAGGTTTCCTTTCAAAGTTGTCATGAAAGATGTTAAAATGTTTGTGTCTATAAAAAAAGGGAAAACTTTATTTCATGTTTGATTAAGAAAAAATCCCATGTATCATCCTGAAACATGAGAAGTAACATGTGTTGAATGTTCTTAACTGTTTTGTCAAATGTAAAACTCTTTATCAGAAAGATGAAAGTATTTGCAACAGGCCACCATGAATGAATGTATATGGCAACTTAGTCAGAAGTTTGAATTTACCTTATGATGAAAATAAGACTTGTTCAAAATTTCTACATGATGATTAATATAATAAATATAAAAAGAATTTAATATAAAGTATGACTTCACCTTATTTTATGCATGTAATATATATCTGTAAAAAGCTGGTGAGGGATTTCTTGAAAACTTCTTGACTGATCAAGAACTGAAAGGGAGGGACTTTTTAGGCTGTCGAGCAGTGATAAGACTAGAGGGAATGGATTAAAGCTAGAGATAGGTCAATTCAGGTTAGACATTAGGAAGAATTTCTTCACCATGAGCGTGGTGAGACATTGGAACAGGTTGCCCGGAGAGGTGGTGGAAGCCCCATCCTTGAAAGTTTTTAAGACTAGGCTGGATGGGGCTCTGAGCAACCTGCTCTAGTGGGAGATGTCCCACTAGACATCTAGTTTGGAACTAGATGATCTTTAAGGTCCCTTCCAACCCTGACAGTTCTATGATTCTATGATCTGGACTATTTTTAATGCATTATCTCAATATTGTAGTGAGTATCCAATCGTGACACTATAATTTCTGAATATTTTTTCACCTAAGTATGTGTTAATAGTTAAATTAGCCTTGGTATTATCATCAGTGACACTGTTATTAAATAAATCTAGAACCACCATGCATTTAGTATAGGAAAGTTTCTTGTGATCCTTTCTTTTAACCTTCAGTGTCTGCTTAATTCTTACACTCACTAAAAGTGATGCGTTCCACCAAAGTCTTGCTTTTCAATTTTTAGTGAGACCATTAATCACATTGACCTTTGCCTAAGGATAGGTTCCCAGGGAATACCACGACAATATTATATTACTAAGAGGAGACTGAACTTTGGAACATTTTATCTTTCAAAAAGATTTGAATAGAATAATAGGCCCAAGTAGAGCAAGAGGTTTTAATGCTACATCAGTTTACAGATATATATTGCAATCATCAACTGGTTTTATACTACCTGTCTCCATTTGACTTACGGTGTAACTAGGATAAACTACTGCAGATTTAAAGCTCTTTCTACCATATGTAGAGCAGTTAGTGGAATGTTTACATACACTGTGCCAGGATTAGTTCTGTGTATTGACTTCAGTCTTAGATGCTTCATTCTCAAAGTATTCTCTGTCTTCACACTATTTCCAATTTGGCTTTTAGACTGCAGAACAGTTGAGGTTGGAAGGGACCTCTGGAGGTCATCTGGTCCAAGCCCCCTACTTAGACAGTATGACATAAGATCGCTCAGGATTGTGTCCAGGTTATTTTTGAGTCTACCAAGACCCTCAGTGCCTTTTCTGCATAGCTGCTTTCCAGATGGTTGGCCCTGGGTTTTGCTGGTACATGGGGTTGTTCCTTCCCAGGTGCAGGACTTTGCAGTTCCCTTTGTTGAACTTTGTAAGATTCTTGTCATCCCATTTCTCCAGCCTGCTAAGGTCTCTCTAAATAGCATCACAGTCCTCTCTTGGTGTCAGCCACTCCTCCAAGCTTTATGTTGTCTGCTAACTTTCTGAGGGTACACTCTGTCCCATCATTCAGATCCTTCGGGAAGAGGTTAAATATGATTGGACACAGTACTGACCTCTGGGAATCACCACTAAAGCCTTACTGAAGTTAAGTCAGACAATATCCACTGTTCTTCCCTCATCTGCCAAGACAGCTGCTTCATTGTAGAAGGTGATCATTTTGGTAAAGTATAACTTCCCTTTGGTAGATCCATGCTGACTGTTCCCAATCACCTTTTTGTGCTCCATGTAGCTAGAAATGGTTCTCAGGATTTGTTGCTCTGTCACTTTCCCAGGCTTCAAGGTGAGGCTGATTGGCTTATGGTTCCCTGGGTCTTCCATATAGTCCTTCTTGAAGATACAAGTGCTTTCCTTCAGTCTTTGGGCATTTCTCCCACTTGCTATGGTCCATCAAAGTTGATAGAATGTGTCTTTGCCAGCTCTCCAAGCACTCATGGCTGTATCCCATCAGGGCCTGTGGACTTAGGTATGTCCAGTTAGCTAAAGTATTCTCCAACCCGATTTTCTTCAACAAAGAGTACGTTTTTAAAACTCTTAACTGTTGTACATGGAAATTGTCTTGTAGTGTTTCCTATGATGGCAGTATTCTCATCAAATTAACCATTAAAATTCCACTTTGAAATATGTTGCATGCAGAGAAATTATTTGCAAAAGCTCTTCTTAACAACAGGTCCTAATCTTAACTTTTTGCTATGCAGCACTATGTTATGCTTCATGTTTGTGTTATTTATGTTATGATGCACACAAGCCTACTGATGTGTGTCACTGAAATTCTTAGTGTTTGATAGAGTCTACCTGGTTTTCTGACAGACTCACATATATTCCCATTCTTATTTCAATACAATGTTTGCGAAAGCAAGAGCTTTTCTTTACACTGAGTGATAGCTGTATCTAAACATCTTTCACTTGTATTTGGAGAAAATTGGAAAAATGCTTGATAAAATAAACAGCTTAGTCACACTTCTACTTATGAAAAAGAGGACAGCAAGAAAATTCTATCAGATCTCTCCTGTGATAAAGATTAGCCTGAGAAAGCTGACACTTAACTTACTACTATAAATTTAAAGTTATAATGCTATTAATTAATTTAATAGGAGTAAAATATTAAAAACCATAAGTTTTATAGATATTTTTTAAATACAGGAATATAGGTTTACTTCTGGAACATTTTTTTTTCT
>WUAM01000425.1:1572086-1633948 GCA_024336885.1 Actenoides hombroni | reverse complement strand
TTTGGTGCTTTTTTTTGCTTCTTTTTTTTTTTTTTTTTTTTTTTTTTTTTTTGGGCCTTCAGGCAATTAAATTACATTAATCAGAGACAAATGGGCTCTAACACTTCTCTACCATTTTATGCCCCTACTGAACAAAGCGCAGAAATACAATAGCTTTCTGATGGTAAACATTAAAAGAGTACAACCAACGCATTCCTATTAAACTGCAATTAAAATATTGTCAGAAAATGACTATGTATAATTCTGAGGATCTTAATGATTATTCTATGACCCTTTTTGCATTCACCTTCCTTTCTGGACAGAGCAATTAAGACCAGAGAAAGTGATGACTAATATTTTGTTTTCTCAGAGATTTTCTGGGAGTTATTTTCAACCACTGATGTTTATAAGCTCTAGGTACCAACTCATTTAAACTAAGTAACTACTAAACCCATATTTTTTTAAAGTTGACATTTTTTTCTAGCTTCAATCTGTATTAGCAAGTGAACAAAATAGGAAGTGAATCTACAAATGAAATAGTTCTTGTTTGTACATGTATGAGAAGCAACTCTACTGCAAGTTCCTTTCACTTTAAAAGAACATTATGTAATTTTCTTTCTCACTGTCTTGCAGTTTTTAATAGTGTTCTCTCTTTTGTCACTATTCCTGCTTGATACGGCTTTGTTTTAAATGCCACTTCTGATTGATGTCCCAAAGTTGGCAACTGTGTGGGCCCCATCCATTTTTTGGAGCCGTTCATGACCTACCACTCTGAGAAAGAACTTGGTATTTCCTCCCCTTATCTTCTCCCTTGCACCAGTAGATGCCAAACTCACTCCTTCATCTGCTGACAGGCAAAGGAAAACTGTGGTGTACTGATACTTTGAGGAGAGGGATGGGAAAAGTGATGGCTGCTACTGCCAAAGTGTAAAATCATGGTGTCTAATAATGTTGTGCTGCTCTCTAGCCAGCACAGGGGGAAACTTTGGGGTGCTAAGCACCATTCACTGTTTAAATGCCCGTTTCCCCATCTCCTCAAACAGGGAGTGAGGACTGGGTGGAGAGGGCATGAATCTGAAACATTCAGACTTTGAACTGGGAGTTGGATCTTGTTGCTTTAAGTAATGAGTTGAGTCCACTGTTAAAAGCCATAAATTTAGCCGATTCTGTCCATTAGTGAATGATAGATTCGGCACATTGCCTTCTGATCACTGAATGCCCTCACTGTTATCTTGGGCTAACAGCTATGGGAGAAGAGGCATATAAGGACTAAAAAGTACACTCCGCTACATCAGGAGTCATTTTGTGGGACTTATTAATCACAGAATCACATTGTGGTTGAGGTTGGAAGGGACTTCTGGAGGTCATCTGGTCCAAGCCCCCTACTCAGACAGTATGACCTAGAAAAGATTGTCCAGGATTGTGCCCTGGTGGCTTTTGAGTATCTCCAAGGATGGAAACTCTACGATGTCCCTGGGCAACCTGTTGCAGGACTCAGTCAACCTCACAGTGTTTGCTGATACTCAGAGGGAACCCCCTGTGTTTCAGATTGTGCCCTTTTCCTCTTGTCTTGTCACAGCTCGCCACAGAAAGACCCTGTTTTCATCCTCTTTACACCCTCCCTTCAGATATTTTTACATTTTAATGAGATCCCCCCTGAGTCTTCTCTTTTATATGCTAAACTGTCCCTACTCACCCAGGCTTTCCTTGTATGAGAAATGCTTCAGTTCCTTAGTCATTGTGGTGGCTGTTCAGTGGTCTCTCTCCGGTAGTTCTATTGCTGTCTTGTACTGGGGAGCCCAGAACTGGATACAGTAGTCTACATGTGACCTCACCAGTACTCATTGATGCTAATGTCTGCTTTCTTTATATAAAGTATGTAAAAAGAAATAGAATAGGGCAGAAAATATATGGAGTAATTTCAACAGAAAGAAAACCAGATGAATACAGATTATTGTTATTAATTATTCACATCTGTGCGTAAAAGTGTTAAAAAGTAAATAAAAGGATGAATGAAAGAGATCTTTTGGGGTTATCTGTTTTGTATTTGATGTTAAATACTGCTAGTCTTTAACTGTACAAGGTACTCAGCCATAGCAAACAGTGTGATGTTACAAAAAAACCCAAAAACCTTACAAACCAATTTCCATAGCAGAAAAAGATATATCCTTTTTCTCATGTGTTTGTGTAATCTCAATTAAAAACATGCTGTGTTACAACAGCCTTTTACAATAATTAGTTTGCTTCATAATTTTCCACAAGTATAGGACTTTAAAATACGGAAAAGAAAACTTCAAGGATTGAACTTAAGAAATGTAATAAAGATATGGATGGATAAATATATTTAATTGCAGTGTATGTCATTAAAAATTATTATTTGCAGGAGTCACTCTTGGTATCAAAATATTGCCGTTTATTCAGGCTAGATAAATAATGTGTATGTTAGTAGATTTGGTAACTTCTTTGTAATAATAAAGTATTTTTAATGCTGGCAGCATCTTATGGTGCTTCCACAATGACAGTCATTTAGATGTTTGTACACAGCTTTTTACTGTTCTGCAGTGCTGGAGAGGGCCACTGATTCCCCAGTGAAGTAACTCAAAACCTTTCTCATTAGTGAAAAATCTCTGCTATATTCCTTGGCAAGATCAGTTAATATTGCTGATTTTTTTAATGTTTCAAGTGGGTTTATGGCTAAACTGTTGAACCCTAACCTGCTACTTGAGTTTTCAGACTTCAGACAAACTTTTCTGAAATTGCATGAATGCCAGGAGAAAACCATTAGACTCTCAGAAGTATTAGAAAGCAAAGAAAACTTACTGTGCATGAGGTGGCACTGGGTTTGTTTTGTTGTGTTTTTTTCTTTTAAAGATAGACCATCTCACAGGTAGAGTGCAGATTTTTTCTGCTCTGTAAGGAGACTGGGAAAAGTGAGAAAAACAAACAACTTGGCCCTTTAGACATTTACATTTGGTTTTCAATAACCGTATATTTGCAGTTCAGTGGTAGAAAATGTAGGTCACGTTCCACACAGCTCTATTTTATCTTTCCCAGTTAAGTTATTGTGTTGTTTAGGCAGTTGATTCAGGTAGAGATTCTGTAGCTATTCAAAATGGTAGGTATTTACACTCTCTCTTCTAATGATTTAACACCTCAGTGAAGTAATTCCATGTGTTCTTGTGTTTTACTTATTTTAGTATTTTTCTTGTGTTTTTCTTATTTTAGTATTTTTCTTGTTTGGCTGGAATTTTTAAAAAATGAGAAAGAATAATAGCCAAATACAATTCATTGTAACCTAATCTGCGATAGTAATTGTGCATAATGAATTACATCTGCATGATTAACTGAAGGGTGAAAAGTGCCCAACAGTTTACAGCCATCTATTTTTAAGTAAGAAAAATTGAGAAACAAAAACTGGTCTTGAAATTTTGAATGATTTCATGTTCAATGCCTCTCTGTCCAGGGATAGCTATTTGTGTCACCTGTCACCATTTTTGACTGCAGAGAAAGACACTGTGTTTCATTGCTGAGTACTTCCCCAATCCAAGCAGTGAGTAATGAACATATCCTCTAAAACTCAGCTAATAGAGCAAGAAGGGACATAAAGGAGAAGATATGTTCATTTTCTGCAAATGTAAGAAAAAATCCACAAGTGTTCAGATAATAGCACATAACATTTTCAAGTTATAAGGAGGAAAAATCAAGAATAGACCAAGGTTGAATTTTGTGTTGTGTAAGCTCCCCTACTGGTCACAGAACCTATAGGAAATACCTGAGACAAATTCACAGCCATATAGTGACTGAAGACTGTAGAAGAAACGTATCTAGATACATGGTCAAACTGTGATACATTCAGTATTACAACCAGCTTTTTTTCAATCTGCCTCTAACCTCAACAGATCTGACTATATTACTAGATTTTGTAAGATGACTCATGTATAGCAATACTTCCGTGACCTTGAGTGAGAGGTTCTTATTACACTGAGATCTTTGCTAGTGTTCCTAGGTCCCACTGGTCTTTTAAGGATGAAATCTGAATAGACTGAGAATGCTGAATGTTAACCATACACTGTAATAGAAATACCATGGGAAAATGAATTCATTTATTATTTTAGTTTTAATTTTCATATTTGCAGTAGACATAGCATCAAGAAATGAGCTTATTTCTGTTACCATTTCTACTGCATGAATTCTGTTACTGAAATAAACATTTATCATAGTTCATTTATTCCATAATTTTAGCATTTCTTTTCTTTCAGTAACTTCTGGTGAAACTGTTGCTGTGGATACACAAACCAGGGTAACCAAGGAAACCACCACCTTCAAACCAGAAATGCCATCTTCTGTGCTTCTGGAGGTTCCAGCCTTGGCTGACTTCAATAAGGCATGGGCAGAACTCACTGACTGGCTTTCTCGACTGGATCGAGAGATAAAATCTCAGAGAGTGACAGTAGGTGATCTTGATGATATCAACGACATGATCATCAAACAAAAGGTATGGGAAACACTAGTATTTAAGTTGAAAGCCTCATGATCAATATGCTTTATTATTTCAACAAGGAACACAGGAGGGATGACAGGCTGCAGTATATGTAGTTGTTACTTAATCTACTTTATCTCATAAACACAATTATTGGATTAAGTGTTAAGATAATTAATTGTGTGTGGGGGAAAAAGAGTATTTAATAATTTCTATGTTATTTAATACAGGTCCCTGTCTTTCTATTGCTTGTGCTGATTGTGTCAAGAGTATGCAAGCCAAAGGTTGAAATATAAACCTCATGAAAAAGAAGGAATTGCATAGTAAGCTCCAGGTTGTCAGGAGAAAGATATCCTGTTTCATACCTTTTCTTATGTCTGCTTTCTGAGAGGCTTATATCCTGCTGCTGTTGGGTTATGAAGAGCTCAGTTGTTTTAATAAAAAGAACATCTCATTAATGCAAGTATTTTGTCAGCAAAACTGCATCAGTGTTACTTATCCTTGAAAACACAGGAAAAATGGAAATACTTGTGCGAGGAAAAAAAAAAAGGCTAAACATTAGCTTCAGCTACACAGTAGCAATAAAAGTAATTTGGTATTATACAGATTGAAAATAATTACCTGCCTTCTAGTTTTAATGTTGCTCAATATGAAAGATTTGGCTTGCCTGTGCAAAACTTTTCAGTGTTAAATTTCCATTCAGTTCAGTTCAAAACTGAGTTTAAGACTCTGTATTATAAAATTGCCTTCTGCTTCCTCCTGCTCAAAAAAAAATCTGCTTTATTGTAAGGAAGATATTGCCATTCTTTCTCTTTCTGTAAAATAGAAAGAGAGGGAGAAACAATGGACACAATTTGGCTACTATCTGTACTAAGCAGTTTTATAAAAACATGTATATTAAGATATGCAGATGTCTCATAGGATTTATTTGGCTTGTTTTCTTACATTTCCTTTTTCTTTTTTTTTTTTTTTTTTTTCAGTGGGTTTTACTTTCAGTTTTTGAGACTTGGCTTGCTTGGCCTTCTAGATTAGTAAAATGTTTCATATTGATTAATGATCACAATATTTACTGTCTATAACTATATAATGTTCTGTTAATTGAAATACCTTTAAAATGGCATGGGTATAATTTAATAATAAGTTATAGTTGCAGTATCACATACACAGGACACTAGATTAAAATAGGTGTTATGTCATTTGGACAGTTTGAGTGCTGAAGAACATTTGTTTGCAAGTTCTTTTTCAGAACAATTTTATTTAAAAAAAATTATATTGTGGAATACTTGGTTCAGAATGAAATATTTTTCTTTTTTATCCTTCATTTTCTGATATTATTCTGGCAGACAAAATCCATAGCTTATTTTTTTCTGCAGATCGCTTTTACCTAAATACAAGATCAAATTATTAATTCTTGAGATCGTTAGTTAATGTTTTACATGTTTTTAAATCAATGGGTTTATATCTGCATTTCTTCTTAACTCTAAGTATTTTTATATAATAACTCTAAATATTTTTATATAATAAAATATTTGAGCTGGTTAAGACTGCACTAGTGCAGTCTTCCTCTCATTTCTGTTCCTGGCTGGGTAGCCCTTTCTCTTTTTTTGATACCATGCTGTGCTGGTAACAAAACCAGCAGGAAAACTCTTTTTCGTTGTGCTTACCTCTCTAATTGGCTGTGCAACAGAATGTGACATTTAGTATATTCTCTGATGAAATGAAAGAATCAATGTCTAAATATAGACTGCAGTTCTGGTAACCGGCTCCCTCTTCTCTGATGATCATCTTAATTTCACTTAATACATGGAAATGAATACCATGAAATTCTGATTCTGCTCCTAAATCTGTCATTGGATTATTAGGAGAGATTAGCAGAGAGAATTTTCAAAATTGACAAAGAATTTTAGATTTCTTAAAAAAACCCACCCTGCTTTCTAATCTGTAGAGTGTCTGCAGCAATGTATGAGCTGATGAAGTTGGACATATGTGTACTTGTCTATTCTGAATAGTCAGGCCAAATATGATCTAAGTTGGAAATCCAAAAGTAGTACTTACCTCCTCAGATCCATGTATACTCTGTAAAAGATCATAGTCATACCTCTCCTATGGTTCTGATTTAAAAATCATTGAAACTCACAGTATTGCTTTGAGCTCTGTTTGGAGAGTTTGTTGTAACTTTACAAGGATCTCAGCAAGCTTTAACAGGAGTTCCTTCTTACTAGAGTGACCTTTTTTAAAAATTATTTATAAAATTATTTTAAAATAAATTTTTAGAATTTAGGTGTAAAATACTATCTAACCTGACTACTTCCCTTATAAAAATTCATCATTATAAATATACATACTCCATGAAAGCTGTTTTATTATAAGACATTTCTCGTTTCTTCCCAGAATTTAGAACACTTCAAACTGCTAGTCCTATTGGCTTGCTACCAAGCTCTTACTGTTTTGGGGGATTTGTTTAAATTTCATACTTCTTTTCAAACAGAGAGCTGCATTTCTAATAATTAATTGAAATGTCAAAGCTAACATTTTAAAAGCAAAGAAACCCCATATCCTAGCAACATATGCAATAGAACATTTTCCAAATCACCTAGGTAAAAATAAGTGACCTTAGGTTGTCCTTTTTTTTCACAGCGGCATGTAATTTTGTTGAAGCTAAGTCTCTGAGGGCATTTTGGTTAAGTTCATTTCAATCTGATTGTGTCACAAGATCACAACCACTAACCCTGCCATATTTTTCCTCCATAATAATTTAAGACATCATTAGCCTCCACTCGAACTTTGCTTGGAGGTGATCACAGTGAATTAGTAATCTTGTGTGAAATAGCATGTACAAAGGTTAATTATGGAACAAAACAAACTAGGCGAGACTATTCTAAAAAAGGCTTGTTTTAGTAGCAGCTTCCCTTTAATGAAAGAAACACTATAACTTAAATTTTTCTAAGTGGTGTACATACTAGGTAGTAAAAGGAGCATACTAAAAGAGTAGCATAATGGCTATTCATTTCAAACATCCATAGTTAAGCTTTCTGTCAAATGAGTGGTATACATTTCTTTCAAGCAAATGCATTACATATTCTGGTCATCTATGATTGTATATATCTTGTTAAATTCTGTATAATTAAACCAAAAGACATTTATAAGCGTGTAGTAAAGATATTTAATACTAGCATTAGTGTCAGCCATGTTTTCATTAGAGGAAAATTATTATATGTTACTCATCTGCTTGCAGATGGATGTTTTACAGGATCTGATCCTCAAAGAAATAAATGAAAGGAAGACTGAAAAGAGGATCATATATTGTTTCTTTAGACACCCTTCATCTGCAAATAAAGTTAATGGAAAATACTGAAAATACATAATATGTCAAGATAAGTAAGTGAGAGACATGACAGAATATAGTTTACATTATTGTTTCATTTCACTGTCCATACTTCAGAACAATTATGATGTCTAATATTTGAAGGTCAGGTGAGAATTATTCATTAAAGAGAAAACTGTGAACAGAGGAACAGGATTATAAACTACATTTTGCTGCATTATGGAAAAAATGGAAATCTCTTCTTAAGTTGACAACAAGCTTTACTCAGAAAGTCTGCTTTGGCATCATTGTATTTTGAGGAAGGTTTGCAGTAGGAATGGCTTTCTACTAAAAACACTGAACCATGGAGGCTGTGCAAAGCTTGAAGATAATTAACAATACCATTCAAAGAGAACAAATAATATAATTTACTTAAATTTGAATTCTGCCCATGGATATTATTGAAAACACGTCTTTCAGTTATACTAGATGAACATAGATTTTATTTAGAAAAAAGTATTATAATAATAAGTAATATTACTAATGCATTTGACTCCAAAAAATTACCAGTGCCTACTTTTGGGCTCCCTAGTTTGAGAGACAAGGATCTGCTGGAGAGAGTCCAATGGAGAGCTATGAGGTTGATTAAGGGACTTGAGCATCTCCCTTGTGAAGAAAGACAGAGAACTGGGGCTGTTCAGTCTTGAGAGAAGATGATTGAGAGATCTTATTAACATCTATAAATATCTGAGGGGTGGTTGTCAAATGGAAGGAGACAATTTCTTTTCTGTAGTGCCCAGTAATAGGACAAGGAATAAGGGGTATAAACTTGAGTATAGAATGTTCCATGTCAACATGAGAAGAAACTTCTTTCCTGTGAGGTTGACAGAGCACTGGAACAGGCTGCCCAGAGATGTTGTGGAGTCTTCTTCTCCGAAGATTTTGAAAACCCACCTGGATGCATTCCTGTGTGACATGCCCTAGGTGATCCTACTTTGGCAGGGGGATTGGCCTGCACGGTCTCCAGAGGCCCCTTCCAACCCCTAACATTCTATGATTCTGTGATTCTATGATTCTACTTTTACTCATTAGTTTTAAGAGTATAGGTAGAGTCTGCATTGTTAGGTGCAGTGGAAGGGATTAAACTGGAAAAAGTATTTATGTAGAATGAGACCTACAGCCAAGCTTGTTACTGAGACTTGTAAGCAAAGAAGTGGAAAAGATGCTTTTAGGTAATGATTTATGTCATCCTAAAGTATCCATCCAAAAAGATTCAGCTAATTTATTTCTACTTAATTAATTTGTCACTATTCAAAAAGTGGATTTGATCTTCCATCAATTAAAGAATAAAAATTGGAATGAAGAGATTGTTTTCACTGTTAATTACTGAATTGATTTTTCAGTAGCTGAGGATCTTGTGCAGCTGATGATAGTAAAATAACAGTTAAGGAAAAATATTTGCTTATAAACCATACAATTAACAGACTTTAGATGGAAGAGTGGACTTAACTGACACTCCCCCTACCTGAGGATTTTTTTCCTATCTTTTCCCATGGTTATTTACTATGCAACATAACTTTATACTTATCCATGCATTTTCATGTGCAACCTTACAATTAATATCCCAATAGATCAGAAAAAGTAGGAGGTTTTCTGTCCAAACACTTTTCCAACATAAATTTTTGTGGAAACAAAATTATACTTTTTCAAATTTGTTTCCTCTTCTTACAGAAGGTATGTAATGGCCAAAAAAAAGAGAAAAATTGTAGTTCTGTATTACAGGGTATGAATCAATGTACTCTAAATATGGTCATGTAGAATGAAAGCTTGTAGTTGCAGCCACAGACATTTGTGTCTGTCCATACAATTTGTATCAGAAATCTAAGCTATACATAAGTTGAAGTCTTCAACCTTTTAGATAGGGTACTTCAAGTTCTATGGATGTGCAAAGAAGTTTCATATTAGTGACATATGCATGAAAGGATCCATGTAACACATCTTCAGGCAATGTACTGTTGAAAACTATGACAGAAGATTTTACACTTTGAGATGAATGTTTTCCAGTTTAGTATTCTGATATGCTTAAAGAGAGGAGTTTCCTAGTCCAGAATCTACATATGGTGCCAGGAAAATGGGGTCTGACAATCACACTTTCAGAGTCAATATGCAGGACCATATTAGGTGGATTGAAAACTGGCTGATTGACAGGGTTCAGAGGCTTGTGATCAGCAGTACACAGTCTATTTGGAGTCCTGTAGCTATAAGAGTTCTCCAGGGGTCCGTACTATGTCCAGTCTTGTTCAACATAGTCATTAATGACCTGAATGAAGGTTTGGAGTGTACCCTCAACAAGTTTGCTGATGATATAAATCTGGCAGGAGTGGCTGACACACCAGAAGGCTGTTCTGCCATTCAGCATGACCTGGAGAGGCTGGAGAGCTGAGCAGAAGGGAACATAATGAAGTTCAGGAGGGGCAAGTGTAGGGTCCTGTACCTGGGGACTAATAATCCCATGCACCTGTACAAATTAAGGGTGGACCTGCTGGAAAGCAGCTCCTTGGAGAAGGACCTTGGAGTCCTGGTGGACAACAAGTTAACCATGCAGCCAGCAGTGTGCTCTTACAGCCAAGAAGGTCAATGGTATCCTGAGATGCATTAAGAAGAGTGTATCCATCAGGTCAAGGGAGGTTGTCCTTCCCCTCTGTTCTGCCCTTCTGAGGCCACTTCTGGAGCATTGTGTCCAGTTCTGGGTTATCCAGTTCAAGAAAGACAGGGAACTACTGGAAAGAGTTCAGTGGAGGGCTATGATAATGGTTAGGAGACTGGAACATCCGTTTTATGAGGAACGGTTGAGAGATCTGGGTTTATTTAGCCAGAAAAGAATACGCAGAGGGGACCTCATCAATGCTTATAAATATCTGAAGGATGGGTGTCAAGAGGATGGGGCCAGACTCTTTTCAGTGGTGCCCAGTGACAGGACAAGGGGCAATGGGCTCAAAATGGAACACAGGAAGTTCCACTTAAACATAAGGCCTTTACTTTGAGAGTGAGGGAGCACTGGAACAGGCTGTCCAGGGACGTTGTGTAGTCAAAACCTGCCTGGACACAGGTTCCAGTGCAACCTTCTCTAGGTGAACTTGCTTTTACAGGGGTGTTGGACTAGATGATCTCCAGAGGTGACCTTCCAACCCCTAGCATTCTGTGATTCTGTGATATTTGCCACATCCTTCTCTCCATGCTGTCTTGCTGCTTTGAGGGTTGTTTTCAAAGCTTCACATTCTCTAGGATCTTCTTTTTTCATAGGTATACACAGCTGAAGGCATTGAAGCTGGGACATTGTTGGACCAGGATTAACTAGCTTCCAAAGCAAGACTTGAGCTGAAACTCATTCTGCAGCATGTTGGAAGGCTCATTGGCATTTTTGCGCACCTCTTAAAGCAGAACCCAACACTTGATTTTATGGTGTGCAAAACCTTCTTTACCTCTATGAACTTCAAAATAGGATATATTTACTCAGAAGACTACTATCATTATTTTCTTTATATTTCAGAGTATTATTGTTCTTCTATTTAACATCAGATATCTAGCAGAATTCTTATTTTATATTGTGTCATGCTGTTAGAATTTTTATATTCATTCTAATTTATGAGAAGTGCTGGAAGGCTGGTTTCTTTTTTTGAAGTGAATAAAAAAGTCTAATAAATGAACAGATTTCTAAATATATTAGAAAAAGTTAGAACTATAAGGTTTGTATGCTGAAAGATTTTATCTTTTTTATAGAGTAGAAGAAAATGAAAAAATGTCAGCCTTTAAGCTTATTCTTAAAGGTTACAAAATACAGCAGGATGCTCTAGAGGGCCTGGAAATCTGAGTCTTTAAAGAGAAAGGGGAGGAAAAAAAAGAAAAAATCTATTAATCTGAAAATTGGACCTCAAGGGATATAGAATGTGTGTCAGGAGACTTTTTTTAATACTTTGTGGCACATTAAGGCAGCTGATGTTTTAAAATAGCTTCGCCAGCTCATTACAGTATGTTAGTGTATTTTGTTTTCTGCAACAGTAAAAAAGCTGTCTAAACACTGTATTTGGAGAGTGATTAACAGCCATTTCCTTATTTCTCTATAATGTTAATCACTAGGATGTGTATAAAAATTTTACCTCTATGGATCTGATTTTAAACTCATTGAAGTACAAGAGATACTTTCATAATTTTTTAATCAGCTTTCAGTCAGGCTGTAAATCATCATCCAAACAAATAAATTAGTACTGCAGTTGTGCCTAATGATAACTTTTCTCTGTTGTTTTATTTTTATTGGCCTACTGTGAAATAATTTTTTTTTTTTCCCCAATTCCTGCCAAATGAGCTTCTGGGAAAAGATATATTGTCATGATGAGTTCAACTGACATCCTGTTAGGTTCAGGAGGGGAAGGACGAGTGTAGGAACTAATTTTCCTTTGCATTTATATATTATTAGATGTAGCCACTTTTGCTGGGGTTTCATTTTCCAATAGCAAATATATTTTTCTATATTTCTAAGTCTGACCTAGCTTATAATATAAATGACCTATTCCATCAGTACTGGACCTTACCTGGACCTACTCTTTATCCAAATCAATCTTTAATTGTGTGTGTTTGTATTCCACTAAAAGTATGTGCAACTCAGAGATGAGATGTGCATCAGGCCCTCTACCAACATAACATGGGTATGAAAATACTGTTTAAAGTTATGTGCTGTCCACAATGTGGACCATGGGGACATCCTGCTGTGCTGGAAAGTGTAGAAATTACTTAAACCTTCATGAGTTCTGTGTGGTCAGAGAGTAAAAATAGCCCAGCTTGATACTGGGCTGCATTTAATAAGACCCTAGCCACCAAGTTGAAGAAAGTGACCATTCCTTTCTAACCAACATCTGTGAGACCACTTCTGGCGCTCTGTGTGTAGTTTTGGGCTTCCTACTGTACAGGAAAGACACAGAGGGAGTCCAGTGAAGGGCCAACAAGGTGATCAGGGACTGCAGCAATTGATACATGAGGAGAAGCTGAGAGATGGGCTTGCTCAACCTGGGAGAGAACTCAAGAGGGACCTTGCTGCTGCCTACAGCCCCTATATGGCAGACTGTACAGAAGATAGAGATAGACTCTTCTCAAAGATGCACAACAAAAGGATGAGAGTCAACAAACACATGCCGCAGAAAAGGGAATTCTAATGAGATATTAGGAGAAAAAATGTTCGCAATAAGAATAATGAAACATTGGAACATCCTTGGAGGTATTCAACACAAAACTTGACAGAGCACTGTGTGACCTCATGTGACTCTGAATTTGGACCTATTTGAGCAGTAGGTTGAGCAAGATGGTCTCCAAAGGTCCTTTCCAACCTAAATTATGCTGTGATTATATGGGAATGCTGTTTTCAAATAACAAGATTCTGTGTTGTATACCTTGTCAATGAAACACACTTTAAAAGAGGAAAACCAAAGCTCTGTGCCACCTTTGCACACCTCACACCTCTGCTGTGATTTGCTTTAAGAGATGAAGCAATCTGATAAAATTTTGACAAACTATCTTGTTGTAAGTAATAGTGAGGATCTGCTAGGACAGTTATACAAGTTTTAGGGAGCTATATTTTTGTGTCCATAATACTATACATTATTAGCAGTAGTAACAGGTAAAGCTAAGAGTGGCTTTTTTTAAAATTCAGAATTTGTAGAAAATATAAAACCACCCTGTTTCTAAATAATTATGCAATGTATAAAATGCTAATCTAGCTGTAATCATAATATGCAAATTAAAACTAGGGGGAACAATTGTATTTGCTCATTTTATGTTTGAGGAGATGGAGCTCTTCTTAGAGAAATAAGTTTTCCTCTGTAAGAAAATAAAACCATCAAATGCCAGCAGGGATTCCTAATGAAGCTGATCTTGAAACACAGTTCTTTTATGTGAAAAAAAAAAAAGATCTCAATATTTTAACTAAAAAAATATGTTGTCCTGAGATATGCCCTCTTGGTTTCTCAGTGTGCCAAGGGTATTCTGATACTTCTATAAACACTGCTTATTAATATTAATATAGATTAAGGGATTTGCTAGTAGATGGTCAATTCCCTCTTAAGGCAGAGCAGCCAGCAGTGTCATTATCATCCTTTTTCATGAATGGATTGTTTAAAAAAATGTCACTACCTATTTTTACGATGTGGGATGTGTCAAGTAACTAGTTTCTAGTGAATTAGTTCTATTGTAATAAGCCAAATTCTTGGAATTCCTTTTAGTCTTTTCCCAGGAGAATACTAAAATTTATTTTTTTTTTCACTTAGAGAAGCTCTCATGGAGAGTTCTCTGTTGATTTGTATGGATATATTTTTTTATAACACCAATGTGAAATAATCAAAACTACTCAAGTAGTTGGCTCAAATGTACACAGGAGGTAGACATCTAACTCACTAAAGCTCCTGTGAAATACTTAAATTTTATGTTATATAGACTTGCTTAAAAGTGATAGGTAAAATTTATAAAAAAACTCTAAGTGAGGCATAAAGGCATATTTGTTTTCAGGGGCTCAGGGGGCTTGGATATTTTTCTCCATTTCCTAACCATTATACACATTTATTTCTTCACATGACCCACAAATAGTCATGTTTTGTCACTACATTTAATATGAATAAACAGTAAGTTCCTGTGGTTCTGAGAAGGGAGGGAAGTAATGGGAGACACAACTGCATATCTTAGGAAGCTGGTATTATGGGGCATTGAGTACGGAGGGACACAGTGATCTGAATTTGTCCAATCTTTACTTGCTTGCCTCACATTCTTCCTCAATTTTGTGTAACATGACCTGTCTGTTTCTGCTGCTTGGAGACCCCTTTGGACAAATTCTTCATCAATATATTCTCCTTTTGTTTCTACTAAACTGTATTTTGCATGCAGAAAATGAGGAGAAAATGTCTGATTTTGCCTAAGACCTCTAACAGCTGATATCCTTTGTTAATTATGAAGAACAAGTTGAAGAAACAGTAGCTTCTGGCATTTCTAGATCCTCTTTTTCTTTCACTAGCTGAGGATGGAGGTGGGAGGGGATAATATGTCTTTTTAGTTGGTTTTTTTTATAAAAACAATCCCACCTTCACTAGTACTACAAAAAAAATCTCAAACATTCATATTAGCAGACAACAAATTAACAATATAAATAGAACATTACTTTTCAGCTTACCATGCACTGTAATGAAATTCTAGAAAATGGGTGAGTACACATTGAACTTGAAATCTGAAAATAATCCTATTAAAATCAATAAGATTATGTGTTTTCCTCAAGAAGGATATAAAAGTATTTTTCTGAATTGAACCAGAGATTTCAGCTCTTCACACTGAAGTGTTGAAGGAGGCCTTAATTAAAAGAAAACTGTTTTTGTAGTAAATGTGGACCGTTTTGCATTACTCAAAACTTTCATCTGTCTCTGTTGCTAGCTAATACAATAAGCAAGGTAACAAATCAATTCCCAGAACTATATTCTGCTGCTTTTTTGGACCATTGCTCTTAGTGAGCTAAAAGATCAATTTAACCTATCACCATGGCATTCCTAATATTCATGTGCCTACTGCTTATGTGAAAGATTTTGTGCAGCCAAATGTGAGTTTCGTACATAGAGATTTAGTCACCTCAGCCAGCTCCCAAATTTCTTTTTCATGCTTCTGGACTTCTCAAATCCTCCAGCTGAATTGTTAATCATGGAATTCACGCAGGGGTTTATGCAGTTCAAATATTGCAACTATCTACTTTGTTTACTCAAGAAGAGTTTTCCTGTTAGCCACTAATACGCAGGTAACTCAGTTGCTGCAATTACTTGCTGCTAACAGAAGTACAGCTTAAGAACAGATAATACTTATCCATGTTTTTCTTGATGGATTATTTTAAAGCCTCCAATCAGAAATAGTCAATTCACAGTGACAAAATATAAATTAAACTGATCCACTGAGCAAGAATAATGGATAATGTTTAATGTTCATTTTTTGTATGCTTAAATAACTAGGCAAGAGGAGGGTATAACAAAACCAAATGTGCAGTTCTAATTTGTTAATGACTACTGATGTTAAGCTTTTTGCTGATGCTACATCTAAAAGTAGATCATAAATTTGAAATAAATGTTCTTTGATCCAGACTGTTACACTGCAATGATAATCTTGGGTAGATTTCCTTGAAAAAATTAATCCATTGAAGTAGAAATCAACACTGAAAAAGTGCTGAAAAGCAAGAGAATTTAGAGTTGTAATTGTTCACCATCTCACACATCTGGCCTTACTTGTTACTTAAACAAACGTGGAAATTGCATAAGAAGAGAAAATAAGGAATAATAATAAAAAAAAAACCAAAACAAGTCTAGGTCTAACAAAATATCAAAGTAGAACAATCACAATAGTTTAAATATTTGTAACTGATTTCTAGACATGAATTTTTTTTCTCTATAAGCATAAAGAGGTAAAAAAATAGATCATGTTTAAGGTTTTTGTAGCTGTATGTTACACACTCTGTTTAATACTGAGGAGAACATAATTGCCTAAAATTCAAGAACTCTAACTTGATTAACAACTTGATCACGACTCATGTAACATATCTCTGAATTAAATAGAAAGAAACTGCTACATCTGTGGTTTAGTGCTTGATTCTGAAGTGGACCACTAAAATATGTGAGGCAATTTTTTTCCTGGGATGGCTTGCTTCTCTCAATATATGCTTACTGATAAGCTCAGGTATAGATACCTACCTACACTTGGTGTGACTTATCCCCCCCTTTCTGCAGGGGCAGTTATCTAATGGAAAATATGGGTATGATGAAGCCAGAATATTCCAAGGGAAATGCAGCAACTCTGTGATTGACCTCAGTCAAATTCCTGGCATAACCCTGACACCAAGCACGTTTCCTGTAATGTACAACAGCCAGTTCCTGTCATTCATTAGCACAAATAAGCCCCTGGATAGCCAGACCAAAGACAGCGATGTCATTCCTTTGGGGCACTGGAAAACTGCCTGATCTCTCTCTCTCTCTCTCTCTCTCTCATCTTGCTGTCTCCTTTGTCACCTCTGAATACCATAGCTTCTAGTTTTAGCTTAATTTGATTTTTGTATTAAAAACCAAACGAACAAACCCCCAAAACAAAACTACAGAAATATCATGTTCTGATAGTAACAGTAGTAAATGAATATATTTATGTTCAAATTAACTTCTTTTTGATATCCTAACAGAGCATTTTGCCACTTTGTTTCTCCAGAAAAAAAAAAAATAATAAAAAAAAATGATCAGCACATATTTCTAATTAGAGTAGGAGCTATTTTTAATATTATGAAAAAAATGGTTCTGAGGTAGCACAAAGATCCTGTTTAATTTCACTTCCCTATTCAGAGAAATATATTATATTTTTTGACTGAGAAGCAAAGAAGGTAAAAGAAAGAAAGAGTAAACAGAAGATGAATTTAAACATTGCTGTTTGTGGGGCAGAATGATGTCTTTTGGGCTATTGTGAGTTACCAGAGATGTCTTACTGTGTATATCACGGAATTGTTTATTGAAACAGACAGCTTTGAAGGCAGCATGGTGTGGGACTAGATCTCAGGATAAATGTCCAGCCTTTTGACATATGTTTGACCATACGAATAGAACTGTTTTGCTTTGTGGTATCTTATCAGTGTGTCTTAAATTCCTATTGTGCATCGTGATCATCACTGATAGCATTTTTAACTGTTCTTATACATCCTTCTACCTCTTCATATGTGGCCCATATGGCATAATATTTCTGTGATGAAAGATGGTATATTTGGCACATTCCGATAGTGACATTCAGATGTGGGATTCAGCTCTGACAAAGTGATTCTGTTTTGCAAAGAAGTAACAGTGCATCAGAAGCCATAAAATTTATTAGCTGCTTTGTTGGATTTCAGCTGGGACTTGGCTTTTGGTTTTATTTTGGTTCTTCTCAGACATGTCATTAGAGCATAGGATAAAGTACAACAATATAGATGATAATCAGATAATATCTGTGGGTACTAGATGATAACTCTGAGAGCTTAGCATCAACATGCTGTGAGTCAGTTAATAAAATCAACTGTCTCAGACATTTGTATTTTGTAAACATTCCTTGACAAATGTAGAGGAAATGAAGTTAGCAAATTTAGTACCAATTTACTAAAGAGCAAAATTAGTCCATGTTAGGTGGAAGTGCTTTAGAGGCAGCAGAAGCTGAATTGTGGATGAACACAACCAATTGGCCCTTCTGAGGGATGACCGTAAGGTCTATCATGCCATGGGCCTCGTGCTATGAACTCAAAAATAGCACTTCTGCTTACCTATACTAAGCTGCTTGTTCCAGAGCGGTACACACCTGCAATAATAATCCACAACACATATTGTTGATAGGATTTAGAGACAGAAGGGTTTACAGGAAAAGAATTAGTGTGGAGTTGTGCACTTTATAATACTGATAAAGTGTATGTGAATGGAAAATAATGCTTATTTCTAAGTGGTTTCAGTCAGGACCTAGATTATTATTCTGAGTTGGGGGAATAATAGATGAAATTGTCACACAAGTCTTAAGGTTATGGTTAAGAGAAGACAGAAAAGAATGGGGAAATGTAGGTGGAGAGGAAAGGGTAGGAAAAACAGTGTAATTGTTGAACTGGAAAAGTTTGCAAGACTGGTAGTTTGTCTCCTTTAAGACATAGTTGTATAAAGGTCCATAATAATGAGTGCAAAATCTCGGTGAAGCAAAAAGATCTGTAAAATAGAAATTCTCTTGCTTTTTATCTAGATTAGTTTATGCAAATTTAATGTCAGTAAATTTCCCCCAACCCCTTTCCTCTCTTCTTGCTAGACTGCAGAAGTTTTTAGGTCAAACATATTCGCCTTCTGAGAACGGTATCTAACAGCTATCTTTCTTTTAAACTTTCCAACTAAATATTATGATATTAAAAAAAGTCTTGCATGTTGAAACTTCTATTCAGTCATGTTGGTTCATTTTGTATATTAGTTTATATTTTTTTATTAAATTATTTCCAGTATTTCCTGTAAAGGTGAGAACTGATGTATTTTCTTTCATCATGAGTACTTTTATATGAATTTAACCATTATGTATGTCTGTAGTCATTAGAATGATTTACACATAAACCAGAATTGTCAGTGGAATTTAAGTAAATTGTGCACATGACTTTTAATTTCCTTGGGTGCTCATTACTCAATTCCTCTGAAGTACTTTCATTAGAAAATCTTAAAATCACAAATCTTAATTAAAATAACAGGATAGCCTTTGGAGACCTCTTAGTGTAGAATACGAAGCATATAGTTTTTTCTTATGAGAAAATTGGGGGGTTTTCACTGTAAAATTCACAGAAAATGTGTTCTCTTGACTTCATTTTTCACTGTCTTTCTGAAATGCATAATCTGTATGATTATTGTTAGGCTTTCCTGTAGGATTGATGTTCAGGGATGTTAGTCAACAATATATAGGATAAATGATTCTTCAGCCTGTTTTGAATTATGGGTAAATAGCCATTTAGGTTATCATTCTTGACTTTTTCTCCTTCTACTACCATTGCTTAATGAGAATTTTTCATGGCAATTATTGTTTCCAGCACAAAAAACTTATAATAGATTTTAATATTTTTTTAGTACTATCTCAGAAAGAAAAAGAATGAACAGCAGGACTCATTTTCAGTTCCCTGTACATCAAAAGAATTGTAATGGATTGTTAAAAATAATGTGAAAACTAGCACTTTTTCACAATACTCAACAGAAAATGATGATCTTTTCCTTTTAATGTTTTGCTACTGATTCTTCTCCTTGGAGACATTCTGACATCATTTCACTCCTCCTCTGTTTTTTTTTCCTTTCTTTTCCAAACTTATTTCATTTTTCCCTGTGAGAGATGCACTGTGAGGAAGGTGACACAGCATAGAGGATTCCAGTTCAATAACTTTTTCAATACACTAAATGTCTAAATTTAGTTTTCTTATTTTGGTATTGTTTAATGCAAGCAACTTGGTCACTTAAAAATAATGACACAAAAAAACCAACCAAAACATTATTTAAAATTAATCTCTCCATGATAGAAACTTGGTTAAATTTACTATCCTTGCAGTTGTGGGAAGAGAAGGAAGTAGCATTTTGAAAGATATTAACTGAATTTCAGAGAAAATTCAGGACTTTGGATTTGTTTGTGAAATTGTTTGTTTGTTTTGTTATATTAGTAAGGGAATGGAAGAGGCAAGACCAAAAGAGAACTAAATAGGGTACATATCAAGACTGTAAATGTACAGCATTTTACAGGACAAGGGAAAATAAATAAAAGGTGTTTCCAGATATTTTTGGTCTGCTTTTACTGATCACATGTTGCTGTCTACATTATGTACAAAAAAGGAAACAAAATGTGTTCATTCAGAACATAATTGAAATGTTCCAGGTTTACATACCTACTTTTCCTGAAAAGAAATAGATTTTTATTATCCTCTTCATCCTTTCTGCAATATTCTCATTTACCTTTGATACCTGTCAGTTTTGGCCACCTGCATGCTATGCAGATTTGCTACATGAGTTATTAGAGAAGAAGCTTGTAAACTGTGCGGGTCAGGGATCCTGTCTTCATATCTCTTTACAAATTTAGACACTGTTGATTCTATTGGGGGGGGGGATGTGAGGGGGTGGAAAAAGCCAACACATTTTAGTTGTTCTGATTGTATTTCAGCTGCAATACAAATTCCTGGCATATCTCACTGAGCAATGACAAAATCATTTGTATTTCTTACACTTAGATACAAAACTGGGGCAGATTGTAACAAAAGTGATTTTATGTTTCTTGCTACTGAAATGTTAGACATGTTATCTCAGATTTCCAAACCATTTAACCATTTGGCCATCACAGAGCTGACTGTTATCTGTTTTGGCATTAATCTACTTGTAACAGCTACTTTGGAGCACAGTTTCAAAACAAAGACAAATATGCACAATGCATTATAATTATGTTCCCTTTAGGAATAAGAACTGCAGAAAGATTTCATGAACTCAAGTCTTGTGTCTTTGCATTTGTGGGAACTACAAATAGCCTTTATAAAATTTGGCTATAAGGTATGTTTTCTAAAGTATCACATGGGGTTCACAAGTGGTGATAAAAGGCGAAATCATATGTATTCATAATACAAGGGGAATGCTTAGTGTAAATTCAGTCAGGAATGAAATGCTATTATGTGCAAACACCTCCTGGGCTTGCGCAGAGGTAATGGAGCATAGGAAATAGATAAAGTGACAGCCAAGAGAGGAAGAAGATATGTGACTTTCTTTACAACTTTGTTTGATAAAACTCTCAAAATACATTGTGTATATAAAGTGCTCTTTTGTCTCCATTCAAATCATCTTAGTTTTTATTCCATGCATTTTGTAGACTGTAATTTGGTGATAATGGCTTCTTTGCACAGTTCAGGAGTGATGAGCAGGAATAACAAGTCAGTTAATAAGAGGATGTGCATGTCTTTCCCAATGTAGAGTTCTTTATTTGAGTGGGCAGGGAAGGAAGTCATATTTTGCTTTTAAGAAATATCACTAAGGATGTAGTATTGAATATTTACTAAGAATAAATATGGAAGACTGATTTTAAAGCAGTGTGTGTAAGAACCAGGGGAGAAGATTATCTATTTTTCATCCTTTCCTTAATTGTTACAAGGTTATTACTAGTTTGAAACATGCTTTATGAAATCTGTAATTCTCAAAGTTGGTCTTGTGCATAATCATTAGATTCAGTTGTTTTGATCTCTGTTGTAATCTTCCAGGCTATACTGGATGAGAGAGGAGCAGATTTTTGTTGTGCTGCCCGAGAAGGGTTGCAGCTGCAACATGATTCAAGGAGTTAGGACAAGGACTCTGTTTCCCCCTTGCTGCAGTTGGGAGCAATCTGTTTCGGCACAGAGAAGTCATGCCCCTTTATGCCCTAGAGGGAAATGCAGTTCAATTCTCAGATGAACCATTCATGTTGTCTCAACCTTTTTGACTTTTTCAGACTTTCTTATTTCAGTGGAAGATTGTGATGACTAAATACTTGGAATATGATGCAGACATGGAAAGCATTTTAATATGTATCTTTTTTTACTTATTTTTTTTATTCCTTGATTTAGATAAAAACTCAAGTGTTTGGAGACTCTTCTTAGCAGCAGCTAGAAAAGATATTATGTATTAGTAACATAAATATTATGCCAACATAGTAATAAATCAAAACCTTTTCCTGTTTACTACTGAAAGAGAATCTCTTTATAACACTACAGATTTTCCTATAATTGAGAAAAAAAAAGAAACATCTTGCATAGTATTTGGCATGAATTTGGATGAAGACAACATTGCTCTTAACAAATATTTTTGGTCTCGCATAACTCTATTTGCCAGAGATCTCTCAGTATTTTAGAATTGGTATTTTATAGATCTACAACAAATAAAAGAATAGCCAGGTTTATAAATCAGACTAAAATTCGGTCTCATCATAATTGAGAGCATAAGAAATGCCTTACTGGGTCAAACCAGTGTTCTGTCTAGCCCAGCAAAAAGTCTCTGGTGGTGACATTAGGACGGGTTGGGCAGAGCAAATATACCAGTCTCATTACTTTCTGCAGAATGTTCCCCTCCTATTGTCCCCATCCATAGCTGTTGGATTGGATGTATCAGAAGACACGCTACTATCTATTTCTTGTAGCATCTATTTTTCATCCTATTGTTCATGAAGTTGTCTAATTCCTTTCTGAAACTGACTATTCTTTTGGTCCTCACAATCTCCTGTGTCATCAAGCTATGCCTACTATGAAAAGAATAACTTCTTCTATCTGTTCTAAACCAGTTTCCACTACAAAAATACAGCATACTCCTACTCATTTTTTTTTCTCTCTTTCAACCAAATACACATTCAGGAGAGAACATTTCTTTTTATTTAATGCTGCCAAGTTTCCTAAAACTCTTTTCTGAGGTACTTTGTTAAAAAATATTTTATATGTGTATGTATCCTACTTGAACGAAATTACTCTTCTCTGTGCGCTTGTTGACTTCATTAAAGAAATCTGGGACTCCCTTTAACAAAAAGGTAGAGCAGCTCTTTCCAAGCAAATGACATATGTTAATTTTAGTCCTCAGAGTGGTTTTACCCACTTCTACCATACAGGGAAGGCAGGCATCTAGATCAGCTGTTGCCAGGATCTGGGAGCCCATTTTCGGTGTCATAATGCTCCAGCAGTATGACTGAAGCCTTGCATTACAGTCACATCTCCTGCCATCACAGCCCCTCTGACCTCCCTCTTCATAGGAGTTTGTGTTACTCCTGATTACAGATTCATCATACTCTTCAGATCCAGAATATAAATTCTGGGTTAATTATTGAGATTAGGTAACTCATCTGATTTTATTTTTAACTACTTTTTAATACATAATATTATCCCAACACACAGCCTTTATTTCTTATATAATTTACATCCATATATTACAGAACACAACTAACTATAATTCTGCCCCCAAACTTCTGATAAACAATATGTAAAACAAGCTTCTTATATCTTAGCTAATAAATTGAGGCCAGCAGTTTTCAGTAGAATTAAAACTAGAGAAAAAGAAGTGCTACCTTGCTATTTTGCACTGTCATTCCATAAAAAAATACACTACCAGAAACTGCAATGACAAAGAGAGGCCAATTTCAATAGCAGTCAGCTAACTCAGGGGAAGAAATCATTTAGTAAGCGTTCTTATTACAGTCAGTTTGCAGGTACTGTTTCTCATTCTTCTTATTTTGTTTTTCTCCATTGTTATCAAGTAATCAAAATAAAAGTTGAAAATGTATTAGCTATAGGAAATGCACATGATCATGTTTTTATGCAAACCAACAGTTACAGTTCTGTGAAAAATGACACTATAAATTAGCATAGGGCTCTGTCGTATTCTCCATGCTGCTTTTTATAGTTTTTTTTCACAGAGGAATTATAGGTATACTAAATAAGGCTTGAAGGAGATTTGAAAGGCTGTTCAGTCCAGATTGTTGCCTCAGGCAGGATCAACTAGACTTAAATAATTTCTGACCAATTTCTGTCTAACCTGCTCTTTAAGTCAAGATTTTTTTTGTAGCTTTGCAAATTTTTTTTCTACTTCTTTGCAATCTTTGCAGTTCAAAAGATGTTTATCTCCAACCTTAATATCCCCTGCTGCAATTTAAGCTAATTATGTCACCACAATGGAAATTGAGAACCGTTTACTCTCTCTCTGCAATAACCTCACATATTTGAAGACTGATACTTCACTTCAATCTTCCCTAGACTAAATAAATCCCACTTTTGAAAACTTCTATCTTTGATTCTAGACTTCTGACCATCTGTCCAGTCATTTGCAATCCATTCCTAAATTCATCCTGTTTCTTCAGATGGTTATTTTAGTACTTTGCACTTATTGAATTGAATTTCCTTTTTTTTGGAGACCACTTTGAATTGTGTTCCTCTTCTCAAGTGCTTGCTTCTGGTTGGGTTTTGCATTATAGTGAATATAAAAAATTTACCCTCTATTCCATCAATCAAGCAATTAATGAAAATAGTGATTAATATTAGACACAGTACAGCTCTGTATGTTATTTCACTTCATATTGCCTTCCCATATAATACCTTCAAGTTATGTTTTTTTCCATCAGTTTAATTTCCATTTAAATATATATTTCTTAGCTTGCTCGTGGTAATGTCACATGAGCAGTATCAGAAGTCTTGCAGAGAGCATCAGACACAACTTCCACCTGTTGTCCACTACTGGTAAATCTTACAGCTGTGGAAGAAAGGAAATTCAGTTGACTGGTTATTATTTACTCTTGATAAATGGTTGGCTGCTATTTTTTTATTTTCCTTCCCTGTTCACAGGTTATTTAATTGCATAGTTTTCTATATTTCTTTCAAAAGTGAACAAAATATATCCATTGCAGGTTCTCAAATATAACTACCAATGCCTATGAGATTGCTAGAGCAAGATCTCAAATGTTATAGCTGAAATTCATGAGTTGTCACATCACGATTCATATTGAGATAGATAAGAATGGTGTCATTCCAATAACAATATTAGCATTGTTTGTTTATAGTCTTTCACACAGAGACCTTCTGCCTTGAAGCTGTTAGCATAAGGATTAGTGCTAGAATAAACCTTTTTTCAGACTATCACTTCAAAAATGTCAGTGGCTGGTTTATGCTGATTGGGAAGAATGTTGTTACAAAATAAGATTACAAAATTAAGAGCATCTGCAAAATATGATCACCTTGTATAATGTCATGGAAGAAATGAGCAGTACATTTGAAACTGTTGTTGCTAATAGGGAAGTAAGAAACACTGGATAGTATCACAAAAAGCTATTTAGGCTCTCTGCGGTGGGTTGTATTGCTCATCCAAATATTATGTTCTGTTTCGTATTACCTCTGTGCATGTGAGTATGTTTGTATACATATATCTATTCAGACACATTTTAGATATTTTTTTTAATTTTTTTTTTTCCTGGTAGAAAATGTAGTGAAGATCAACAACAAAGACAAAAATTGTCAGGGTAGTTAGAAGGACTGGTGACAGCTAGTTTGAGCAATAGCTTGGCTGAGCAGTGACTTTGAGACTGAAAATAGTGACCAATATTTGAAAATATCCTTTCAACAGGAATAGTAGGAAATATATGGAAGATTAAATTCTGGACAGTTAGTACAGGTATTCCCAGGCTGTTCCATGAAGTTGATCCAAAATTCCTGTACCTTTAAAAAAAATATTTCTATGGAACGAAGACTTGATTTTGATCTCTTTCTCTCTCATGCACACACATACATACACAGATGTTAGTAGTACTGCAGTGTTGTGGAAGTGCCTTGACAGGCTCATTGCAGCTGCCTCAAAAGAGATAAAGCTGGGGAGCAGATGCAGGGACAGGTAAGTGGTTCTGCATTCAGTCAGATGAGACTCATTAACTCAGGCTGTTCTTGAAAGGTGCTGTACGGCTGAACTGGCCCCAGAAATTAAACAACTGTATTCACAGAGTGCTCTCTGTGCGTTAGTTAAGTCTATCTGACCTATGCAAGCTCTTTACTGAATCAGCTGTAGTGCCTCTACCCCACATTGCATTTAATCCAGAACTGAGGTTAAATCATCCGTAGGTAATTGAGGATTGACTGCCTTTCTGGAGTGTGCAGCTCAAATATCAGTTCCTCTCTTGCATATCACTGCTTTTCATATACCTTCACCCCTTACCTCTCATGCCTCTATTCTGCTGTTCTCTCTCATTCCTGTTTTCCCATCCTTCATGCACTTGCCTTCATGAGCTTGTGCTTGTGTTCAGCCTGAAGCATTCGCCTTTCTCATATAGGTGAGGTGGTGGGTACAGCACAGCTGTAGCCGTAGGAAGGATGCAGTGTGGTTCCAGCTGGACAGAAACTACTGTTCCCTCTTCCAGGGACTATACGTCCAGCTTGCAGTGGTACTCTGGAGCTTGGGCACTTTACAATAAGCCCTTGGGCCAATACTGTTGTGGCAGTTGCTAGGTTTTTTTTCTGCAGTATGAAAAATGAGTACGAGCATGCTTTGTGGCTATTTAGGGTTTGAGTGATGGTTAACTCTGTGGTCAGAGATTCAATCTGGAGGTAATTCAATAAGCATGCACTCAGCCAGAAATTCTGTGCACCTGTGTGCATGTATAACTATGTCTCTTAATGCATCTCTTATGTGACTTTAGTTGTTTATGGTAGGGAAGAGTCCTCCAAGTGAGTATGATCTAATTTCCATATTCAGTGTCTCTTATGTTGTGCAAGACAGTTGGGAACATTTTCCTTTGATCTACAGTGACATTAGAAAACAATACACCATCAACCCTCAAGAGAACTACCTTGGCATACACAGTGAATCAGTTATACTTGTTATCTCTTAATGCCTGCACATCTGAAGCAGTGAGTAATTAAAGTTTGAAAGGAAGCTAAAATTTTACAAACTGATCAAGTCTTTGCAGATTCTCAGAACTACATTTGGTTTGGTGGTTTTTTTTGTTTTGAATAAATACAGGGGTCATCTTCAAAGAACTTAAAACAACCTCATTTACAGATGGAAGAAAAAGACTAAGAAAAAATAAAATCCCAGCAGTTAGTCCTTTTTCAGGAATCTGTTTAAAAATATAAAAAATTCTGATTGCATGTCTTATCTATGACCACAGTCTTAATAATGTCCTACACTACTGCTGCTGATGGTGCACTTCTTTAGCATTCTTTCAGCATCACCCAAATCTAAATGACAAATGTGTAGCTTTATATGCCTGTACACCAACAACTGTTGTTCCCATTCCTCATGTACCCATCTTCAGTAAAGCAGCCCAGACATTTTGCATTTTCTTTGCCAGCTTGCTTTTGCTGCTTTTTCTTAGAGCCATGTCCCTGTTACTTTTGTCATCTGAACTTTCTGGCACAATGTGCAGACTGAAAGCAAAAGAAGGGTCATTGGATGAGGTTGCATAGTGGCAGCACTACCACTGCTACACCAACTAGAAATGATCAGCCAGTGGTGCCTCCATAGCCCTTAAGAGCCTTTCCGACAGAGCAGCTGATACAGAGTATTAGGACATGCTGAGGCATAGCTCCTAAGCTTGTCAGTGCTTCAGAGTTTTGTTTTGTTTTTAACCAGAATATATTATACTGCCATGGAGAAATAAACTGATGTTGCTTTTAGCTGGCTCATCAAGACTAAAAGATAATGACATCTGTCTTATGTGTAATATTTGTCTTTTATTTCTTAGTGCAGTTGTTTATTCCTGTTTTTATGATCCCCAGCCTGTGTTTCTAGAGAGTTCTTCAAATCCCTTGGACAATGGTTACAGTTTGCATCTTTGCATTTTCTAATGCTTGGAGTGAAGGTATTTAGAAGGGTACTCTGGAGGGATAAAGTAGAAACAACAGAAATAAGATCTTCCTAAAATCATGGTGGTTTTGTTAATAATTAATAGTTGACAAAAATAATACTAATAATAATAATGTTTACCTTCAAATGCAGCTCTCAAGAAAAATAAATCTTACTTTTTTGTCTGCTGGAAAAAGCCACTAGAAAGAAGTGTATCTGTATATGCGTACGTGATAATTTTGAAGTGAAGGAATAAGTTCAGAAAGTTAAATAAGAAAAAGTCACCAAGATAGATATATTTGTCAGCAGCATAGGCTGTAAAATCCCTCCCAGTTTTTGGTATTTGCAAAAAGCCAGTGACCTCAGTTTGGAGTCCTTCCAGGATTTAGCTCTTGAAGAACTGCTTGTCACAATCTAGCAATACTCTCATTTCCATAGGGAGATACAAATCATTAATTTTTAAAAATGTAGCACATTTGGAAGCTCTTGTTTCCACCTTTCAGTATGGCCTTTCAGTAAAAACTAACTTTGGAATGGTAACAGGGAGGGGGAGAGCATGAGATAGTGTCCAGATGAATATTAACAGCCTCCTAGTTTATTTGGGTTCTCCACTCCTGGAGAACTGACTTCTTCAATCCTTAGCTCACCCTCTCTATATGGTATGACATTTTCTTGAACCTTACTAGGTTAGTGAGTAAAAAGTGTAAGTATCATATATCAGATAAGGCCAGATTTTCAGATATGTTAAACATAAAAATGAATATTACAGAATTTTATACATATCTCTATTGTGCTTCATGTCAAATTGTGTGTCAAAAAGGTAACAAAACAGTGAAAAGCTGAAAATCAAGTTGTATTAACCAATAAAGAAGAATAGTTTTTACTAGTAAATTGTTAACAGCCCTTGGGTTTAGGAAATGAGATCTGTGAATTAAAAAACCCAAACCTCTCATGTTGTAGAACAACACTGTAAAAATGGATGATATACATTCATCCAACCTTCAGAGTTATTTTTCAGCCATGACTAATGCCATTACAAAACTACATGTGGTGAATTTCTGAATATGGCCAGAATTTTTAATGCAAAGCAACATGTAATATTATTGTTATATAGCTAAGGCCCATCTTTTATAGTATAAGGGAGAATACATATATATATATGTATATGACAACAATCTAGGTAAAACCTGGAGACGAGGTTCTTTCTTTGTGGAACTTCGCAAGTACTTTGTGTATAAAATGTTCATATTTCACAAAACACAATAGGAATTAAATGCAAATAAAAATATATTAGAAGAGACAGTTTTACACCTATTTTCTTTCTTTTGCCGCAGGAACGAGTTGAATGGCTAAAAACCAAGTTCTGTTTCTCTAAAGCAAGAGAATTGAAGCAACAAAACAGTATTTTGCAATGCACAGAAAATCTCTGTGGAAAAAGAGTATTTCAAAATTACTTTACAAACATAATAATGAGAAAAGAATTTTCATTTTTACTTTTAATATTCATAAGAGAGTTGTTATAATATCACAAGTAATTTTCCTCCTGTGTTTCAACCACACTGCAATGCTCAAACTCATTGCCCCTCAGGCTTCAGTTACTCTTCAGTTACATAACAGAAATCAAAAGACATATATTTTGAAATTCTTTTTCCTTGGGTTCCATCTTTATTACTGCAAAGGCCCACTGCAATATCATTATCTCTATATGTATACTTATATATAGCTCTGTATATGTATTCATAAATACACATATAAAGCAGAGTAGTAGTTCCTGCTTTTATTATAATAGTGTCATTTGACTTTACCAGTAGTTCTTTCTTTTCTATTTGTATCAGATATATTTCCATAACTGTCATTCAGATAATAAAACTGTATTTTCTGAAAAAGAAAAATGCTATTTTTTTCCACTGAAGGAGATTCTGTGGCTCCTCTGCAAGCTAATCAATGTAAGCACCTTCTGCCTCAAGCAGTGGTTACAGATGAAATACATTAACTGTTCATAGTAAGAGTTCCCCTTGTCTGAACAAGAAATAGCTCTAGTCTGATGCTTAACTTTATGCTTAAACAGTGCTTTCAGTCAGAAATTGATGAAATATATTTAAATTACATTATATCTGTGTGAGGGAAGGAGAACCAAGTAGGAATGATATTGATTTGAGGAAATAGATACTGAAAATTCATTTCAGATAAATTGGCATTATAGATGAGTTGAAATTCAGTTCAATATGTATTTTTAATTTCTCATAGATTCATAGATTTCAAGGTCAGAAAGAACAGATATGATCATATACTATTTACAAAACCGTAATCCATGGGATTTTACATAGGGATTCCTCTGCCTGCTCTTCAAAATATTGTCTATTACAAATAAAATAAAATAATGTGATAATCATTTACCCAATTCTATTAATTTAGAATCTCTTACATTCTTTAGCAATCTGCTCTGATATTTAAATGGACTCACTGTGAAGAACTTACATCTTTTCTGTTTCAACTTTGATGTCTTCAATTTCCAGTGACTTGTATATTTCTAATGCTATTTTTTCCATAATTAGTAATTACTGCATTATCACAAAACTGTCTTTGGTGGCCCTTAGCATGAGCAAATTTACCCTCTGCAGCAACCTGTATTGACCATGGGGTGGCACCATAAAATGTCAGAAAAGTCTAAAATAAGGCATAATTGCATAACTCAGGGGCCTGTCTTTCAACTTTGACAGTCCTGCCCAGCTCAGTGGGTATTTAGCTCTACAATAGTGCTCTCTACTGTGCTGCTTCAGTTTGGTTCTTGCCCGTGAATTAGAAGCTCTTCCAAATGGCTCTGCAGACATTTAAAATCCAGTATCCATCTTCAGAGTAAGATGCTCTTCACCTTCCTCCTGTGAAGACATGCTTTAATCTGCTAGGTGTTGTCTGTCAGCATATCAAAAGAATATTCACTGCAAATACAGGAGGGAGAGCCGATGCCTTTTCCTTAGTAAATTTTCCAGAGGATAAGGCATCCATCCAGGCGGTGATTTACCTGCTTTCAGTGTCTTCCTTATGTCCCACTTCTCAGAAATGTCCCTTACATCAGGCTGTTCTGGTCAGTGTTTGTCTGTTCCACTCCTCTTGAATTGGTACCATTGCTCAGAAAAGAGTTGAAGAGTCCTAGGATAGGAAAGAGAAAGCGATGACCCAGCCCTTGTCATCAAGATACCCATCATCTGTGACAAGACAAGGAGTACTCATACATTTTTGCTAGTCACACTGTGGCTGGGCATCTTTTCACACAGCCTGCATGTGTTTGAGTTCCCTCATGAAGCATTTACTCTCCACCTGCTTTTCACACTACAAAATAACTGGGGGACCTAACTCAGCTACAGCTCTTACTTTAGCTAAGTGTAGTGATGCTCAAGTGTGCAGCACTTACATCTGTTTCTCAAGCTACCCCATAGCTTCTTAAATCATGAAGGGCAAATTACCATTTTTGAGTGTTAAATAAGGTACATTCAAAAGACTGGTGGTATCTCTGTGACACTACTGAGACAAGATGGTATTAATAATTTACTAAGTCCTGATCATGATTGAGAGTTTGAGATTTCCCCATTTGAAATTAGTTATAAAGGTAAGTCTTGCCAGTCCAAACTTTTAATAATCCAGTACACCACTGTTTTGTCTTCATAATCTCCACAGTCTTTTAAATGAAATATTTATCCTGGACTTGCAATATCCACATTATATACATTTCCTTTCTTCCCTTACTGTTAATGAAATATGAACAACATCAGAATTTTTAAAGTTACTACCTTTACCTTCTGTGTTATCATTGGCCTTAATTAAGTACATAGCTATGGAAATATGGGGGAATAAAAACTAGAAGTAAAACAAACAAACATATCAAAACAAAGCAACAAAAATGAAAGACAGAAGTATAGCTCTGAAAGTAAAACCTTTCTGAATATGCCAGAAAGGTTTAGGTACCAAAACAAGGCTCATTACTTTGTATGGTTCTCATCTTTCGAAGTGACAGCGAGATTAGAATACAGATAAGGATCCAAGTTACTAGATTTGTGCTAAAGTTATTCCTGAGCTATTTCAATCTTTCTTATGAGGCATGGCAAGCAAGAAGCATCCCCTCTCCACCCCTCCCACCATACACACATGCAGAGCTAAATAAGATTAAGTTCACTGTAAGAAACAATTAATGTAACAGATTTTGGGTTGTTTTTCAAAAACAAACCCAAACAAAACAGATGAAATCCTCTTCATTTTGCCTTATCCCTCAGAAAAATATCTAGTTCTGTAAGATACTAAAGAAAATCTTGTCTGGCAAATGATGCTGTGCCAATCCATGTTATTCTTCTTAATTGTTATTCATTTGCTATTACTGGAGAAAGCTTCCAGTAAAAGTAATCAAATCTTCCAGAGGCTTAAGCAGAAACTAAGGAAATAATTCTGTTTGGTTTGGGGGTTTTTTTAAGAGCACAGAATGGATTCAGGCTAATCTTTTCCCTATAAAATTGGCTAATTTGGTGAGCATCTTTAGTCAAGCTGTTAGCTTCCCTTCTCCATGAAAATGTTAGTTATATTCTTAAATTAAAAAAAAAAAAAAACAACAAAAAAACCAACAACTAAAAATACCTGCTTGATTTGGTTATTTTCATACTATAATATTATATCCACTTGATACTGTTTTATGCAAGGTAAACATGTCTTTTGTTTAAAAATGTGACAAGAACCTATGTTTTTACTTTTGAAGTGCATTAACAAGTATGTTTTTCACTGGATCAGTCTCAGCTAAAAGGAGTTCGCTACCACTATCATCTGAAAAAAAACAAACTGTAAAGAAAAAAACAAAGCTGCAACTTCAAAAAACAGAACAGCTGTCCTCAGTTTTCTTGGTAACACACATTTGTAAGTGCAGTGGAAAAATCTTTAATCTGAAAACCATTACTTATATAGGAGAAATAAAATGGTAAGTTTTGCAAATTCACAAATGGCAGCTATGTGCCAAGAGACTTTGGTTCTGCTGACTAATACAGAAACTGGGGAATCTCTGTAGATCCTAATACAGGTTCCCATCCATTAAGTTATTTAGTGTGATTGCCTGAAAGGATGTAAGATACCCTGGAATAGTTTTGCCTGATTGTTTAGATGTTCATACTTTACTGCAAACAAAAGTAGTATCAAACAGCCATATTGTCTGAGATAGTTGCCAGTGTTCATCAATTTTGAACATGTTATTATGCATTATTATAAAAATGACACAGTCTCTTAAAAAAAAAAAATCTTGTCTGGGGATCTCATTTAGCACATAGTAGCTAAGCTTACCAAATTCCTTAGCATTCCTGAAGACTCTGAATTTTTGTTTACCAATTAGCCAGGAAAAGTTGGTAATTCAACCACTTCTACTACAGCCCTGCCTCACTCCATGTGCTATGGTGTAAGGTGCCATAGTATCTGTTAAGATCAAGTTAAATTCACTTTTTAAATGCTTCTATGATAGCATTCTTGCAACTCCTTGTGATATTGCAGGCTCCTTCCACCATGCAGACAATTTGCATTATTTCCGTATCTTCTTTGTGATACCAGCATAAAGGGGAGGTACTGAGTTACAGATCAGCTCCACAATCATGCCAATGTAAATGCCACTAAACATACTGACAAACTTTGTAAAGATTTTTGAAATCTTTGCCTCTCTTTGTGTTTTAATTTTATCCTGTAACAGAGTACATTCAGAAAGTCCAATTTTAGCAAGGCAGGGTTTTTCTTGTCTCATCAAGCTCTTCCGGTCACTTCTTTCAACTTGAGTTGGTACAAACTGATCTCCTTGTGACAGAGTTTTTAATCTTTCTTTTTTATTGTTGACATCAAGTAATGGATGATACGAAGGTTTTAAATAAGTGTGAAATGCCTACAGCATTATTAGTTCATATCACAAATCCAAATTTAGTCCTATTTATCTTCATATCTGGGTAGCTGTCTCTTAATGTACATTAATTGGAGATCCTTCTAGAAGAGATCTAGTGCATTATATCCTTAGATCTCTGCAGTCTATTGTCATAGTCTGAAAATATTTTCAGCTGCAGACTGAACTTTTAACTTTTTCCACCTTTTTATTTCTAAGTCCAAGGCACAGCCTGCCTTGCTGCACCTGATTCAAATTGTATTGACTTTTGTCTTGCAACCTATGTGCATGCCACCTTTTTGCTAGTGTCAATAACCAATTTGGTGATCTATGAGGATGGTAAAAACCATCTCAGTGGGCCTTGGTTGACTTTTAGCCTCTCAGGAAGTCTCATTCTTGTACCTTACTTGTGACTCTGACCCATGCTGTATCTACTTTTCCTTGCTGACTGCCACATTTGTGAATGAATAGGAGATATCTGCTTCCTGCAATTCTGGAGCAGTATAGTTGATTTCCCCGTGAATGCAGAATTTTAAGGCTTGTTCTTCACTTCTACAGTTCAGTCACCTTTCCTGAGAGATCTTGCACTAATTGCTTCCAAAGTTCTTTTCTATATAGACTTCTATAGATAATGGGGAGTGTAGGAGGAAGAAAGAGCATGGGAGTTATCCCAGCTCCAGCCACCACCATCACTTTACATTGTTGGTCAAAGCATGGAGCTTCATTAAGTACTCCCCATTGTGCTTGGTTTGGTTAGTGTACATCAACTGTATGCTCCACTTTTCATTGTCATGACTTCCAAATATAAACTAGAATTGACCAGTTGTAAAGGAACGGTCCTCAGACGTTTACAATGCCAGCCACATAATTTCTGAGCAACTGTCACAAAAAGAATACAAAAAGTTCTATGATGCTTTCTTATGGTTCTTGAAAGACACCTGATAAGCTGTCACTGGTGACTTTCCTACAGCATCACTGGTGGAGTTGATATATTCACAAAGACAGTCGTGAGAGCTACCTAGGCACTTCTTGAGTGGGCCTAAGTGGGCATAAAAATATGTGCTTATGAAAACTTAATCTGCATAAACCATTGAGGCAAAATCAAATCATTGCGTCCAGTCTGTTACTGTTTTGATTTCACTGTCAGGTACCAGTCAGCAAGCAACACTGCTAAATAATAACTCTAGATCTTCTTAATTTCCAATGATTATATGTGCTTTAGAGGGAAAACACGAAACAGCTAATAGCCAAAATAAAAGTTGTTTTAAAAAGAAAACTCCATTGCATAATATTATCTTAATTATTTCATAATTTTATGTTTAAATGTAGAGAGTACATAAATTACTGTTTTCTCTCATATTCCCTTCTTGCTTAGTGACAAGAAAAAAAATCAAATTTTGCTTGGGAGGAATAACTTAAAGCCAATTTTCTTATGCAAATGAGTTGTAGGTGTTTCATATCTGCAATTCCTGAAATTGTTAGCAAGCTTTTTTTCCAAAGCTTTCTCTCCTCCTAGGTGTGTATAGAACACATTATATTTAGAGAACCAACCACCCTTAAGAAACTGAGTTGTTTTAAGTAAAAGTTGTCATGGCTATACATTTTACTGAGGAAGTGCTTCACTTTTTTTGTTTAAGTTTTAGTGTATAAGTTTTTGAAAGTTCAGCAAATAATTTTTTTGCAACAACTGTTTAATGGAATTATATTTTTTCTAAGAATATCATATATCTTCCTTCTCTCTTACATTCCCATATCAATCATTCAATTGTGCTCTTGTTGTCCACTGGTTCATTTCATTAAACAAGACTGGGGATGGGCCACCCCAAACAGTTGTGAAGTTTGTGGCAAATATGCAGGCTGTAGCCTAGAGAATATTTTAATTCTTAGTCTCAAACTTTGAAGTCCCACCAAGAATTTGTCACACTTCTCCTGTTTCAGTTTTTCAGTTTATATTTCAGCAATTTTTATGCAAGTTTGTTCCATATCTCAACCCCCATTTTGTGTAAAGAAATCATAAAAGTTAGGAGCCTGAAAATTGGATTTTTCTTTTGAGCAGCTGCTGTCCACTAATGTGGAAAGATTGTTAAAAGTGAGTAGTGTCACTTTCTAACGAAATGTAGGCAAGTTTGATGACTGAATTTCATCTTTCCATTACTGTGCCGCCACCAAGCATTATTATGTTGGCATTCATAGATCTATGGAAGAAAAAGAAAAGCTCTTGGGGATTAAAAAATGTATTTGTATGACCACAGATGGCAATGATCATTCTTCATTGACCTACACATGTTGAAATACATTTATTATTAAGCACAACTTTATTAATTAAAATGTGGTCTACAATGTTTTGCAGAATACATTGTTGTAGTTCTACAGAGCACTAAATAAAGGGAAATTATATTCACAACAACACAAGTGTTTATAAAAAAAATAAATATTTATGTAGCTCACTCCATAAGTCTTTGCTTTTGTGCTTTTGGTGACTGGATGGGGGACAGATAGATTTCTGTTTAATTTATATTGAAAATCCTTTCATAGTAACTGTAATTTCTGTATTATCCATTTTTACATTGCACATTTGTTTCAGTGTGCTGACATGCCCAGTCAGAGGCATCTGGTCTGCTGCATCTGCTGTGCCTCCACCAGGTGCTACTATCAATGATTTTTTCTTCTTAACATCTAATAGTTTCCACTTAGTTTTCTGTTGAGGATCCAGTAAATATTTGGCTGAATTTGCAGAACTTTTAAAAAGTGTTTCCATATATGAATTGCCTGTGATTTTGGTTTTGGTTTTTTTGTTTGTTTGTTTTAGATCATTTCAGCTATTACTTGAAAGCTATTAACTTTTTTTTTTTAACCAAAATCATATTTAGCACTCTTTTAATCTGTATTCATCAGAACACTTCTCTTCCTAGCATATTTATTTGGGTTTTTCTGTTACCCACAACAGTAATTTGTATGATTAGTTTGTCCAGTCACAGAATATTTTTCTGAATTTCATAATACTTTAAAAGTGGTCTTCAAGTGTTGCTGTTTACTTTCATGCTACAGGAACACAGAAATGCTTAGGAACGGAGTAGCTGCTTTTCCAAGTCTTTAACATTGTACCGATTGATAGAATTGTACCAATAAACATTATAACAATTTTACAACAATTTTAATTGGTAAAATATTACCAAAATAAAATAGAACATTGTTTGGATAAGATTCTTGGATGCTTTGTATTAAATAAATAATAATTAAAAAATAATTTGAAGAACATAGTTTTTTCCTTATTCTGAGTGGTTACCTTTCTAAGACTAAGAAAAACCCCATCTATTCTATAATGGTATATTATTGTCTCCTGACATGTCCAAGGATTTTCCAATCTCTTCATAGTATAAGGGTTTCAAGATGTCCTCCTTGACCTTCCAAAATTGTATGTTAGTACATCCAGCAGAAAGTAATTTTATTCATGTTAAATGGCAGAGGGAAGGATGTCCTCACAGTCTATAGAGGGACAAGATTGTTGTGTCCCCAAGGGAACAGCAGAGCTAGCAAGATTCACTTTAAAGTCATGCTAGTAATTTCCCTGAGTGTCTAGTTTGGGAACTGCATATGGGTCTTGTGGGTAAATCATTCTGTAAGCAGTTAGGCATACATCAGTTCCACCCAATCATTTTGATACTGAGAAAATACCTACAGAGCAGTCTTTACCTATTGCTTTGGTTCTTACTAGATTTCATATAGCAGAAAATCTGGTGCAAACATGACACTTAAGGTCTGGTTAGAGACTCAGGGTAGATTAGATGAATCATTATCCTATTCAGTATATCTAATATATTTAGGAAACTTTAGGGAACAGTTTAGAGTCACTGTTGGCATAAGACTGTAGAATCCCTTAATTTTCTTTTACTCTTTTAAGCACTTTCCAGATAGGGGAAGGAGAGAGAAAGGGGAATATTACTTTGGAGACCACACAATAATCTGAGCATGTTGTACGTATTTTAATATTCCTTCTGCACAGTCCATTTTGGCAATATGTATAATGCAGATGTTGTTAGTCTGCAATGGGACTGCTTTTTCTATTGTAAAATTCATGTTACTCATTAACTTGTCTTCCTAGAAAATGGAGTTCTGAAGGCACATAGATATCTAGAGGTAGTAACTGCATCAGTAGATTTTATTTCTTTTTCTTGAGTGCTTTCACTAAAGAGGAACTTTTAATGAGAAATTTATTCTTTGCTTAATTATGCAAGCTGCTGCTTTAACTGAGTGTCTCTATGCAATCCAATCAGTATATAAGTGAAGAAACACCATCCAAACTTTTGGGTATGAGTTTAGAAAGCCAGTTATGATAGATTTTCAAAGAACTTCTGATACAGAATTTAAAGGCAAGAATTTCACAGAATGTAGTTAGATGTGTATCTTGAAAATTACCTTTTCTTTTTCTGAAGAGTTTGTAACTGAACAAAAATGAAATTCTGTGGAGCTTTTAGCTTACTTTTGATGATGTATGCTGTAGTTACTGGAAGTGATATTCTCATGCTTTTTTGTTAATCTCATTGAACAAAAATTGCTATTTGGCCTTAATCTGTCACCTTCAACTTGATGAAATTACGTAACTCTAATTTGAAGTGGAGGGCCAAATTTAAGATCAAACTCTGCAGGTCTTTTTCATCCAGTACAATGAATAAAAGCTTGGTAAAATAAAGTATGATTATTTAGAATAGAAGCATTCTTGAGAGGGGGAAGAGTTTTAAGACAATAAAATACTCAAGACACATAGTTAACAGCCAGATAAGCATGCTAACAGATTGTCTAACCACTGTCCACATAAAAGACCTAAAAAATAATAATACTTCCCTGACCTTTGTTGTCAGTTTGGTAGCTGATCTACTGTACCTGTTAGGTATTTGACAGTATACTGTTCTAGTGACTCAAAATTGTGTGTAATAAAAAATAATTTGTTCATAATTTGGTAATAAAACTTGTTGTTTACAACTCCTAAGACTGGGAAATCTAATGATCATCTTTTCTGGAAGCTACATGATAAGTGACTTGAGGTTGCTAGATTGGTCAAAGTCTTTTAACATGCTGGTTTTTTACATGCATTTTTACATGCTTGGGTGCTTCTTATCAGGCTAACCGTTGACCTGATTCCTTGTTTGCTCTTCCTTAATCCTTCAAAATAATTTAAGGTAAAAAATTCTTAAATCTTATATGCCTTACTTTCCTTGCCTTCTCATTTTTATTGTGTCTATAGCTATCATATTTTAGTTTGTGCTCCTTTGTAAAGGCTATGAGTCATTACTTTGAAGCCCATCTTTTTCTCCATGAGAGACTCTAGATCCACTTCTTTCTTCCTAGTCAGATAACCTGGGCCTTATATATCTTCTGGACTAACATATAAATTATTGTAAATGTTAATTACTTCTTTGCTAGGTAACGTGTCAGGACAGAAAAAGCAACATAACAGCCTTGCATTGGCTTTAAACCAGAGGATAGTAACTAAAGTGTCTAAAAATATTAAGAAACAAATATTATTAATTAGACTTCATGAGTTACTAGGAAAATGCTGCATACTATGGTAAAAATGTAAACTCCTATACCTTTTCTTTTAAAATACACTGTAAAATCAAAGAGAATATAGAAAAATAATATCTTTCTACAGCTTTATAGAAGAAAACAGCTTATCCTTGCATGATTTGATGAATTGAAAAAAGAAGGATTTTCATTTTATGTCTAGTTGTGTAGGTCCTTTTAAAATTATTATTAAAAGTTATACTTGGTATTTTTATGTTAAGACTAACAATATTTGGAAGTTTGAGACCAAATTCTTCATGTTATTTGAAACAACAAACAATCTTTCTGCTTTATATCAAGCTGGCACAAAAAAAAATTATTAATCCTTATACATGATCTTCTCAATAGCTCTACATGCATTTTTTTTTTGTTATTTTATTTTTGTATTTGTGTGCAACTAGGCAGTACTACAGGATTTGGAGCAGAGACGTCCCCAACTGGATGAACTAATAACTGCAGCACAAAATCTAAAAAACAAGACAAGCAATCAAGAGGCCAGAACAATAATTACTGACCGCAGTAAGTGGTGATTCTGATATCATATGATGTTGTAATACTTGATAAGCATAGCATTTTTTCAGACACTATGCCTTTGCCATGAGAAAAAGAGTTCCATCAGGAGACAGTTCTCACACAGATTTTCCAGATTACATATAGAAGAAATGTAAGAGAAAGTCGGTGATCATATATTTCAAATTTTTCACTATCATTTCCTATTGCTTGCCTTCATAATGGAAGCACATTGTAGAACATATAGAATCTGATCACTATAAATAAATACATTTATTCCTAAACAAGGAGGAAAAATAAAGAATTCACTTGTAGGCTTGTAAGAAGTTTTCAATTCCATTCCTTTTAGTACAGCCACAACCTTTTCTTTCATCCCCCCTCAGCTGACACACAAGTCTGATGATGCTCTGTATTAATCTGTATTAGCTCAGTTTTGGTTCCTTTTCCAGAATTAACCAGCTGTCTGTGTCTTAGGTGGAGAAAGTAGTAGATTAAGTTTTAGAGGAAGTCTATATTCTTGTCTCTAGGATGCTTGCATGTCCTTATGCCATTCACTGCAGGATGAAACACACTCTCAAGGTCATACTGTAAAAGCAGCCCTCTGTGGTGGACTGTTATACATCTTCCATTATTATTTTGAGTAATCAGGACTAAAAACTATAAAAAATTAATTTCTCATGGTCTTAGATGTCCCCTGTGGATCTTAGAGAAGACTTAGGCCAAATGCTTTGCAACTGACTTTAGATGGATGCAAACTGTTCTGTACAGCATGGTGTGGAGACCAGGGATTGCTTCCTGAAATGGAAGACTGTGAAGGTGTATATGTAGGCTATGCTTCTCTATCCCCATAGTAAATATACATATATATATATATATATACACACACACACATTACATCTTTCTTTTTATTCCATCAAGTAAATATTTTCTGTAATACGTCAAAATCACATTGCGTGTTTGGACTGCATTGCTGTTAGTAGAATATACAGATACTATTTAGACTATATCCTATGTGACTATTTAGACTACATTCTATGTGAAATAATCATACAATGTTTAACAGCTATTCTCTGCCTGGCCTTGAAACATATTATTGAGAGAGAGAGAAGCTGTATTTGATTTATTTGAAGTTTGCGAAGAAAAGGAAAGTGCTTATATATTACATAAGAACCTGCTCCTGTTTGACATGCATATCAATTTTAGAACCACATATTCAATTGAATTCAGATGAAGTGTGTACAAATACCTCAAATTTACAGCACTTATTCAAAGCCCACATATGTAGTACTCCCATCAGTATTTTCTAGTATGTTTGAATTTTTAATTCTGAGACAATTCTTCTGAATTGTAGACTTTATATGAAAAGCAAGAGTAATTCCCATATGCCCTCATGTGAATTGTATTCATGACTAAATTTTGTTCTGTTGGAAGATTGCACTTCACTTTAAGTGAAATTGCCTTCTAAGATAGATTAAATGCTTCTTCTTATACAGAAAAAAAAAAAAAAAAGGAAAGCCAGCTAGCAGACTGTAAATCATGAATGAGTATGTGGTAACCCAACTATATTACAGCTTGCATCTGTGGCTGGTGGTGTGGTGGATATATTATACATGATGATTTCTTAGTTTTAATCTAAAAAAATTTCCAAAATTATTAGTTGGTTTTGAACTTAAAATATACAAGATTCCTTTTTCTGTAATTTAGCAATATATTTTCTATGCTAAAACTCTCAATATCCTTGACTGCAAAAGTGCACCTTCTTATGTAGTAGATAAAGCTCTTGTCCCTTTTTGTTCTTTCCAGTACATCTTGCTGTAGTATAGCGTCTTCTAACATCATCCTGTTGTTGCTAATGAAATAATTTTAAAATAAACAAAATATTTATTGCCAGAAGTATACAGGGTGTCCATTTCTGCAACAGCGGGAAATAAAGTATGATCAGGGCCATTTTTGATCCATTCTTCTGAGGCAGAAAACTAGATTCATGAAGGTTTTTTTCATACTTAGTTTATGTTTGTACAGTTGTAGGTAGTACTAAACACTATTCAAGAGGTATTTATTACTTTTAAATTTTAAGGACATCATGTTATTTCCATAGGGGAAAAAAAAAAAAAAAAGCTAGAACTTTACAATGTGGCACATAAGGTTTTTCTGAATATATAGTAAATGTGGCATACTGTCACTTAAAGTACTTCTTTAAAAGAACAATAGTAATTTTTATACTTTAAATTGCATGGCTTTGGTTGGGTTTTTTTTCCCCCATGTATCTTGCATGGAGAAGATGGAGATTGCTCTGTTTGGCTTGACTTAGGCCTGCTAAATACCTATATAGACAGGATCCACTTGTTCTTGCTACAGCTACCGTGGGGGTAGCTCACCCCTCCCACCCCTTCAAAGTGCTGTGCTGTCCTGAGCTAAGGAAGACTCTATTCCCAGTTGAAGTTTTCTCCAATTGTGTTCTCTCTAATTCAGCTCCTCTGGAGCCTGCTCTGCTGTACAGTGCTCCCACCTAGTGCAGCTGTTTTGCTTTGCAGTCCAGCACATACTGAGCACAACCTCCTGCACCCAGGGTATTGTCCCCAGGTCCTTCCCCAGGAACCTTGCTCATATCCAGAGCCGAACCCTTGACCAGAGAACCTGATCCACTTGTTAAGGCCTGTGCAGTCCCCACAGCCCTAGAGAGCACCCCTTCTCTTATATCCAGGCCTCACACCACAGTCCTGCTGCAAGACCTCCCTGACTACTTCACCAGCACACTGTTTCCCTTTTCCTGTGTCTTTTTTAACTCTTTATGAATACAAATTACCTTGGTATGAGTTAGCAGTTGTTAGTACTCACTCAAATCTCTCCAGTTTCATGACCTGAGCATCAGAACTGTGCCTTTCATGCTCCTCTGCCCTAGCTGTGTCCTACTATCACGTGCATCTTTCTGTAACATCACGCTATCAGGTGCCAAATGCATCAGATCCCATCATGAAGAAAAAGGAGTGCAGGGCTGCACTGTGCTACTTTATCACATAGGAGCTGATAGACTCGACTATATCTAGTGCTCTAAATCTATGGGCTTCAGCCCAAGATTTCACACTTTGAGAAATAAAAAGCTGAGAAGATATTCTAATTTGTATGAATACTTTGTTCATTGCCTTTTGCTATTGAGTTTCTAGTAAAAAAAAAAAACAACACAATGCCATCATCTGGCCAATATCACTGAACAGATACATTATAAATAGTAAATGAGACTCTTAGCTACTCCACAAGATAACTGCATTCTTGGTCACAGGATGGGTCAGCATGCCATCAACTGTAATTAAAACCCTGAAAGTTCAGGCTTCTGCACTAACACTGGTAACTCTTGAGTCATTTGTTTGCAGAAATATGTACATCACACTTGTTGAAGCCTGACTTTGAATTACACTTAGAACCATTATTACCTTTTTTGAAGTATTTATAAAAACAAACAATGCAAACATTTTGTACAAAATCAAGCAAATCAAAAGAATCTCTATGAAGAATTGCAAAAAATTAAATGATCATGAGATTATTTATCAACAGAATTGTTATAGTATGATATAGGTTTAGTCATTCCTTAAGAAATACTTGCAGAAATTAAAGATAAGGTCATGCAATACAGTTATTTAATTTGAAATTTTTTCCTTAGCCTTACTTCATTTTCTGTGTGAAATTGCAGGAGCTATATTACATAAAAATAAGTCTGCTCTAGAAAGTAAAGTGTGTTGTATGTTTAAATAATGTTCTATTTAAGTCTTTGTTTATTCTATTAAATCATAGTTTGTTTACAACTTATACATTAGAGAAATCATAAGAATAATAGTTACATTAAGTCTTGAGGAAAAGTTGGGTGAAAAGATTCCTCTCTGCTCTTATAATGCCCTCAATAAAACATTCTATTCTAACAGAACCATATGCTGTACAATAATGTTTTTTTCTACATAATGCATCACAGCTCCAAAATACTTTACTGCTAAAGAAAATTTTGTTTCTTTAAATTGAATAAGTTTATAAGCAACTTTGAATATAACATTTAAACTTTAAAAATTCACTTATTTTCCAAAGTTTTGTATGTATAGAATATATAAAGCTAGTAACAAGTCAATATAGAAATATACTGAGAGATAATAAAAACAAATCTACAGTCTTAGAATCAGAAATACCGAAGTAATTACAAAGGCTATGTTAGATCTTGCTGGATCTTGGAAATGTAAGAAACTTTAAATAGCAGGCCTTCTTACTGCTGTGTTCACACACATGCAAAAGATAATGTTGAATAACCTTTCTGCATTTTTACTTGGCTAGTAATTTACCTCTCGATTTTGTAATGTGGTTTCTGGCTGTGTAAGTGATAGAGGAGTATGAAAATGAATATTTATAGAACTCTATGAAAAAATAATCTCTTACTGACCAAAAAATCTCCTTTTCAAGATTATAAGAAGCCAAGGTAACATACAGCTTTCTTCAGCAATTTTGTGAAATGTAATGAACTCTGAAAATATCACTTAAGAGGTTAATTAAGTTCTATTGCATTAAATACATAAATAATAGCAATTAATACAAGCATTTCAATTAATACTATTTTGATCAAGAATTACACATTGGGACCAAATGGTTCCTTTTGAAATTTTATTTGTCATTTTTTAAAACCAAGTCTACGAATGTATGAATAATTTATAGAGGATGTCTTCAGAAGAGTTATTTTGGTTTTGTTGTTTGGTTATTTTTTGTTTGTGGTTTGTTTTGAAAAAAAGAAAAGCTGTATTTTATTATTGGTTGTTAGGAGAGATGCACTTGAACTAATCTGAAGAGTCTGAGTGTCTCTGTGCCACTCCATAAAAACACCCTTATTGAATAGTTTGCTGTATTTGACGGCTTTATGGCAAAATCATCAACTTGTCATCACTTTCAGAAGAAAATGTGTAGAAATTCCACAGTGAATTACAGCTGTAGTGTTGCTCCTAGCATCTTAATAAAATAGCCATCTCCTTTGTACTGCAATCCATGTGGTTTTCTCTTAGTGCTATTGAATATGAATAAAGAGTTAACAAATTCATGCAGTCTAGAATTTGTCATCTAACAGTAAAACTCCTAGTTACCAAGACTGTGAAAATAAGTGTAAGAGAAAACTGTACTTGTATACAGTTTGCCCAGTTACCTTGTAGATATTTTTAAGCTGAATTATTGAACAAACCCCAGTATTCTGTTCTCAGGTTTCCATGTATTTCTGAAACTTCTCAAGAACCTAAGTAATAGTTGTCTTTTGTCAAAAAGATGCAAAGTTTACTAATCATCCTGATGTACTTCACAGTTGAAACTTTGTTTTTCCTACAAGAACTCTTATGCCATGGAAATGAAGGAAAGGAGAATCCATTTGTTAAACATGAATAGTGACACAAAACTCTAGCTCTGAAAGGGATAGGATGTTATGGAGAGGAGTACCTAACTCTTTTGAAACCACTTCCTTGGCACAGATTTTCTACCACAGAATGTGTAAGAAAGTTATGGGACATTTTCAGAAGGAGTAAGAAGTTATTTTGTAACACTTGGGAGAGCTGCCCTTTTAGAATGGGAAATAACATGCCCCAGAAATGTCTGAGTGATTGGGGAATTACAGTTATATATCACTTCTTAGGCTATATGTACTAGAAGCATATGGCTCAGTGAACAAAGGGGAACATCTAAACTGCCTACCTCAGGTGTTGTAGTGCTCCCCAAAAAGAATGAGAGAATACAAGGTGACCTTCATCCATTGCTGGTTATGTTCTTGAGCAAAAGTGGCACGGCTCTTTTGGTAGCCTCAGAGCTGCTAAGTGCATCAGGTGATACCAGTGCTGATGACTTTCTCAGAGCTCACTTTACCTTCTCAAGACTCTGATGAGAGTTAGATAATGACTGACCTTTGTGTTGTGTGGTAATTCAGGTGGAACATAGCTGGCTAGTTCTAGACCAGGTACTTATAAATAGATAAGAATGTTCTAAGAATGTTCTAAGTTTTGCATTTTTAGAAATCAGGCTGTGTTGGAGAACAGGCACCCTGGATTGATGTGGTGTACAGAGGCCCAAATTGTGTTAGTAAAATTTGTCATCTATCCTTCAAAATAGCTAGGAGAACAGAATGGTTGACCAAATCTCTTATCAGGAAATTGTGAACAGCAAAGATAAGGTCCAGTGAGGCATGGAAGGCTCTGCTACAGGAAAAGAACTTCCAGAAAGAGTGATATGAAAATAATTTTTTGTTTTTAAAGGCTTTAAATAATTTTGACTAGGCCCAAAAAAGTAAAAAAAAAAAAATAAAAAAAAAATCAAACCCCCAAAAAACCCACAGAAACAACCCACCTTGAATAAGGAAAACATGGTTTGGTAAGGGGATGCTTCGCACTAACAGGTTGTGCATTATTGTATGATGTAGCCATGGGTATATGAAGTTAATTGTTTGAAAGATTTGTGTTTATATTATCACCTGACAGAAGGAGTACTTCCTGCTTTAGCTTAGGGAAGGATTTGTTATGGCATCCTGAGAGAGCTGGTGTTTGAGTCTGCTTTATCTCATTTTTTAACCTTTCTTTGTCATCATCCAGCAACTGAGTTAATCTATTCATTATTATTGATGTAGTCAGTCATAATACAGACCTAAGAACTTTCTAATTTATAGTGCCAAGAAAAGTCAAGCCTATTTAGTATTCTGCAATTTACTCTGCCGTTCTTAAAATGTTTGGAGACTGAGGTGATAGAGATGATTTTGGTAAAAGGGCCAAATCATATAAATCTTCAGTGCCTTGCAGCCTTCAACCTATCCAGGCACCAATTAGATTAGAGTAAGCGTTGTCCAGAACTGTGATCAGACATGAAATAACAGAAAGTCTTGTTCACGGGCTGTCAGCAGGCTGTTCCTTCCCCCAGGTACTATTGTCTACTCCCCTACAAGGGTAGGTCCTATTAATAGTGTTGTTAGGGGCATCTTCTTCTGCTTTTATGCTCAAGGAGAGTCGTATCTTAACAGACTGGTTTTATGTAACTGCCTGCCTTTGTTCCTGAACTCTTGGTGAAAATCTTTAACACTCATAGAAATCATCAATTTGAAGGAGCTTTCTTCTTTTAGTTTAATAAGACCAGTGTCTCAGTAGTTTCAGAAAGAAACAGATTTACTTGCAAAAGTGTTATAAGCAAAATGTAAATGGAAGGTAAGGAACTGCCACACAAAATGAGACTGCGAGTCCAACTCATTTACTCTGTTGTCTCCCAGAGTGTTAGTACTATGTCCTTCTGAAGAATATTTAAAATCCAATAGTATGCAAATGTGAAGTAAAATGAGAGTAGTTCTCAGGATACAAAGTCTTTCTTTTGTATCTTAAGCACTTTGAGAATGTTAACACAATTTTTTGAACTATTTAACTGACTAAACTACCAAGAATTTGCAGTTCTTCAGGAAAGCAAGCAGTTATTTTAGCGTTTTCAACATATTTATCAGTCTTGTTAATGTGACACTTCCTACTTACAGTGTTACAGAAAAAAAAATAAATCTGTTTTTAATTTCATTGGATTTCAAAACCAGATTCAATCTCATTTTACAAATGTTAATTAAAATTTACATAAATTGAGAAATAATAAATGCTGAAGAGGCTTGCCTTATGTCTTGTCCGTGGTAGAAGAATGTTCCATTGACCTGTGTGTGGCCAGATAATCAGAAAGAAATTATTTTTCTATTTAAGCAATACCAGAAAGACTCAGTCAATTTTCTGTGTTAAAACTAGTAGTGTTAATAATTTATTATTAAAAATACATATACCATACCTGTGGCCCATCTCCATTGCAAGTAAATATCCCAAATGATCAAGCTTCACAAGTGAAAGAGGGAGAAACAACTGTTCATTATTCATAAGTATATTGGTACTCTATACTTTTAAGAATTATTTTTCAAAGTTAAAGACTTTCTATAAGCAATTTAAATTCCCTGTCTACTGATGAAATTCCATTGTTGTGTTTATAAAAGGTCCATTTGGGCAATCAGTAAATTTACTGTGTAGCCTTAAAATCAGTGAGTTTCTAGCTGCTCAAGATCATGGAATTTTTTTTTAAAATATGGGGTTTCTAATTCTTGCTAGATGCTAGGAGTACTTCATATGTTTGGACTATTTCATATGTTTGAAGTCTGAAAGTCTCAAAAGTATTGCATCATATGGTTTGGATGCATTATCTTTTTACTTTAAGGGAGCTATGAAGCTCCATTTTTAACAAAAGCATCTCATTTTCCTAAAAAAAAAGGCCTTGTTATCTTCCTAGTTATCACTTTCGTTATACAGAGATTTAATATTTTTAGCTGATAACTTTAGTTTTATTTTGATTTAAATGTTGAAGTTCAGTTAGTTGTATACAAGCATCAAAACATTACTTGTTTTTTTAATATTAAATTGCCTGGAGTTTAACTACTTTTTCCTTTTTTTTTTGTTGATCACTAGGATTTAATTCTTGCAGGAGTTTTCTTTCTAAATATTGACATTTCTATGCTGACATTGTTTATTACTGCACTTGATGGTATCACATTATCTGAATATATCGTTTATCAGAATATATGTCAACAATTGATTAGAAGGTAATTTGGATTTTGCATTTGTGTTTAGATTTGCGGAAGATGGCAGAGTCTCATGAGTGATTAGCGTTTTGGGGAATTATGAGATTTTCATACATGTTTTATTTGGTAGAAAACCCCTGAAGTACCAAAGCTGCCTGGAACTGTGCTGTTGCACATCTGCTGCCATCTGTATCAAAAACTGATCAATTTTTCAGTTACACACACTTGTTGCATTTTCATGTTTGTACGTCTGTGTTTTATACGTAATTTAATAACCTACAAAACCACTGAAAATTGAGACTTTCGTATTTCAAACTATAAAAAACATTTTCCAAGATGGGATGTGGTGTTATGAAAAGGTGCCTCAACTACCTCTGAGACTAAGAAGCCCTGTCTGGGCCCTTGGCTGAGTGTGTTTGCTTGGGATGGCAGGACATGTTCCAAGTGCCTCCCTCCAAGGACGCGCCTCCAGCTGTGTTCCCAATGCTGTCCCCTTCCACCTGTCTCTCTGATTTTTGTTTCTCCAAGTGCACTTCTTCATGCTTTCCTCTATCCTTTTTCCATTTCCCCACCAGCCGCCTGCTGTGCTGGCCACCCCTGCCCACTGCCACCCCTGCTGCCCTGTCTGCAACATGTTTGGGCAGAGGCACCACTAACTTCCCTCTTTGGTGGGAGCTCTGGCAGGTCCAGCTGCCCCCATGGGTCTCAGAGCTGGCTGGAACCAGCTGCAAGCAGCACTGGGCAGCTCACAGCCTCCACCTGCCCAGTCACCCCACAGGCCCTGGCTGGCCCCGCTGCCCCACAGAGGCAGCTGGGACTGCACGGTGGGGACTGGCTGAGCGAATGCAGCAGGTCAGACATCTGTCAGGTGCATGGGCAACCTGTGGCACAAACAGACCTCACAGGCTGTTCCCTGAAGATCATGACAATCCCTAGAGGTGTATTTTCATTTGCCTTTATATGTCCTCTATTTGCTCTCCTCCTCTCTCTGTCCCCAGTGTGGAAAATGCTTTTTTATGTAATCAGTTTAGCTCATTTCTGTGTTGCTTCTTCCCTTGTTCTGTTTGCACCACGTCATTGCACTTGTCTGTCATTATGGTTATGTCCTCCTGCTTTCCTCCTCTTTCTAGGACTTGTTGTGTGAAAACTGCTGCCATAGCTCAGACCAGGGCTTTGTCTGTGATATAAGTAATGCAGGAAAACTGTATCAGATTTAGAGATGGCTGCACAGGCTTACTCAGAAACATCATTAGTGTTTTCATGGCTTTGTGCAGGGTGTGTTCCATTACTGTTCTGGTTATAACAGGTGAGAACTGCAAAAAAAATAGCCAAATATTCTGTATTTTCAGATGTTAACTTCCTCTCTTAAGACTTGATCTTATCAGCTTCTCAGATATTATTTGAGATATCTCTGAATTCTTAAATTTAATATACCTCCAGCTGCTTGCAGCAGCAAAAATAGAGCAGGTCTATGCCTTCACCTGTCTGCTTTCTGCTCAGAAACACCACCTGTGCTTCTAGCACCACATGCCATAATCATCTCGGATATGATCAAGAGGAACACTGCCATCAGATATGAAGGTGATGTGCTCTGATAGCAACCTATACAAGGTGACATTTGTCAGTGAGAAGTCACGGATTGTTTTAAAAGTCACAGAAAGGGCAAGTGTCAGGAGGATGGAGCCAGGCTCTTCTCTGTTATGTCCAATGATAAGACAAGGGGCAATGGGTGCAAGCTGCAGCATAAGAGGTTCCACAGAAACATAAGGAAAAACTTTTTCACTGTGAAGGTGACAGAGCACTGGAACAGGCTTCCCTGAAGGGTTGTGGAGTCTCCTTCTCGGAACGTTTAAAACCTGCCCGGATATATTCCTATGTGACCTGCTCTAGATGGTCCTGTTCTGACAGGGTGGTTGGACTAGCTGATCATTCGAGGTCCCTCCCAACCCTTAAAATTCTGTGATTCTGTGTGATTCGGTGAAATGTTTCATCCTTGGAGGTGAAGTTGGGGAATGAGTGAGCATGTTTTCATTTCCCTGGAACAGGACCGGGCACTCACATGCTAATATAAATACTTAGACTAAGGATTGATTTAGTTGTATCTATAATTTTAATCAGTGAAAGAAGAGGCAAGATAAGGGTAACAAAAGAAAATCCAGGATATCAAAAAAATCCTCACACACATGATAGAAAGTAGAGAGAGAATGCTTGCAAAGACTGAGGCAGCCCACTGGTAAGGAGGCTAAAGCAACAAACAAGCAAGAATTTTTATTCCTTCCTTGCAGAGATGTGATTGCATCCAAGGAAAACTTGCTATTCTTCATTTTTCCTCATAGTGGAAGCACCCAGCCAAACACTAAGCACTGACTCTTTATGGCTAAGGCAGTTATGTGGTAGCATATGGATTATTTTACCTGTAGAGATCAGTGAAAATACAAACTTCTTGTATCATCAGAGATGAGGATGACCATGATTTAAATTCCAGATCTGCTACAGACTTCTCTGTAATTCCATAAAAGTATTTTAATTTCATGTGTTCTGTTCTTTACCTGGATGAGGTGGGATAATGTACCTTATGCCCCAGCCTTTGTCTGTTATATGTGTAAAGACTAGTTTTTCTGACCTATTTTGTTTGAATATGACAAACCTATTTCTGTACTGTTTTGGCCAGTATTTCAAGGTATTACTCTGTTACAAATAGTAGTTTGCACAGAATAATGTAGTTTTGACTAGAAGCAGACATGTAAACAGTGAAAATATCCATTTTATTTGGACTGGAACATCTCTCTTGTGAGGAAAGACTTGAGAGACCTGGGACTGTTTAGCCTGAAAAAGAAAAGACTAAGAGGGGATCTTATTAAGGTTTACAACTATCTGAAGAGTGGGTGTCAAGTAGAAGGGTCCAGACTCTTTTCAGTGGTGCCCTGTGATAGGACAAGAGATAATGGTCACAAGCTGAAACACAGGAAATTCCACCTCAACACAAGATAAAACCTCTTTACTTCTTTACTGTGAGAGTGATAGAGCACTGGAACAGGCTGCCCAGGGATGTTACAGAGTCTCCTTCTTTGGAGACTTTCAAGACCCGCCTGGATGCGTTCCTGTGTGGCATGCCCTAGGTATTCCTGTGCTGGCAGTGGGCATTGGGTTCAATGATCTCTAGAGGTACCTTCCAACCCCTACCATTCTATGATCCTATGATTTTATTTTTATCCATGATAATACAAACAGAAGAGCTGTGGTATCTGTGTTACAACAGATTAGTCAAAATAAAAGTAAATGGTAATAACAGAAAAGGAATTGTTCAGAAATTGAGTTTTCAAAATGTGATCAAATTACTCATCCACTGACATTTCATCTAGAGTTTGGTGGGCAACGTTTAATATCCATAGTTATTTTAAAAAACTGTTTCAGAACAGTGTATGCTCATTTATGCCAGACCATAATTATCTGTAGTAATTACAGAGCAAACAGGAAACAAAGGTCCTGCTCTGCAGAGATTACAAGCTAAATTTCGATGCTGCATAATCAGTGATATCAGGCAAATCCAGATTTTGGTGTATATTGTGTCCCATCCTTTTTTCTAAAATGAATGCAATACACAAAGAACATTTTTTGGAACCTGCAGTTCTTCTCAAGCAATCTACGTAAGAACCCTCGAGTATGTTTGTCCTACAGATTTTAGTTTGTTTATCCTCAATATAAATTTATTATGGTTTTAGTTTTGCTTGAGTTGGGAATAAACCAATAACAAAAAAGGTGTTTTGCACAAAAGCCCCTTTGCAAGTCCAATCTGAATAAATACCAGCTTAGCCAGTGTAAGACAGGTCCTAAGACTTTGGTGGGTGGTTGCACCAGCTGGTGTTTGCATTTTGTTATGTTTATCAAATCATCATTATGATGACACACTGTAGATAATTAAAAAAATAATTTTATTACTGTTTTCAGGACCATAAGCATATGAATATGGTGGCACTGTGGCTTTTCAATCTGTATTTAGTAGATAACCATGTTCATAGGATTATGTCAACCATTATCATGCCAGAAAATGGAGGGAAGGGGAAATAGCATAAAAGTTCTGAAGATTAGCTGTTCATATTTCATCTTTCTAACCAAGAGACTTATTGCGTGATATGTGAGTGAATGATACATCATAGTGTGACCTGGCCATTCCCTAGATGAGTAACAGCAAAGGAGACTAGATGTTGAATTTTCTGATACATGGTGAGAAAGTGGTGGCATCTGGGCTTGGTGGAATATAGACCCTGAAACAGAACATTTAGAAAAGGTTTTTTCTTCATTATATTTTCATTGGATGGGAGCCTACATACAGTAGAGGAAACGCCTATGCCATGAAGTTTTTTCTTGGAAGTGTCAGACTGTGTTTATGTCTGCTTTATCTTCTTAAGTGCAGAAATGAGTGCAGTATTCCAGATGAAGAGATATAATAATTCTGCTAAATATTCATTACATTTGCAGTATTATTATTATTCTCTCTGAATTTTTGTGCTTTCTTCACTGCAGCATTATATGAGGACGGCAACAGTAATAATTTAATTTGTTCATTGGATATGTTTTCTTTGCTCCATTTTATGTTTTCCTGCAGAAAGAATGTTGAGCTCTGTAGTAAAATATAGAATAGAATAGAACTATTTCAGCAGGAAGGGACATACAATGATTATCTAGTCCAACTGCCTGACCACATCAGGGCTGAGCAAAGGTTAAAGCATGTTATTACAGGTGTTGTCTTAAACACTGACAGGCTTGGGGCATTGGACCACCTCCCTAGAAAGCCTGTTCCAGTGTTTGACTACCCTCTTGGTAAAGAATTGCTGTGTAGTGACTTAAGTTCAAAATTTGCTTAGTCCATTTAATATCTCAGGAGCCTCATGAATGTTATGATCTTCACTGGAGCACGAAGGAAAACATGAAGAAAGAAGCACAGCCATCTAAATAAAACAACACACCGCAGAACAAACCCAAGCTCTTCTTAAACGAAAACCACAGTTAATGGCAAGTTGTTGTGTCTTTCCTTTCCTCAGGACTGGTGTAATTGGCATGTTATATATATTTTTTTCCTTTATTAGTCAGCTACAATATTGGACAAAGATGATAGATTGGTATATTTTTGTTTTGTTTTGTGGTGGGGTTTTTTTGGTTGTTTGATTGTTTGGGGTTTTTTTTGTCCGTTTTGTTTTGTATTTTTATTACATTAATTTATCTATCTAATTATTAAGAAACAAACACATGTGTATGTCATGCCAGGATCCATAGCTTGAGACCCACTTCATGTGACCTTGGAAACTAGTCCTGTAAATTAAAAATAAGAAAAAGGAAATGTTAGTTTTTTCTTAGATGCTCCTATGCTTATAGAACTGTGCTCGTCTGTGCTCTTTTAATAGTACCAGCATTTTTATGATATGCCCTTTGTTTTCTAACTAGTGCTTAAAGTAAGCTACACAGAGAATTCTCAGAATGTTTGAATATTTTGGATATTTCAGAATAAATGCTTCTTTTGTGATGTACATTACTTCTTTAGTTGACTCTGTTGGATATTTACTTTGAAGGGTATAAGGTCATTTTTAATTTAACCAGTTTAACTAAAAATTTAACTAGTTCTTTGCTTTTTAATTTCATCAAAGTACCAATACTACTTGAACACAAAATTAAATGAAAAAGGGAAAAAGAAATAAATAAATCCTAACAACCTGCTCACAAAAGAATCTCTGGGTCATCTTTCAGCCTATTTTTAAGTCCCCAGGTATACATGTGAGACCATTAAGGATTTCAAGTCTTGGGAAGATAAGATTCTCTTTCTCTGCATAAAAAGGGTATGGATTAAGCAGTATCAGACTGATAGCATCCTCTGGAGTATGTAGAAAATAGGTACAAATATAGGAAGGAAGATGGAATGAGGTGTAAGATGTGGAAATGTCAGTCTGAAGTAGAAGCAGGAGGCAAAGGGAAATAACTCACATATGGAAATACTTAGTTCAATATTAATGTGTTTTTTCTAAAATATTTTAATTTTAAATCTAAAAAAAAAAGTCTGTTTTTGTCTTGAGCAGAAACACAATCTTTAATTTACAGTCTTGTGATATCTGATTCTTTTGTCTCAGAAAGATTATTGTTAAGTGAAGTAACTAATTTACCCAAATCACCAGTATAATGCATAATCTGTTGTGTAAATGTTACTTTCTTCTGAGTCTCTAAGCTTCTGTCCTGCTGAAAAAGGGTAGATTTAGATTAGATGTAAGGAAGAAATTCTTTACTGTGAGGGCAGTCAGGCACTGCAACAGGTTGCACAGAGCTGTGTGGAAGTATTCAAGGACAGATTGGATGGGGCTTTGAGCAATGTGGTCTAGTGGAAGGTGTCCCGGACCATGGCAGGGGGTTTGGAACTACATGATCTTTAAAAGGTCTCTTCCAACCCAAATCATTCTATAAATAAAACAAATTTATAGAGTTTTCTACTTCTGTTGTGAAATAACAAATGTATTAAAATATCCCACTTCAGATACAAAATGCCCAAAATTTCTTCTTAAAGTTGAATATATACATATTTTTTAAAGAATCACTTCTGCTTTGCACTGAAATAAATTCTTGGTCATTTGGATGTTTTCTTTGCTTTCAAAGGCAAAAATAAAAGTCAAAGCTACGATGTTTTGATCTGTCCCCCTCTTTTCTGATGGATGCATGGCATTTTTGGTTCATCCCCTGAGCTAAGCTCAGTATTATTGTCAGCCCTTCACTTTTCAGTCACACATAAGTGACTGTATGGAGCTCTAAAGTCACCTCTCAGCTGATCTCTGGTGAGAGGCGCATGCTATGGAGGTACAGCAGTCAAATCACTGCACAGATTTGGCATTGTCAGAAGCACAGCAGAGAATTCACAATAGTCTGTGCTCATAATTCCTAGTCATGGAATACCATAGAGAGCAATTGTAGCCCAGGTGATGGTCTCGAAGACCAACAAATGGGAGCCACTGTGCTTCTTACTGGCCATTGCACAGTGTGCCACTTTACCCTTGCTGATGCAACTTAATTAGCATTGCAGTGGTAAGGATTTGGAGCTTGAGAGCTATAATAAACAAAAACTTAGTTTTTAGATTATGTTATTCTCACAGCTCATATAATGTTCAATGTCAAAAAGCAGAAGGAAGAAATTTGCTCTTCATCCATTGTAAAATGAATTAAAGCCAGCTGTAGTCTTTGAATTCGGAATTTTGGATTTTTGGCTTTTGTGGGGAGTAGATGTTCTCTTGAGGAATTTATTTTGCTTCTTGAAGAAGAAAACAAATATGAACAGTATGCAGAAGTTTGCTTCAATAACTTGGAGGCTGATATTCACACATTTGTAGTTTTCCTAAATCCATTTTAATTTTCTAGATATTTTGGTACTCCAAAATGACCCATGGTCTTACTTATACAGTTAGAACTGGATTTATTAAATGAAAACCAAAATAAATCAGTGTTCAGTTTAACAAATGCAGATATATTTGAGAAGCAAGTTTCAGCCTAAACTCAGTACGCGTTACCAGGCTGATGACACAAAAAAATATACAATGTAAATATGAATGTATGATGGCAATGCAAAGTTACGTGATACTAAGAATTCTGAAATTCATTGCCTGTATGCTTCATTAGGTAGGTAATGAACATCCATTTTGGGACTTAAACTGCCAGATCTACCATTATGTTTTTGCATCAGTAAGTATGGAAGTCCATGAAAGTGTTAGTATATGAAAGCTGATGTACTTTAATAATGTTAATGACATTCTTGTTTAAGTCTGGAGAAAGTAGAATATAATTTCAGTAATTTAATATCCCATTTTTAATACAGACACAGAAAAGTAGTATTTCTTCTGAGAAAAGATTTTCTTATATAATTTGTGGGTAGGTTGATTATTATACATGCTATCACCCATGAACAGAAATTAGATTCATAAATATAAATTATTTTCCCTCTGATATCTTAAGTAACCTAGGAAAAATATTAATGGACACTTGGTCAAAGACAAATACTAAAATACTTAGTCACTTCTAATAATTGCATTACTAAGAAAAGACAGAAATTAATTTTTTCCTGTTCCTTGAAAATTTTTCTATTAATTTAAAACTGAAACAATTGGATGAATTACATATTCACTCATCTAGTTAATCAGATTAATCATAATCCTGTGGCTTCAGTTTGGGTACCTTCCATTGGTCTACACATAATTTCTAGTTCTAATGTATGTCTTCAAAATTATATAATGAATAATTAAGAAAGGAGTTAAATTCAATAATTTAGTAGCTATTTTCTCCATAAAACAAAGGAAATTGGATAAACCAAACATTTTGAAAGGTGATTAAATCATTCCAGCAAGTGAACCGTCTGTTTTTTCAGTTAGTACAATACTGCTAAAAAGTTAGTTGTTGATACCATCCAAATATGGGAGTCTCTGGAGAAAAAAATAATTTTGTCCTTCTCTACTTCTAAAGGCTCTGATGGCAATAGAGAGATATCAGAAGTTCATTTCCTAATCTGTCTATCCATCTCCCTAGTCAATACCTATGTGTATACGCATGTACATATTTTTGTTTCTTTCTGCAGGTTTCTAGAAAAGCTACGCTTAGTTTTGTTACATATTTAATACTAAATTTTAAAGAATCTTACTTCTCTTTAGGGTGTTTATTTCTCACATCAAAATTTTACAGATTGTATAATATTTTCAAATGCAAGGCAAATGCTCTTCAATAGTATGCATGCCATGATCTGTTCCCTTTTTCATTTAGTGAAAAAATGATCACGAAAACTTCATTTGAGAGGTGATAAATGTTATATACATAAATACTTTTGTAAAAACTTTCAAACAAGTGAATGCTTTCTGAAGGACCTGTTTTCCAAATAGTAAGCTCTTTCATGCCCTTCTCAGTGCTCAGTCATGGAAGTTATTTTTTGCTTGTTATAAGAAAGTGATTTCTTTAGATGTGCTACCAGCCTAGTCTGGTCTCTAACTCCCACTCCATATAGCAAGGTATAAAGCATGCTTCACAGTGATGAGGAATTACTCACTTGGTGCTTAGCGGAAACCACTTGACAGTTTTCAGTTCATTCTGTTTGATCTGACGCTTCCAAAGGAACAGAGTGACCTTCATAGGTTTGATCATATAGAAGTGATTCTTAGATAAAAGAAAAGTTGGCTTACCCTAGTGAAACAAAACAAAATTAAATGATAGTGTCACAATATCTGGAAGTTATTACACGCCAAAAATATCAAACTACAAAATGAGATTGTAAGTCTGTGTTTTTAAAAAAGACATTTAAATCTGTTGAAACCTCTCTTATTCCCTATCTTTCTTAGTCACTAAGAAGCCAAGGAAGGTAATGTTCTTCCTCCTAGGGCTTTCATGCCTTGACAGGCCTTTCAAGTACACTTTCATTGCTGTTCAGCACCCCAGAAAGACAACGGCTCTGAGCACTTCTTCCTGGTTTCCCTTGTAATGCTTTTATCTGTTCTCAGAAACTAGAGTATTGCACAGTAGTATAGAGGATTACAGTTCCTTCCTCCTCCCAGGTATTATTCATTCAATTGTTTATGTGTAGCTTAATTTGTGTACCTACGTTGTTTTGCCTAATTTTTTTGTATGCCATAGATTTATTTATTTTTTCAAGTCTGTTGTTACACATTATGATACATTTATGACAAGGAATGATCTTTCTATAATACCTTAATAGATTAATTGTGGATAAAACACACATCTGACATCTTCCTGGCATAAATGAGATTTCACGTTAAACTAGATATTCTAAGTTGCCATGCCACCACTAATTTTGGGTTTATTATCTAAATCCTCTCGTCACATTAATGGCCATCTAAAGGATGCATAAAATGTCTTAGATTATGTATTATTAGTGTTTTTCCATATTTAGTTAAAGCGTTGCCATAACTTTCTAAGGTCACTGTTTAAGGAGTATGACCTTTATAAGCCTCTGAAAAAGATTGAGAGAAATACTGCTTTACAAGAAAAGATAAAGGACAGCCTATCTTGAGTAGGCTGGCTCCAAATGTTCTCTACTGTCTACTCTGTCCTATCCAACTCCATAACAATAGCCTACAGGCAGCAACTTAGTAGATGTTATAATTCTTCCTGTGACTCCTTAAGTTCTTCAGAATTTAAAAACCCAAATGTTTTAAACTTATCGTCATTTGATTCTGCATCTCCTATCCAAATGTTCTCCCGAGTCTGGTGTCTCACAGGTTCATGAACATAGGATTCATAAGACCAGAGCCAGCATCCTTTTGTCAAGGGATGCTGTATGATAGACTTTAACAAAGTGATTCATCCTTGAAGAATAAGACTCAGGCCAGACATCTATTCTGCAAGGAAGCAGAAGCAAAAGTAGAGCACTTTCAGCAAGAAATAATCATCAAATGGAGAACTTTAACTTAATCATTTTCGTAAAGAAAAAAAAAATTAAAGTGTTAGTTTAGGTTTATTTCCTTAGAGTAATAAAATAATGAAAAGTGAGACAAGAAAAAAAAGATAAGACAAAATTTAAGTGATTTTTTAACTGTGGTTCCATTTGTGGTTTACAGAAAACTGAGCCAAATCTGGAAAGTATCAGAAAGCCTTGCATGTAATGCATAGTTATTGTACCTCCAGAATGACATTATACCTCTATGGAAAACATCTTTTTTTCCTCATAATTTGTTTATCCCTATTATGTAGGAAGTTACACTGTTTAGTGGAAGAAAGGGAAAAGTGTAGAAAAGGTGTAGTAACCTAACATGTTTCTGTTTAAATCTGTATTTTCTAGTTTCTCCACCATGCCTCTCAGAAAACCTGCTCACTGTTTAATAAGACACACTCAAAATTTTTAGGATTGGCAAAACTAGAGTAATTAAAGTTTTTATGGGTAGATGTATAGGTTAGTTAAAAGCATATGAAGTAAGACGAAATACGTAACAATTAGCTATCCAGAACATTCAAAGAAAAGTATATGATACATCTGCAACTCCAACAGAAATGAATCCAACCTGATGGACTATTAAAAGATTGAGCTTAAAATGTGTGCTTACCTTTGAAAGCTACTTTGTAAAGGACTTAAGGAAATATAGGACTAATCTCCAGGGAGATATAGGGGTAATTTTGAGGATAGCATATGATTGAAAAAAAATCTTGTATTGACAACTTTGAAGCTGTGGTAACATCCTTCCAATGTGACTCTTGGGCTTGGGTTTTTTTAACCTGTCCCTCCCAAAAATCTACAGTTTTTGTGTTAAGCATTTTCTAATATTACAGTCTCTAGGTACTCAGTTTAGTTCTGCATAGCTCTGTGTCTTGCTGTCTTCTACTTGTGGTGCTGGCTGTCATAAGCAGCACTGTCATATGAAGTGTTGTGCTTGCAGTCCTGTGACTGTGCAAAGCACATTCAGACCAGGACTGTAGCAAGATTTTGTGAATGCAGTACAATGACCTCAAGCACCAATTTCTTAACCTGTCATACCTAACTGAAGTTGATACAATTGCCAAAAGATGTAAAATGTTTTTTTCTTTATCCTTTCATTCTATTTACCAGTGACACCCATTCTACATAGACATAGTTTGAAAGGCTACTCAGTACCCTAAGAATTAAGATCTCAGTTACTCTTTCATTCAATGTTTTGGGTGTTTTATATTGCTAGAAAGGAGGGAGGGAAACCCTTAATATTCAAGAGATTATGACAAAAATATGAAACTATTAATAAGTCAATTTTCAGAACTGGCTAGATTTCAAACTCAATGTGTCTTTTCATCATGATCATTGTTGCAAGATATAAGTAAATTGAAACACTCAAAGATGCGTATAAAATGATTTTCATTTTTCAGCTGAGGAATATCAGTGCATCAGCAGCTTCTTTTGGTAATATGAATTATAACTGTCCATAATTCTGCTGTTCTCCAGTTATATTCTTCAGCAGGTCAGATTACATTAGTCCCTCTAGTCTTCAAATCTATGAATCTACAGTGAAAAAATTACTTTTATAGGAAAATATCAATATATTGACAATACTGCTTTTGAAAAAGCACTCTCCTACAGAACAAAATGAGTATGGTTCAGGTAATTTGTTGGACAAGGAAAGTAGAGATTTTCTACCTCAGAAATTCTGTTGCTATTCATTTACTTGTGCGCTTTTCTTGGAGTGTGTACTGGATTCAATGGATTTATCAAACTGGCATGAAATGATTGCTTTTTTCATTTTTGCATAGGCTAAATGTTTCTCAGAGTAACATGGACATTATTTCTTCTGTCACTGTCAGCTGCTTCTCAGACTTCTTTTCTGTTGTTTAAACTGTCTTAGTGAAGGGAGTTGGGATTCATCTTATCAGTGCTATGACCTCTTAACAGATTAAAAGGGATCTATTTTTGTTTCTTTCTCTGTTATACCTAAAGTATGAGAAAAACAGTATAAAAAATTTTAATAAACCAAAATGAATCTTAAGCTAGTGTTCTCCTTCACTGATATTGTTCTTTCCTCAATGTACTAAATCAGTGACAACCAGATTGAAAAATAGTTATCTTGTCTGTGATTGCTTTAAATGCAGTTTTCTGCTTTGTTATTGTTTCCAATAACTTACTAAATCAGGATCAGTTCAGCAGAATTTAATTTGTTCATCTTAATGACATAATCACTATTGAACAACTAGTAGTGATGAAGAGATTGAATAGCAGCCTTGAAGTTATAGCCTGGTAGAATCTCACCATGCACCTAAATAATTCATTTGAGAGAGTTCAGTGTTGAACTGGGAGTGGTTAGGGCCATGCTGGGACACTTTCCAGTAAGCAGTCACAAAACTTGAGAACTTCTGCCTGGAGCAATGTGATTACGAAATGGATGGGGTTTGGGTTTCACTTCAGGAAACAACTTGTAGGGTGTATTTGGTCTTTCTGATACTTGGTTTAGAATTGTTAATTGTCAAATATTTTTGTGGGTTTATATTCCAATAGAACTAGGTAATGGCCACAGGGATTGATAAAATGATTTTTAATTATTCTTTTCCTTAAGTCTATAGAGAAAATGCCCCTTTTTTTTTTTTTTCCAGATTGACCTGTTGCAGATTAGCAGGTAAATAAATTCTATACTGAATAGTTATGAATCTTTTTGGGAGAATTTCAAATACCGATTCTTACAATAAAGATATTGTGCTTTTGCCATATTTAGAGGGGGAAAAAAAGGAAGAAAATTATATACAAAGGGAGAGTGTGACATTGAAAAAGAGATTAGGTCTTGAAATGGAGAAGGCACAGGATTTAGTTGTAATGACCAAAGTAAACTGAGGTGCTTCAGAAATTACTGAATTATGGGGGAAGAAGGCTTTTGTCATTGTTACTAATTATTTAAAATTCCTGTGGTTCAGTGATATTAATGGTACAGATGGAGTAACATTTGTTCTCTATATCTTGCCATTTTCTATCTTGGTGTTTTTAATGTGTAGTCATCACACTGTGTAGATGCAATGATATATCCAAGATAAAGATCAGAGGCTGATGTTAGTAATATCCTATTATAATCTGGAGTGCAGTAAAGACAATTACCTTACTATTTCCAGGCAAATCTTATTTTTTAGCGATATTAAATGTTCTTACTTAGGTTTCAGGATATTTTGTAATCTTTACAATAGCCTTTCAACGGTTTCTGGTTTATATA
>WUAM01000425.1:1542786-1566203 GCA_024336885.1 Actenoides hombroni | reverse complement strand
CCTTGCAGTAAACTAAGAAGCTGTGACATAGAGACACATAGTGAGCACACATAGTCAGGAACAAAGTACATTCTTTATTCATTGTTTGTTTTTAATTAGCCATTCTCCCTCAAGTCTGGAAGTAAGTCACCTTTTTCTTAAAGAATTTTGGGGGGGTGTCTTTTCTTTTTCCCTTCTTTTAATTTTCTCTTTCATTTGTGCCAGCCTTCCTAGATGAGTTATCTTTGTCTGCCAGTAATTCCTATTGTGTCATATCCCTCATGAAAACTTCTCAGATGTGACAGCATCAGCTGTTTTCTTCATGCTTGAAATAAGGGGTCATGAATTCTAAGGAAAATGGAATTTTTTTATTTTTTTTTTATTTAGCATGTTTATATTTCTTCTACATAGTATTATCTAAACTGAAGGATCTATAAATACATCAAGTCCTAAAAAGAAATGCTTTCCAGACTTCTGAGCCAAACACATGCATTTTGATTTGTCCCCTAAATATGTAGAGTAAGCACGCTGGTTTTTGGCTTGCTGTTACACTGATGAAAATAAAGCTGTCATTCCTATTAATTTATGTAGATGGAAAGAGAGAGGCCAGCGTGAGTCTTAAATAAATTCTTCAGACATATTCATTTTGTCAGCTTTGTATCTCAACACAGCTTGTTGTGAGAAAGTAATCACCACGTGTTCTTCTGATTTGTTTGTTAAACATCATAGGTCTGCCTACAGACAGCTGAGTCAGTGCAAAAGTTCCCCTCTGCTCTAAGTGAACTTTTAATCTGTGCTTGTGCTAGTGCTTTTCTGTTAGTGCGTCCTTACACATGAGTAAGTGGTAAGGTCAGCAATACCAGTCTTTTGATTATATTTATTTATTTATTTATTTATTTTTCACAGTTCCAGCATAGAACAAAAACCTGCAACTGGCTTCTATTTGGTCAATGATACCATGATAGTTGACAATTAAAAATATAATTCCTTTGAAATAGAAATTAATTCAGAGCTAATTTGCTGAGAATTAAAGCATTTTTTGTTCTGGTGGTTTGGGTTTTTTTTTTAGTTTGATATTTGAGAACTAAATTCCAAGTTTTTTGATCTGGAGAATCAAAATATGGCATTCTGGCCAGTGCAAATCTTTACCCTTTATAGCCCTGTTTGTTATTGTTTATTAAGAGATGACTACAGAGGGATAAATCAACATGCTGAAACTTATAGCTGTATAAATAGTACATAGTCATACTTCAGCTCCTTTCCATCCCCTAGTCATCTGACCATAACCTAGTATAGAACTAGTCTCTTCTTAATACAATACTGAGTTTACAATAAATAAATAAATACACCTGCTAGGATTGCCTATTCATTCCTTGGCTCCTTATTGGGGTAAGATCTAGTGAGGAATCTCTTCTCCCTCTACACTAGTTTAGCTGGCATGGCCAAAGTGAAGAGGCAGAAGAATGGAGACAAGGTTTCCTTCATTTTCTTCATTGACCACCTATTTCTTGTGCATCTAAATAGGAGATTAAATAGCAGTCTGATTACATTCCCTGCTCTAGTGGGAGTCAAGAGGCCACATAGACTTTCACTGGCATAGCCTGAGGGGTGAACTTTATGCCCTGTATTTCTGGATAAGATTGAGGCTGTCTCGCTTACCTGGGCTGTCTTGCAGGGGGACAACTTACTAGATACTCTTTTGCCACTCCTTGTGTACCAATACAGGATGATGTACAGTGTCAATATTTTGTGGATTTTTATTATTGTGGATTTATCAAGGCAGACAACATACTGCCTTGATTTTAGTAAAACACTTAACAATTAAGTTCCTGTTTTTGATTATGATGCAAACACTGAAATAAAATTGCTTGTTTTAAAAAAAATGAAATAAGTATATAAACAAAACATGCTATAGATATATATAAAAAAGGACAGAAAACCAACCTGATTTGGAGTTTGGACTAGATGACCTTTAGAAGTTCCTTCCAACCCAAACCATTCTATGATTTTTCCAGATTTATGATGTATATACCTGCTCAGTGTGGGAATTTATATTCTCAGAATTGGATGATGCTGTACATACATACTGCTATATCTGAACTTCTATGTGTAATTTATTTTGTTCCACTGGCAATCCTGGGATAGAAGAAAGCCCAGCTCTTAATTTCCTTACTTGCTTTTAATCAAGGATCCTTAATTACACAGACATTCTTCCTAATAACATCGACTAGTGTCTTTTAATTAAAAAAAAAAATGTATACCTAAGTAACATCATAAATTCACAGCCTTAATTCTATAAGCCTTTTAATAAACTCAGCAAATTCCAGTGATGACACAGAGAAGACAAAGAGACTGCTTTTAAAAATCTCAACATTAAATTAAGGTAATGAAGCATTTTCCTTCAAAAAGTAAATAGAACAAGTTCTTAAGAAGTGAAAAGATAAATGAGACCTAAAAATATAAAAGAAAAAACAGGAAAAACATAATGCCAAGAATTTAACTCTAAACTATTCATTATATTCATGTAAGAGGAATTAATGGGCCTGTGGTAGGACAGGCAGTTAAAACATTTACCGCAACACTTTGTTCTTGGTGTCTGTGCAAAGAACAAAGTTGAAGCAAGGCATGGCACTCCTCAAAGTTTTTGAAAAATCACATACCACTTTCCAATGAAGTAGAAAAAACAAATTGTTTCTGTCCGCAAACCTCTCTATATTCATCGTTTCTTTCCTGAGTGATGAACTAGTGTTGTAAAGTTGGGAAGTTAATGGATTAATGTTAAAGTTAATGGTGAGAACAACACTTTTGGAAATAACCTTGTAGTGGTTCTTTCTGTATTTTTATTATAAAACTGGGATTGGAAGGTTTTGTAAGATCATTTATATTCACATGGGACTGGGCAGAAAGAACTTGTTTTCAAAGTAAAGTTTACAGGCCATTAATTTATGATACAGACAGAATGTTATAGTAACTTTTCTATTGAATGCAGCAAACAGTCAGTCTGCTTTAGCTGTAGCTGTATGCATGCATCATTTTAAATAAAGAGAAATGTAGAGTATAATAGAGATGGACAGACTAAATGTAGAATAGATCTACAAAACTGAAATGATAATTACTGTAGAATTTATTTATTTTTAGTTTTATATATGTTATTATATTTGTGTAAACATTAACATTTATATATTTATTGTATATAGTTCTGACAGGAAAGGAGCTCAAGTTGCAAACTATTTCCAAAGCAAACACCTGCCTGTATCTTCTGCAAAGGAATGGTAGTGGTTTTGCACAAAATTATCACCTCTCCTGACTACATCTCCATACTTAACACAGGAGAATGACTTTTAAAAAAATTTTGGGCAGCTTCAGCTTAAGTGAGATTAACCATAAGGTGTTCAGAAGGTTTTCAGCAGCAGGGGTTAGTAGCCTTCTCTTAATGTTTGATTGGTAGAAATAAGCTCCCTTGTTCAAAACAGTTAGTAGCATTGCTATTTTAGTAATGAGATTATCTGCTACATGGTAATTGGGTGATCTGCCCTCTCACGAAGAAATAACACAGGAGAGGAAATACATGTTTCCAGTTTAAAATTATGGAGAAGACCTAGCGATGTTGAAGCAGCTTTTTAACAAGTAAGACTTTGTGGGAAAAATGAAAACCCCAAAAAACTCCACCTGGACTCTATTCAAAGATCAAGTACACATCAGTCCCAGTCTTAACCAAAATCAATTTACAGACTTTCTGAGATGGAAAGAGATGCATAAAAAGTGCATAAAATATTATCTTGTTTGTTAGTTTGTTTTTCTTAGAATTTAAACTCTTTAATCAGAGAGCACATATTTAAGTTCAGCTTTCTGTGGGGAATTCCTTTTCTGAGTTAAAACAAGATTAAAAAGAAATACTGTTTTGGGAGAATGAGAGGGAATGTGCTAGTCTTTGCTTAGTACAAAAGTACAAGTAGACAATTTGTTATCTTTGCTCTTTCTTTTTGTTGTTACACATTGTGGATTACACAAGCAATTTCAGTGTGTTTATATAGAAATTTGCTCTGAGAAGAAGACTAACAGTCTAGCTATGGGAGCTGCTTGATGACTGAATGAGTGTTCTGTATTTCCTGTCTTGCTTCTGTAGTGAGACAGGTGGCCCAGGTGGAGAGGAGATGAAGAGGGAGAGGAGAGGAAAAAAGAAAGAATGACTAAGATACAAAAAGCTTTGTTAACACTAACAAGCATAAATTAGCATTATAAAGATATTAGTAGGTTTACCAGTAGTATTTTACTGTATTGTAGATTTAGTGCTGTTCCAGTAGATGGCACTAATTACATAAACAATTTGCAAAAATAAGTTAAATAAAAGTGAAAGCAGGAGTATTAATTGTCCAAATCTCTCTATTATTCCATAGTATAAAAAAGAAAATTAGACACGGCATATTATTTCTCTATATTTTCCATCTCAGTGTAATTTAACATCACAAATCCTGATCATTTACAGAATGTGTAATAATGCATCCATCTATCTGTGTCTCAGAACAGAATAATCAACATTCTAATCAGTGTTTATCAGTATGAGCTACCATGTTTTATCTGGCATTTAGGATTTGGTTGCTTGGTTCCCTCAGAGATTAGAAGTAGTACTGTGGTCTTATGACTAAAAGAATTTAAACATTTAGAAAGACTGACCTTAGTTTCCAGTAAATCTGAGGAAGTCCTTTTTCTTTTTTTTTTCTTTTATTTTATATTTATGGTATAAGTTGTTAATCTCCTTCTCTAATAATCATATAATGTGTGTAATAATTCTATGGTGAACATTTTTCTTTCTCTTTTTCTTGCAGCAATTTTCAAAAGAAGTACGACAATGGCAAATAAATGTAGATGTGGCAAATGACATGGCACTTAAGCTGCTCCGTGATTATTCAGCAGATGACACCAGAAAAGTAGAACTTATGACAGATAACATTAATGCAACATGGGCTACCATTAATAAGAGGTAGGATATAAATTCTATTAGATTTGTTGTTAAACTTCATTAACATTCATTGTCCACTTTTGGTTGGAGATTTTAGAAGATGCAACTTCTGAAAATGAAATTAATATAGTGAGAAAGGACAGAATGATGACAGCTCTTCTGTTACATTTTTTGGAAATAAGGTTTTGGAATGCCATTTAATTCTCTCAAATAGAAGTTTGCCTCCTGCCAATTTTCGTCTGCTGTAACCAGTTGCTAACTAACTTCAGTTGATAGGTTACATATTTTAAATATTTAAAATGAAGTGTTTCATATTTCTATGTACTATCACTACCTCACAATCACTCTAGTGATTTTGAGACATAAAATGAATCTAAAAATGACAGATATATCCTATTGAAGCAGGTTCAAAGTAGAAATGTTATCCTGTACTTTTGAAGGAAATCTCTAGTCAAGAAACTTTTTATTGGATCCTTGATCACATTCTTGATTACATTTCACAGTCTTGCAATTTTTGGTTTAGATACCAGTTCCTCACTAAAAGCAATTTTTGCAGCTTACCACCAAACTGTGAATCATCCAATATGCAATCTACAATATCATAACATATTGCAAAATGAAAATTGCTTTCTTTATAGTAGTAAAAAATTTCTCTATCATTGCACATTAGGTGAGATATGTACAAATTAAATCAAAGTTATTTTAATCAGAATCTTGGATTAAGTTTTATAGCTTAGAAATGAAACTAGAACTGAATTAAATTTTAACCATGTTTTTAATTAACGTCTATTAACACGACAAGAGTCAGATCAGTTTAATATACAATAAATTCAGGAGATTTTCTTGCATAATAGAAGTTACTTAAATCACTGTTGACTACAGAAATTTATTCCCACTTTTTGTTTAATTATATTTTAAACTTTTTTATGAAGTTGATTTTCATATGAATGAGTCACTTTAACAGCATTTTTTCTAAAGCAGACTTGCCACTGACTTAAGATCCTGTTTAAATGAAAGAAGAGATGTTATTGATGTCCACTAAATGAAAGACATATAATAACTCAAAATTTTTTTTCTTTAAGCAAGAGGAATAACTAGGAAATTAGAATAAACTTTTTTTTAATATCTGCTTGCTTTTCTTTTGTTATGGTAGTAGCCATTTTAGCCTTTTTAGTAGCAGTCATATTTTGAATTAAAAATTGGTTTGCTCTCTGTGGTCTTAGAAACAAGCTGTACAGAACATCTTTCCTGATGAGAAAGGCTGGGTGCTCATGCTCAAAACTATTCTCTATGAGCAGGTAAAATCAGTATCTCAAAAGGGTTAGATAGGAGAACTGAGGGAAATTGGTTTTGTCTGTACATGTAATTGGTGAGATGACTTTGTAATCCTCAAGGCAAACAGAGAGTACAAATTCTTCAAGAGACCCTCTTTGCAACCTCCTACAAAACCCACAGACTCATTCACAGGTCATGTGTTAAATAAATTACTGTAGGAGATGTTTTATATCTTAGAAGAGACCTGTTTAGGGGACCAAGCTGGCATTTACAATGAAGAAGTACAAAAGTATAGGATTAAGCTTGAACAGGTAACTGTAAAACTAGAATTTTGTAGTTTTAGATTACATGACTTAGTACTAACTTTCTAATTTTTTATTTTATTTTTAATTCAGTGTTTTGTATATATTATTTTGTAAAACTCATGATTTGGGAATTTGAAAATGAAGCATGCTAAGAATTAATATGAATTAATGAATTTAATAAGCTTCTCTAAGGTATGTATCATGTTTCTATATATCTTTTTGATAAATATGGTCATCTTAAGGCATCCAAGTCAGCAAAAGATTTGTACCTGGAAGATTTTCTGCACCTACAGATTTTCAGTTTTGTTTGAAGCTGTAGCCAGGCCTTTTGCTCATGGAGCATCTCATGAATGACATCTTAACATCATAGAATCTTCTAGGTTGGAAAAGACCTTTAAGATCATTGAGTCCAACCATTAAGACTACTCTACCAAGTCCACCACTAAGCCATATGCCCAAGCACCACATCTATTTGGCATTTAAACACACCAAGGGATGGTGACTCAACCATCTCCCTGGGCAGCCTGTTCCAATGCCTGACAACCCTTTCAGTGAAAAAATTACTCCTGGTGTCCAGTTTAAACCTCTCCTAGTGCAGCTTGAGGCCATTCCCTCTTATTCTATCACTAGATACTTGTAAGAAGAGACCAGTGCCTACCTCTCTACAGAGTCCTTTCAGGTATTTGTAGAGAGCAATAAGGTCTCCCCTCAGTCTCCTTCTCTTCAGATTAAATAGTCCCAGGTCCCTCAGCTGCTCCTCATTAGACTTGTTCTGCAGGTCCTTCACCAGCTGAGTTGCTACTCTCTGGATCCACTCTACCACCTCAATGTCTTTCTCGTATTGAGGGGCCCAAAACTGAACGCAGTACTTGAGGTGTGGCCTCACCAATGCTGAGGGCAGAGAGACAATCACCTCCCTGGTCCTGCTGCCTAAACTATTTCTAATACAAGGCAGGATGCCATTGGCCTTCTTGGCCACCTGCACACACTGCTGGCTCATGTTCAGCTACTTGTTCATCAGTAGCCCCAGGACCCTTTCTGTCAGACAGCTTTCCAGACACTCTTCCCCAAGCATGTAGCATTGAATGGGGTTGCTGTGGCCCAAGTGCAGGGCCCAGCACTTGGCCTTGTTGAAGCCTGTATGATTGGCTTCAGACCATCGATCCAGCCTGTCCAGGTCCCTCTGAAGAGCCTTTTTACCCTTAAGCAGATCAACACTACCACACAACTTGGTGTTGTCTGCAAACTAACTGAGGGTGCATTCTATCTCCTCATCAAGATCATTGGTAAAGATGTTAAACAGAAGTGGGCCAAATACTACGCCCTGAGGAATGCCACTTGTGACCGGCCACCATCTGGATTTAACTCCATTCACCACCACTCTTTGGGCCAAGCCATCCAGCCAGTGTTTTACCCAGCAGAGTGTATGTCCATCCAAGCCACAAATAGCCATTTTTTTCATACGAACTCTGTGGGAAACAGTGTTGAAGGCTTTAAGGAAGTCCAGGTAGACAACATTCACAATCTTGAAGAACCTTCTAGATTCCTTTTGTTAAGCAGCTCTGTGGAAAGAGGAAATGGTGTCCATGAATCATTGGATGACTTAAATACCAATTTATTCTTGTTTTTTGAGCTTTTTCTTTTTGTTCTTCTTTCTGTGTGTGCTTCAGCTTTCAGATTATTGTATAGAGCAAAACAAATTGTTTCTTTATGGTTTGGGGCATCTTGAACTGCAAGAGAATATTTACTCAGTAGAAAGGAGTCATATGACCTGGTTGTCACAAGTGTCAAGAAAGGCTAGTTCTCCACTGAGAAGTGTATGCAATGATTTCAGATATATCCATGAGTAGTATTTCCATCTAGACCATGAGTAAGTAGTGCTCTGGTGACTCGGTGACCACACAGTGATATAGAAATATATTCCAAGTAATAGTCTTGACCATTTCTCCAGTATTTTAGAAATATTCTTATCACTGTTTATACATATCTTGAGTGCAGAGAGGAAATACTCTGCAAAAAATACTGCATTCTTCTCCCTGTATCCTTAATGTAAATGTCCATGTTTTTTTCTGGATATTTTATTATTAAACTTAAGAATTGCTTACAGTGTTTTCAACTGGTTTTCCCCTAACCTGCCATAAATAAGTGAATTGTGTGTCAGTGTAAAAAATGTGAAATTTCCTTTCCAATGAACCAGGTTAGTGAAACAACAGGCAGGCAAGCAGCAGGAAAATTCCACTTTGCCTTTTGGTAATAGTTCAGTGAAAGCAAATACTTTAGTCATTAAGGCAACATCTGCCAGCTTGTGTTTTGTTTTGCATAAGTAGATTTGCAGCTGATTGGTGTGTGTTTACCCTTTGCCTTATAGTTCAATGTTATAAAACAGAACAGTAACAAATAACATTTTAACTCCTTTTATTGCCAAGTTGGTGAGTGCTTGATGGTTGCATCACTTTTTTTTCACTCATCACTTTTTTAATTTTCATTGGTGTTGTTAGAGCAAAGATACATTAAAAAGCACATGAACTGATCAGTTGGGCAAAACCGAGAGTGACGTGTTAAGTGCTTTCACTGCTCAAGATGCTTTTTTTGGCTCCTGTGATACGATACAAGGGACACACACCAGTCAAAACCTAACAAGTAACTTTTTTTTGTTTCCTTACTACAGGGTATAGGCAGTGGCAAGCCAATATATCATTAGATTTATGTTGTTACTAGTTTAAGTTGCATGGAGCTAGAGAGGTAGTGGCAAGGAGCTGAGTTTCTAGACAATCTGTTTGAAAGGTTTGAGATACCAACTCCCCTATTTATCTAAGAATGGAGTTAATTCTCCATTTGTTCAAACAACTTGATTTTGCAGGTCAGTGGACAGTATGAAATACAAATGCCCAAAGAAATTAAGGATATAAACAGTACAAAAGTATGACGTATATCTGTTTCATATGTAAATGCTTAATATAGAAGTAATTGTGAAAAGGACATAATCTAGGTTTGGTCTTTGAGCAGAAAGACTTTTCTTATCAGTGGTTGCTTGCTATAAGAATACCATCTATACAAGTTTATCCAACCATTATGACAATTATTTTGTTTCATGAGAAATGTTGATGATACGTGTTTATATTTATTGCCTCTATTCTTTAAAAAAGTAAATTTTCAGTCTAGGTGTTTGTCACATGCTGTCTTTGAGAACTTTGATTGCTTTAATTCTATAAGGACTTTAAGTATTTTTACTTAGTAAAACTAGTCAAGTTGAATGAAAGTGAGCCTCTGCAGTATCAGGTGTTACACCCATGATCATGTTAAGGAGCAAATAATTTTATGTCATTGTGTCTTTCTGAACAACCAAAGTAGGTCTGTTGACTACTCTTTTAAAAAGAAGGAGAAAAAAAGCTTTCCAAAAAGTACTTAATCCAGAACTTGTCTGGAAAGTCTAAATTTTATATGGGGTCCTAATGTCTTTCCCATTAGACAAAAGGATACCAGAGCCCTTTGATTTTCATTAAACTAATTTGTTTCACATTGTCGGTACAGCACTCTATGCTTCTTAGAAGTTGCTCTCCAGCAGAGTTACTAGCATTGACAGACTCTAAAGAAGAAAAATATTTATTAGCTGTTCATGATGCAAGAATATTAAGACTTTCGTGTTTAAAATATGGGTATCTTTGAAGTTTCCTAAGACTTGTTTTCAGATAAAGGATTAAAGTACTTTTTTGTTTCCTTTATTCCATTCTGTTGCTATTATTTTAAACAAACTAGCACACCATTAAGAAAGGAATATAATAAGGGTGTGAATACTACTCTGGCAAGGTATAGATGCTCTAAGTTTAAGTTGAGAAATTTATTGGTTTATGCTTGACTTGGTTAAATATCACCCCTTAACAGATCCATACTTAAAAGTACACCTAAAAGGCCATTTGGGCAAGAGAGTTCATTTTATGAGGATAGAAAAAAGAGAGGTTACATGTTTGAAAGACTTGCTACTAACTGCCTACAGTCTCAAACAAATATTTATGTACAAAATATAACCTATACCATCAGTTAACATTGCTTTGTTATTTTTAGTTCCCAATGCCCCTAAGAATGATGAAATTTCAGCCATATATAGGAAAATATGTATAAAAAGACATAAATAAAAATGCCAGATGAAGCTTCTATAAATAGGAGATCTTGAAAGTCATCTGAGACACTTATATTCTGGTTTTCACCTTTTTTCTCCACTCAGCTGACCATGCTTTCTGCACAGTACTGACACCAGTGTGTGGATCCAAGATAAAAAGTCAACTGAGGGTACTGAATATTTGTGGTTTACTTTGTGAGGGGACAGTCTTGGATTTGTAGTGCTTTCAAAATGTTGGTAGGATGAACTGAAAAGCAGTTACCCAGAATATGATCTGATTCATCGTTTCCACCTTTGTGAACATATTCCTGTGATTTTTTGAGAAGCTCTTTGAGGATTAAAAAAAGGAGAGAGTTCTTGGGATATTTCAGGAGAGTATAGCATCAGTAATATAGTACACCACTAAAAGGATCTATGGGTCCCTGCAATTTCAGGGACATGTTTCTTAAAATTGTTAATATCAGTATTAATAAACTTAATGTTCCCACCACTTGAATAGATACATCTGTAGGCTAGTACCTTTATCACTTCTAGAAAAGCAATAGATTATATGTAGTTCTGCTGAGTCCTCTCACAGACAAACAAATTACCTCAACGAGAAAAGTGGTGTTGTTCTTAAATTAATTGGTTTTTTTTTCAACTTGTCTATCCCACAAGTGACTTCCTGAAGTTTCTTAGACATCACTTATTCAGCTGATTGATAATCTAGTGGTTTTGGTTAACTGTAATCTAATGTTAAAAATTTCAATATAGTCAATTAAACAGGAGAAGAGCACTGGCATTTGACAAAGAGGTCTTCAGCTTCAAATACTGAGAGCAAATTAATAATTAAAACTGAGCAGGAAAAGTGAAAATAGAATGTCTAGAAGACCATTCCTTACTTCTCGGACAGTTACTCTTTCCACTTTTTTTCCTTATTCTTGGTTTGTTTTTTTGTCTTGAGGAAAAGAGAATCCTGCTGCTTTCCTCACATATACTGTGTGTTAAATGCTGTTTATTTCTTTCTGATGAAAATGATAACAGTTCTCATGTTATAGTGAAATTGAATGAGACAAATGCATTAAAAATTTTATGGCACAGAATTCTAAAGGGAGAGCAGCTTTATGGATTAACTTGAACCCTAATCTGAGCTTAATATGGACATCTCAAAAAATCACTCCATTTGAGATATCTCATTCTCTTGCCATCCACAGGAGGTGCAGAAGGAGCAAGGTACTAAAGAAGACATAAATAAGCCTGGTTTTGTGAGAGAAAGAGCAGAAATGTCAATTTTTGTTCTTACTCCATTTGAAAATTAAGACAAATGTGTTGTTCTTTTTCTTAAAGGTGAGATTTTTCTGAAGTAATTAGAGGTTTAGTCTCTACTTGAACAAGAACAGAAGCTAATGCCCTGTGCCCTGAAAGTCCAAGCTTAAATCTATTTCCTATTAGTTCACAGATAAATTAAGAAACTGGTAGCAAACTGATTATTGCCCTCATCCATAGCCTATTGCAACAAATGAATGTCTTTCCTTTCCCCTCAGTAGGCTTCTTATCAGGCTTCATGTCCTTTAAAACAAACAGCTGAACAGGAATTAATAAAGCTGATGGACTAGCAGAGTGCCAGCAAAAAGTAATTTGACCTTAGTTGTCATTTTTTGTTTGCATTATTATTCTTGTGATAGCCTTGTTTTGTTTTCCCCAGTGTTTTCTATGGATTTTTTTTTATTTTTTTTTCCCCACGCCATTTCCTTACTATGCAAGCTTTCGTACTTCGTGATTATTTAACTTCTGATCAGCTGCTGTGCAGGCAAGTGTAACCTTCCCTCTTCACTGGCTTGTCAATCATGCTTGAAACTGAGAGGGTAATTCAGTCTGCCTATAAACTTTTTCATCTGTCTTTGGAAGTTACCACCAAATGTGTCAGTTTGACAACGGTAATGCTTCACTTCTGTAGTACAACTGTGTTTTAACTATGAATGAAATTTCAACCACACCTTTTCCAGATAAACTAACAAAGAAATTGATAAATGACAATGAGTTGGCAGTGGTGCAAGAGGCTGATGGTTTTGACTCTTACTGGCTAAGGCAGAGACCAGGGGAAGTGGCAATACTGAGGGTAGATGGGAAAGCAACAGAATTAGCAATGTAATTTTTTTGCATATCATAAAATAGGGGTGGTGAGAAATCATTGAGGAAAGGTGAGATTAAACTGGTAAATCTTGAGGACAGAGCTTTTTGCCTTATCTGATACAGGTACATAGAGGGGGAAACAGTAAACAAGGAATTTGTAAAAAGATCAGTATGTTCACGTTGGTTAGCATCCGGTATTAATTACATCTTGACCAGCGCCCCAAATGTAACTGTACTGATCTACATTCCCTGATGAATTTAAATAATAGAGAGCTCTTCCCCAGCTGCTAAGCATTACATCTTCTTCAAACTGTAAGAAATATTATCTCCTGCACATGATAAGGAATAATAGTTCTTGGAATTATCACTTCAGCTGGCAGATCTGCAGATTCTTCCTTTGTGCAAGATATATAATCAGTTATGTATCTGCTACATATCTGCTTAAGCACAAGTGCCTTCTGGCAATGCATTATATGGGTCCATTTTTTGTTGGTAAAGAAAGATATAAAGAAAAGTATTTTCTTTATCTCTTTAAAATGTGCTACATGGTTTTGAGATTCCATTTGTTCACTGGACACAGTATATGGTAAACTCAAATTTCTTGAAATTACCTAACGTGCCAAGATTACAACACCCATCTCCTACTTTCTGCATTTTATCTTATTAGTATCATTAGTATCTTATGAATTTTTTTCTTTTTCTTGTTTTTTTCCCCTATTATTTATATGCTTTCTTATTTTTTCTAATTCATGTCAAGTTAGTCTTGAGTATAATTGAGTCAGGTTTTTTTTAAAATTTATCTAGGATGCAGTTTCTGTACCCTACAACATGACTTATAAATGCTGGTTTTAGTTATTTGAATTTTTAATTTTTTTTTTTTTTTTAAATCTGAAAGAAGTGCTGCTGTTTATTATCAGTGATGGTAAACAGTTCAGAAAATTCCATGAGTTCTTGGTGCTAAGAGCATGTCTGACATTGATGCTTCAGCTATGTGAATTAATTACTAATAGTGTCTATTGTTCTATTATGAACCATATACCTTTACTGATTCCAAAAGGGTAAATTTATTTTTGTAGTCACTGACCTGTAAATTTCAGAGTGTGGTTTTAGTCCAAGATCTGTCTTTGGTGACACCATTCCTTTTTATGCTGTACTGATAGTGTGGAGCTGTGGACCTGTTTATTCTTTTTATGTTGGGGAAAACAAAAGTGGAAGCATGGAACACTTGTATTAATTTTTGCTCTGGCTAAATTGGTTTTCACATCACATCACTGCTGTAGTCATTTTATGTCTGATGTTACTCTTTTTTGTGCTGGGGTGAGGTACCCACTCCAGGATCAGAAGAGTGAGTTAAAGACAGACATTATATTTATATCTTTGTACTAGCAATCTTTCAGATGCTCGTATGTATTGACATCTTCATTAAGATATCAGTCTTGATTTTAAATACTAAATTCCTTCAAGACTACAGCTACTTCAGAACCATCAGTGTTTACTGAGTTTAAATCTTGTATTGTCTGCTATTTTGGATATATACATTGGATCTTTTTACATCACATTCCTGATAAGTTGTTCTATCTGGAATTATTCACAGTCCTTCATGGGTTTGATACTCTCCTGCTCTTCACACCCTTTTCATAATGGTTAATTAATGCACTGGATAACACCTAGTGCTGTTCCCTTAGGATAGGCTCCTAATGCTCAGGGCTCAATGTTATTTACATTGACTACATTATATGTTCTTAATCTCAGTTTTGTTTCATTTAATTTATTTATTTAAAGAAGTTTTTTAATTTAAAGAGGTTTCTTTAGCAAAATTTTGCAACCCTGCCTTGGATATTTACACATGGAAGCAGAAAACTTTTTGAGCACCCATTCCCAATAGAGAGCTTCATTCCTGTTTCTGGTGATGAAATGCAACACTTCAGTGTTTGTATAGATAGATATATAATCTTTATAGGCAGCCTCTCCTTCTAGATATATATTTGTTTGGGCATTGTCTGATTATGGTGGAGTAAAATTTAGCTAGTCATAAATATTACAGATTGTTGAATATAATGACATGTTCATGTGGTGTCATCAGCGGTTTACTACATGTATAATGTGCTTAGCCCAGACTGAGTTAAATGAACTAGTCATAGTAGATTTATTAGAAGAATGTCACTACTTGATATTTGGGACTACTAAAATTAGTAAGATAAGTAAACCAGTCTTCAGATTGTCATTCTAAATAAGCTGAGGCACATTAAACAATCACATAGAGATCTGATTTGAAAGTACAGTTCTAATTAAAAATATTTAACAATTTAAAGTAATTGAGGATGAATGTTATTAACTATGTTGCAGGTATTAACTATAACTTAACTATATTGCAGGTATTGGATAGCAGATAATGGTCTTTTTTTTAGGTCAGAAGTACAAGTAATCAAGAAAGAATTACAGAAGTTAATATAGGAAAACAAAATAGCACATAAACATATTAAAGACCTGTAAAAACAATGTGTTATGGTAATGTCATGTGGATTTTAAAATATCTATTTATTTCCTTGACTGTTCAGTATTTATAGTTTAAAAAATATATATGTTTTATACTCAAAGACAGATTGTACCATACATAGAAATCACTCAGTAAAGTATGGAAATTTAGAGATCTATGGCTACTACAAAATGTGGAATTTTTGAGAAAGCCTATTCAAATACAGCATTTCTGCATGTTTATTACTATTTTATATCCAGTTCTGTTTGTGTACCTCGCAGAATTAAGGAGATCAAGTAATTCTACATTTTTCTTGCTTTTTTTTTTTTTTTTTTTTACTAATGCACTTACACACTTATTTGGTTGCCTTTTTAAAAGGAAGGTTAATGAGTTTTCTGTAGTCCACCAAAGCATAACTAATAAATGTGTTAGTGTCACTTGAACTTATTTTTTTATTATTTACAACACAAGGCAGCCATCCCCAATGTTTACACGAGTTTAAGAAAGTTAAGATATTTTGCTTTCTTATAATTCTTCTGAGAGAACCTGTTTCTATTTTTAAAGAGTTTTTACATTCTTTTTCTCCCCGTGAACTCTTAACACAGTTGTTCTAATCTAATTTCTAGGAATCTTTCTACTACTAGAGTAGATCTTGAAAAATTGAAATCTGAAAAAAAATCCAAGCCAAATAATGGGACATTGTCTGCTTGATCACAATTAATACCACCTCTTGATAGTTATTTTCTTGTGATTCCTGGTGTACATATATTGGGTTTCACATATCTATTCCACTTTATGCATACAGGTCTCTGATAAAATAGAAACTTTCCTCTCAAGCTTTGCGTGCTGTTCTTACATACTTTATTAGAAAAAATAAGCCATGACTTTTCTGAACGAAGCGAAAAACATGAAATAGGGAATCATTTAGTGATACAGATATTCTTGTAGGAAATCATAATGCAATGGTATAGTGACAGTGTAACAGAGCTCAATACCAGATCTTATGGGATGGGAAGGTGATTTTTATTTTGAACAGTTTCATTTACCTATGTGCTCTTGGATGTCTCAGATGTCCATCCAGCATTTAGGTACCGAGATGTTTGTGCTTCATCCATGGGGATTCTTTGGTATAACACACAGCGCAGGGGACATCACCTCATGATTTGTGAACATGTCCCATGTGTTCTTAGGTAGTCAACAGCATTCTGGGTTTGGGATGTGCTTGCTCTGAACCTGGGATGGGATGTCTGGAGGGTGCAAAGTGGACAGACCCAGGCTCTTTCCAGTGGTGCCCAGTGACAGGACAAGTGGCAATGGGCACAAACTGAAACACAGAAGGATCCCTCTGAACATTAGGAAACACTTTTTTGATGTGAGGTTGACTGAGTGATGTGAATGCTGTCTGCTCTGCTCAGGGAAGCTGTGGAGTCTTCATCCTTGGAGGTACTCAAAAGTTGTCTGTACACAGTCCTGGTAACTGGGAACTCTGCTTGGGCAGGGGATGTTGGATCTCAAAAGGTCTCTTCCAAGTTCAAACATTCTATGACTCTGACCAAATTTATGGAATTGAACAACTATGTGTTGATATCTTTTAATGATTGCTGTTGATTTTTCTCAGGATCAAAAGTTCGTACTGTAAGTGTCTTTAACCATACCACAAGCAAAAGTTGCATTCTAAAAAAGTAAAAGTAAAGCCTGGAATTATTTTTAAATTTTCTTTTCAAAAGTGTACATCTGGAAAAATGTCTGTAGTTATGTCTTCACTTTTCTAAACACTTATCCCTCTCTGTGTGATGAATAAGAGTTATTTCTTGCAAGATCATTTGCATATGTGTGTGGGGTTTTTGTTTGTTTGTTTTGTACTGCTTTGTTTTGTTTTGTTTTGTTTTTCCCTCCCTCAAATCCTATTTACCAGAGATGGATACATGAAAAAGAAAATGGCTATCAAGTCAGTATTTTAGAATACATTGCCATGCCCTTTAACATAGGAAAAGCTCTAAATGTACATATATTTCATGGGAGATGAGCTGGGATGCAATTTTTCAGCTAATGGGATAAAGCAGAACTAAGTCAAGGACTGCCAGCCAGATTTCGGTCTTAAGATATGATGGTGATTATTGTGTCAAATGCAATCATGACTGTAAGCCTTGAGCTGACAAGAGTTCAAGTTGGTTTTAATCAGGCTTTTATTTATATTTAGGCCTCCTATTCAAAAATAACAGCAGCTAGGTGGAAATGAATGATTTTAAAAGGTGAGCCTGGTTCTTTCTGCAAATAGTAGAATAGTACTGAAGAACCTTGATGATTCAAAATCTCTTTGTGCTGCCACATGCAAGTCTGTTCAGTGTTTATCATGTCTGTTTATACAAGACCATTTAAAATTAATTTTTTTGTTAAATAACAAAAAATATAGAGGTATATTTCCTTTAACAACCTTTATGTATTTGTTTGCATGAGCTGAAATAAGGCTGAATTATCGTGTAAAATGGTATCAGTTATACATTCATACTAAAATTTGGAAAGTGATTTGAGAACAGGTAGACATCTTAAGGAAAAGAAATGCATCTCCCCAGACCTTGGATAAATTATCTAGAATATATAGAGAATATTTGCATGACAATGAGTAAAAAATAAGTCTCAAGCCAAATGAGGTGTCTTTTTAATGTAAACACCTCATAGATTCCGAAGTTTATTGAAGAGAAATAAAACATTGCAAATCTTGAACTATATACGACTTAGATTTGGATGAGTCTGCCAGAGCTGCATATAAGCACACAAGATTTCAGGTATATCCACTTTTGTCATGGCTTTTTGTAGCAGAACAATCAGACCTTCACACTCCCAGACTTCAAGTTTTGGTATATTTTTAACAGAATGGAGACAGGCATATTGTCCACAATTGTTGTTTGAAGGGTTAGCTTTTCTTCAGCGAACAATTTCTATCTTTGAAATTTGTCCAAAGAGGAATTGAGGTAGAACTATCACAGAACACCCTGTTCCCTTTGAAGTCAGTTGAAGGTTAGCCATTCACCTCAGTGGAGTTAGGATTTTCTCTGTAAGGCTTCTGTATCAAAGACGTACTGACTTCTGTTGAACTGAGTGAGTCTAACATTGTCTGAATTTGCTGAATTGGGGTCTGGAATTTCATTATTTATTTATATTTGCATTATTGTGAGGAACAGAACTAGAGTTGCATAGTTTCTTCCCAATGTTGTTGAAACTCCATTGTAATAGTTTATTGATATTACTTTGTATTCTTATATTACCTCTAGTTATAGTTCCTGTTGTATTACAGTTTTTCTGCAGTGGATTTGTTTTAATCACATTATCTCCTTATAGTGGGGAACTTATTCTAAATTTCAGTCTTTCTGCAGGAGTCTGAAACCTCCTTAATAGTAAAGAGTAACTATATAAGAAATTGAATTCTTTTTTATAACTAATATTTCTATATTATAGATATACATTATAGATTGATATAGATATAGATATAAGAAACAGTAGGCAGTCTGATGTCTCTTCTCCTTACTCAGATGCTAACCACTTTTAGTTACCAGCTGCTATGGAGCTGAATATTCCAGAGCTGGACCCTGACCATCATCTTTATTTCTTCTGACAAGTTTTATGACTCTTAGAATATATTGACATATTGGAATAGATGTTTTAAAATATTTTGAGTCAATCTGATCTGTCAGCATCTCTGTGCAATGTGAGTACTACTTAAGACCCATGTTTTAGAGGGAAAACAAATAATGTGTGTGTTTATTTAAGTATTTATTTAGTTTATTTAGTACAGTAAGAGCTGTAAGTGCTGCCAGAGAAATTTTGCAGTCTGGAAAATGGGGATTCTTTCTCTTGTATGGTAGTAAATCACTGTTCTGCTAGGCCACTGAGCTTAGCCCTCAGAGGCTGCAGCTTGAAATGAAAGCTACACTAAGAATTTAATAGTATCCTTCATGAGTCCTAATTGATTTCATGTAATGCCATCAGTGCATTTCACAGTCTTATTACATTTAGTTGTTTCTACAGAAATTAAGGGTAAGAAAACAAGTGCCTTCAGAATACAATTATTTTCATAATCAGTTTTAATTACACTTCAGTGTCTTAGAAAGCAAAGTTTTTATCTTAATAAATTGTATCTAAGTAATTAATATGCTTTTTATTAGACATCACTGTTGACTGCCTTGGAATCGGAAAATAATGATATGTTTTGGAATGCAAGGTAAAATTAATTCTGCGTATTATAGACCATGAAGTGTGAAGAAGATGGAAGACAGAACAATAATCTTTTTGCTTCTTTTGGTAGAATTAAGAAATTAGTTTTGTCTGTTTGGTTTTGATTTTGATTTTAGGATTCTTATTTTTCTGACTTATCTCATTAATGGGAATAATTAAATGTTATCTTCCCATGTTGATACGGGGGTTAGACTGGAATCTGTTCCATGAGTTCAAAGAACTGGGCAGGGGTGTATGTGGGATTTGGTTTTCAGTTGGGAATTTTTTCTTTTTTCTTTTTTCTTTTTTTTTTTTTTTTGAGGTTCTACTCAATTTTAATGAAAATTTATCAGGAGATTAGAAATCCCAAGCAAATTAATGTTATTGACAACATTTGATAAGATAACTTGAAATGGGTTTTAATTACAAAGGAATTAGAATAAACTACTTGGTTTCATTAATGACTTTTCCATAGTTCATGATATAAGTGTGATAATCTATGGTTACAATGAAAATAGGGAAAAGATACAGTTTTGTTATATTTTTATATATTCTAGACATATATTTCCAGACGTAATATATTCTATATTCTTGGCAAGGCAAGAAAGGAAAAGGAGACAAAATCAATGGGTGTAAGAAAAGCCTTTTAGAAAAAAGTCCCTCTAACTCTCTCTCTCCTTACCATCCCATTTAGAGGTTTTTGGGGAATGTGGGATCCCATAAGTGAACAGAGTGTAAGAAGAGACAGAAATTATTTTTCAAAAGGTTGACAATGAATTTTCCTCTTTGATAACACAGATCCTCTGTGCTGATGTGGACAGGTGTTTCTTTAAAGAGAGTTTATTTAAAGGTCCTGTACATACAGAAATACAGTATGTGATTTTTCACTCTCAGGTGTGATATTTCCTTGGCTTTTCACAAACCTTCTCTGTCTGACAAATAGTGGTGTAGAAGAGATGAGGGATTAATATCCAAGGTTGATCTGAAACTTCCTAGATAAATGCTTTTTTCCTTTTATTTCCTCCCCCCATACACACACACCCCCACACACCCAAATATCAGTGGTGCTTTAATAAAGAAAAGTAAGAAACAGATTACATTCAAAGGTATGTTTTAAAATTGCTTTAACGTCTTTAGTAACAAAGAGAGCAGTTCAAAGGAAAATGCTGGGAGTTTTTATGTTTGTCTTATTTTTTATTTTTGTACAGGGTCTGGCTATTTTTAAAATGGTTATGACAAGTATAAGACTAAAAACAAGCCAGCCAATGAACAGTAATAAAAGAAATAGTTTCTTTCTCTTGGTGCATCCACTTTCCTAAGTACATAAAAACCAGAAACATTTTTTAATACAACATATGTTCTGGTTTTGCAGTTTTACAGTAGAAAAAGTGGTCAGGGAAAAACAATTGCATCTTGCTTAGCAGACTGAATAACTGCTCTTTCAAGCATTTCCTCTTTGTGTCAACAGATTTTTAAGAAAGGATAAATTATATAGGCTTACTCCTATGATCAGGGGATGCTTTAGGATGTTCTAGTTTTAGTATCTGAAGAGACTGTTACCATTTAGGAAACTGTATGTGAGTATCGAGGAAAGAGCAATACTGTGCTCATATCAAGACAGAGAGTTCCAATTGTGGGTCAGGGCATTGAGGGGTTTTGTTCTTCTTTCCTTCAGAATTGAATAGAATCCACAGAGAACTTCGTGTTTATTTTGCAGCAGCTGTTGCACTTAGTCTCTCTGTATGCACAACTACACCTGGAATGTAAAATCATTTCACTGGTTATTCGTACATAATCAATATATCTGTATAATCATACAGAGCAGTCAAGGCAGAGATGCCTTTTGATTTATCTGAAGATACTGAGAGTTTTCAGCCAGTAGATCACATAATTGAGAAAGAAATGTAGGGCCAAGAGAAGCACTGCACATAGAAATAAAGACAGAAATACGTCACTGGTAGGAATCCTGTTCATATGTCTGAATCAGCAGGGCAGTATCTGTATGTTCCCAGGAGGCTCAAAGAAAGGCATTTTTTCCTTGTTTATTCAGACATTTCCACCACTAAAATGAAATCTTCCTTTCTTTCAGTTCTCCACATCAGCTCTCTTCAGGGAGATATTAGCAGTGATAAAGATCAGGCAAAGATTTCTGGAATGTTACTGTTGCCTTTTAAGAGGTAGTTTTTTATCAGATTTTTCCCTTAGTTGTTACAGGAAGGGACTAAAGCATAAAATGACTGGAAAAATCTGAAAGCCTGTCTTTCAGGTACAAAATTCTGTACCAGCACACCAAATATATCCTGGTTCCTCCCTCAGAATACAGGGATGATAAAGGCCTTCAGATCAATGTCAGCTACATCTGAATGCTGATCTTTGGATTGGTTCAGATGCTGACATTGTAGCTCTGCATTTAGTTGCATTTTGAGGCTTTCTAATAATTTGCAACATAGAAGTAATTTCAGAGGTAGAATTACACACTGGTGAGCAATCTCCATTACTCTAGGATCATCTTGATGAAGAATGCTTTCCTATAAGCCAGATAAAATAGGGATAGTAGGACATAAACATGTGTATGTGAAGATCACTCAAAAAATTCAGATCCACATGCACATGTCAATGCTCTGCATGAGAGAAAAGCTGGTAATCTCTACCAGGGTGATTGAACTAAAGGGAACATATAAGCAACTGTTGCCAGAGAAATACTGTGTTCCTGAGTGATGTGTCAAGCTGGTTGAGATCTAGAAAAACACATGAAAGCAGTGCTTAATATGCTGTCTCAACATAGTTTTTCACACTTAATGTGTACGAGCCATTCCAATCTGCAGCTTAATCACTTACTAGCATGTATTAATAACTTTACCTAGCACTATAGAATATAGTCCCTAGATTCTGCAGCAAAGTTCCTCTAAGTGGCATTACCAAAATAAATTGGTTGATTTATTTTATCAATAATAGTTATTCTAAGGACTTAATTTTCTTTTCACGTCTGTGGCATCTCATCGTGTTCCCACTTTATCTGAGGCTAAATTATTCTGCCTTTTTGACTGTTTCTTTATCAGTCCATGTTAAAGCAGCTGAAGAATTGTTACCAGTAAGAGCTTAAATTTATTTAGTAGTAAAAATTAAACATCCCAATAAAGCTTTGCAATTGTTCCTTTGTCACACCAGCAGAAGTGATATGATCCTCATGAAGTGCAAACTGCTCCCAACATTAGCAGGAAGATAGGAAAATTCATGTAGTTCAAATTGTCTGTGATAGTTGGATCTAGAAAAGGGAAATTCAGGTAACTTTTGGTTTTACTTTTATGGAATCGTAATGTCAGAAAGGAGAAAATACACTTATATAGAGAGAACCACATGAACTATAGAAGTAAAGGCATTTATTGATACTTTGTCAGACAGTAGTCCTGGATATCTCAGTGTGATAACATTAGATCACCACAGTCTGAAGATGCAAGTGTAATTTAGAACAGTGAACGATGCAGAATTTCTCCACTGTTATTGCCCTCAAAGAAATACCTGTAAAACAGAAATGTATTAGTTTGTCTATTATGAATAATTTCTGTGCTCACTCTTCCATATATTACCTTATGTATTATGTATTCTCTATTAACATAGTGTAGTGTACACAGGAAGTGCAGAGCACAATGCCAATGTTTCCTGTTATCTGAGCATCTCAAAGCCTTAAACACTGACCCTTTCAACATATCTTGCAAAGTAAGTGTTACAATTTTGAGTAGACAGATACTCAGAAAATGTGAATCATTCATTCCAAATTATGCAGCTACAGCTAAAGAAAAATCTGTTATTCACACCCGTGGAATTCCTTGTATTGTATGGGATTGGGGACTGTTACATGAAGAATTCTTGCAATATATTTTATGACACCTTTGTTCCCCTACATCAGCATTTTCTCGTTAGATTCCGTAGGATGTTCAGTTGTATAGATTTTGTATTTTATTGTATATATTTATTTTGTAT